>JAQFVV010006208.1:930757-1530757 GCA_028023455.1 Epiperipatus broadwayi
AGATACATATAAATATAGAAAGCAGAGATTACATGAAGTAACGAACACTTTGTATACCCGGATCTAGAATTTAAACTTGAATTTTAAAATGACCTAATTTGGCCGTGTCTGGTTAGCAATCATTATAATACTATTAGTTAAACTGATTATATATATATAAAAAATTCTTAGACTAATATTAATTAACATAATACATATAAAAAAATTTTAAGAATAATAATAATTAAATATACATAACAAAATTTCTATATAAAGCCCTATTTGACCAATCTAATTTCCATTCAACCAATATTTATCAAGTTCGTTTTACTAAATTTTATACACGGAATGGCCGTCCGAAATGCTCCAATATTGTTATAACCCCGGGTCAGGTGGATAATATATATCTCTTGTCGTTGACGACTGCGGCCTTGGGTTTTCTAATTTTTGTCTTCTATCCGGCGGTTCTTTGGCCCAATGGCTAAAATCTAATGTAGTGAGAAATTCACTCATTTCTTCTATGTCCTTTATACGACTGCCTGCCATCAACTGTTGGATGGCCAGCGGAATGCCACGCTGAATGGTCCCTATGACGTGTGAATCCGAAAAGGAGAACGTTGTAAGGGATTTAAACCGATTCGCTTGGCGGAGGAAAAACTGTGTGTGTGTCTCTTGGGGTATCGTCCCATATTTTTCCTGGCAGAGCATATTGTAGATACCGCTTTGACGCTCGTTGCTCCAGTAACGCTTCATTAACACATCTCTGTAATTTCCGATTGTTTTGGGCTTCCATCTCACCATATTCCAACAGTCCTTGGCAGATCCCTGTAGATGGTAGCTAGCTATCACTATCTGCTCGTCTGGCCCTGTTTTATGAAACTGGAAGAACTTTTGCAAGCTCTCTAAGTGGGCTTGAGGGTTTTCTCCGATCTCCCCTCTAAAGATCTCGATGTGAATCATCTTGGCTACATAGCTTTGGTGTCCAGTGTCCATCTTCATCTCTTCTTTGATGCTGCTTTCCTTCTCCGGTTTTTTGTGGGCCTTCATCGGTTGGAATGAGGTCTTTCTGCTCATCATCCTTTTTTACATTCACGACACTACCTGTTTGCTCTTCTATCATAGGTTCATCAGATCTCTCTACCTTCATTTCATACTGCATGTCTTTAACCTCTTCTACCTTTTTACTAACTTTGGATATTCCAAAACGTTCCTTTATTACTTCTAACTCTCTCAATATAGTGTCTTTAAATTCCTGACATTCCCTGACTCTTCTTTTTTCTTCTTCCTGTCTCCTTTTTGATTCTTCATCGCTTCTTTTTCTCATTTCTTCCTCATACATTTTCTTCACCTCCTGCATACTCCATCTGAGCATCTCCTCCATGAACCTGAAATTATAGTCCATTGATGCTCTGCATTGTTGTGGAGTTTCCCTTCGCTCGGGTGTCGACTCCAAAGCCTCAGATAAATCTAGCTGCTCTGTATCAGTATTTTCTGTTTCCATTTTCTTATCCATTTTCTTACTATTTATTTGTTTATTTTACACTAGTAGCATTTAACTATTCCCCACCGGTACCTTGGCCCTATAATACTCTTTCATTGCCCTCATCTCTATATTGCTGCCTTTAATATACTTAACATATATATTATAACGAACTATTAGTAACGCGTATAAGCCACTGCTGTCTATGATATATATATTTGTACTTTAACTAAATTTTATTTTTAAAAACATAATAAGCTTCTGCTGTCTCGTTTAGCCACTGATTATTATTATATATATAAAAAGATATTTCATTAGATCCGAGTATTTCGTTCCTTCTTACATTACACACTCATCCCTGCTTTCCTTAAATTTGTTATTACGCCTGCTGTCCTTTCACTCACTCGACCCACATTATTTCACTCAATTTATTTTTATTATTTTTATTTTTATCCAAAACAAACTCTTATATATATAAAACAATTAGCCAACTCGGCAACGAACGCTAAAGAAATTTATCTGCATTATTTTTGCTCAGGGTATCTATGGGTTTTATACTCGAAGCCTCACGTTATTGGCACCAAACGCTAAAAAAAATTTAACTATGTAACAGTCAAAACACGTGTATCTCGTTAACATAGTGCAGAATTCGACCACCACACAGAACAGCAGCACCATCGAGTAGCGAAGCCACCCGTGGTACCGAGTTCGAACATAGTTTATCGGTTCCACAATACAATCTACGGAATAACGCCTCAGATGCGACATAAGTAAACACCTCTTTAGGCACGGTGGTCAGGGAGATGCACGAGATTCATGGTTTGGTTTCCGAGTTGGCCAACAATCAAACGAATATTAATTAACATATATAATCGAGGAAATATATATAGTGGGCATTGAATAAATGAAAACTTGACTGCAGACGTATAGTTAAAATTATTTATTTACGTATCCAATAAAAAAAACATTATCAATGTTATTAATCATATTTTAAATTCAAAGTTTCAATAGCTAATTGGCAATATTATTAGATATAAAAATACATTTATTTATAAAGAGCATTCATTTATATGAAGGCGTAATCTAGCTACCTAAGGTTCTTGAGCGAGTATTTCTAATGCGTGCTGTAGGGAATTTATATTTTGCAATGCAAGAGTCATCAGTAGCGGCGGACATACATTTATTTAATAAAGATATTTATTTTACGACTAAGGGCAAACATTTATTTGAGAGTAGATGATGAAGATAATGCCGAGGCGGAGTGATATAGAGAATGATAAACTAAATAAAGGAACACGTGGTACGCTTTAGAAGGGCGATATAAAATGGCAGCATTGAAACTGCAATGCCGTGAATAAGTTTATAAGGGTTTCGGGTTGGTCTCTGCCTCGACCCGAAGAGGTAAGGTGTCACATGAGCATAACCAGGGACAAGCGGTCCGTGTCGCAATTTGCCAGCTGGCTGCATGACGGTCGTCAAGCCCTACGGGAACATTATCATGTCCACTGGTGTAGGACGACTGGGGTTAATTCAACCCTATAGAATCCGGAGTATTCACGGCGTGGAATGAGTCATCATGGCTTCAAAACGTAAACATGTATTAGATCTAAAAGATTATGGTAATATTTAACTAGATTTCAAACTCGGCCCCCCCTTATCAACGTTGACTAAAAGAAAATTGGTGACTCTCAAAGAAATGAAATTTCCGTAATTATTCATTAAAATTTAATAATAAAAAAATATCTAAAAGGGGAATTATTACAGCGAGTATGCCAGCTATTACGAAGTAGCAGACCCTGCATTACAATAACTGATTCTTTGAATGCGTGTCGTATTTATATGAAATTTAAGTTATTTATAAAGCAAATATTAATGACAATTTGACACGCATTCACTGTTCAAGCGATTATAGATTTAGCTTTAAAACTAAGACAATTATGAAAAGGTAATATTTCAATGATAATTATAAATAAAGTGTAGATTTGAGAAATACACACCTAAGAAGGATAGAGGGAGGTAAGCTAGATTATGCGAGAAATTTACAGATTACATTAATTCTCAAATTTTAGTTTCACAAAATTACAATTTTAACATTTTAGAAGTTAGACAAATAGTAGGAGATGAGCTATAGCTTATTATTACTAGAGTACTCTATAATTTGGAATACACACACAGGTACCTGTTTTATAAGATGTTTTCTTCCATTTGTTTAATAGTAAATTGTTCGTGGTTAGCAGTTTTCTTTCTTGTCTTTGGCATTTCATTGATTTTAACAGCAGCGGCTTTCTTGTTTATTTCAGGTAGCAGATCATTATGGTGTTTTTACGATGGGCAATGTGAAGTTCGGCATACGGTGGACCATCTCCCGATGGAGAATAATCTCGGTGCTTACTCGGTCATACCTTGGCAATATCAATTTATATTTTTTTAAGATATTTTAGACTCTCCACTCGAGAGCAAAGCTAAAGTTCAAGTGAAAGTCTCCAGCAAGTCCAAGATGGCCTCCTTTTTTTACCTTGATCTTTTAATTTTTCTGTTGAGATATTTTTAGGTTTTATTTATCTTGCCCTCAGGATAATCAATGCTTTTGCTGGTTTTAATTAGAAAGAAATCTGCTGTGCTATTGTTTGTTTTGTTGTTGTTTTTTTTACATTCGTTAATTACATTCTTTTGGAATTTTTCTATAATTAATTTATTATCTATCACTGACCGATGCTTTTAAATTTTCAAAGACAAAAGGGAATAAAATTATTTTAACTTTAATTAATTATTGCATCAGATTTTGTTAGAATTATTATTTAACGAAATTTAAACTAAGCAATAAATACGAACCTTATAAATTCAAAATAAATGATTAATATTACACAAAATTTATTTAATTAAAAGAAATCTAAATTATATTATTTTATCCGTATTTATTGCCTTTAATTTGAGATCGAAATGTGTGCGTGTTTATGTTGAATTCTACATATATTTATACATTTTTAATATTGTTACACACACAATTCGATACCAAAAAGTTTAAATTTGGGTGGGATAGACCGGTCAGTGAGAGACGACAGAAAAAGGTGAACCTTAAGATTCGAATACGAATCTTACTGTTTCAATATGTCAATGTAATTTTAAACGTTATTTAGTTTTTGAATATCAATGTTATTTTATATTTATAAATAATTAATATTTTATCACCTGTTTGTATCTTCTTTTTTTTTTGCCTTTACTTACATTTTTTTTTTACTATGTGATGCATTATGCCTTCTCCTTTCCCGGTGTCAGGAATCTCTCAGCCACTACACCCAGAGAAACCTACTAGCCACCTTACCACTTTCCCTTTCAATTCTCCACCCTAAGGTTTTCTCATATTATTCTCTATCCTGCTACATCCCATTTTCACAATATTATCCTTGTCAACTCTATGGCCTTTCTATCTAAATCCCTCTTATCTTTTCCCAAACTCAGCAAAAAAAACAAGAACCCACTTTTTGTATAATCTCTTTGTTTATATTTATTCTCCCACAACTTCATTATTTGTACCCTTTCTACTTGCAGGCATTTACATTCAATTAACAAATGTCTAATATTTTCTATGCCCTCCTTACATAATTTACAGACTACATCACCCATATTTTCCCATTTATGTGGATATGTTGTTTTTCTCTCTGTGATGAAAGTTTATTCATCAAAAAAGGTACAAATACAGTTAAATAAGAGGTTTACAAAGAATGGTAAAAACAATATGGTGAAAGGGGAAGGATACATGTGAAAAGAGAAAGGGATGTGGAAAGTGTGTGTATTAACCATTAAAGACAAATAAATGTTACAATTAGGAATTGTTTGTAAAGTCTAGAGTTTAAATATGAGTAGCATTTTAGGAGTACAATATTGAGAAATCCAATTCGCGATGGATAAGTTGAGAATAAAAAAACACTTGGAGATAATAACATGGGAAATAATACATTTAAATAGGGTAAATCATTTGCAATTAAAATCATTAAGCCAAACTGCAGTTTATTTTGCAATAATATTTGGATAAAATAGTTTATAACAATAACACTAAAACCGCTATGAATCGTGTTTTCTTCCTTCTTGTGAATAAGAAAATTAACGTTGGCAACAGTCCCCACAACACCCTCATCCTAGCCCTCTCCCTCAAAAGAACCAGGATTTAGATCTCTATGGCCACTCCCAACAACCAGACTCTCTCATTCAATCAGCAAAGTTGATTATAATGAAAATTTTAATTAAAAGGTACAATTAGGAATTATTTGTAAAGTCTAGAAATCAAATATGAATAGTGTTTTAGAAGTACAATATTTGGACATCCAATTTGTGGTAGATAAGTTGAGAAATAGGAAAACACTTGGAGATAACATAAAATACAGAGTAAATCAATCTACTGTTCAGTTCTTCCAAATGGCCTCGAATATCTTCACAAGAGAGCAATCCCAAATACTTTGGAAAAATTATGAAAAACTATGGAGAACAAGGGGAAAAAATCCAAGCTTCAAAATGTCTCTGCTGAAAACCATTCTAATCCATCATGAAAATCACATGAACAGCAAAAGGTCAGCCATATCAATAACAACATTGGAAGCAATAAAATTAAATAAGGTGAATTATTTCCAATTAGAATCCTGAGGCCAAACTGCAACTTATTTTGCAATAATACATGGATAAAATTATTCATGATGATAACATTAAAGAATCCTCATAAGTAACGTTATTTTTTCTATCTTGTGAATGAGAAAAACCAACATTGGTAACGGTCACCACAGCGCCCTCATCCCAGCCCCATCCCTCAAAAAAACTAGGATTTAGGCCCCTGGGGGTCCTCTCAACAACCGAACTCTCTCATTCTAAGGGAAATAAAAATTTTCATTAAAAGGTAAAATCTCTGTAGAAATCTTTTGTAATTTCAGTGGCTGCCATATATTTACATAGCGTTTTTATAAAAATTGAAATTATTCTTACTTGTGATTACATTATTGATATAACTTCTATAGAAAAAGAGAGCTAAGAAACTCCCCTTTTTAATAGGGATAGTTTTAGAGAAATTTAATTTCCTAAACTAGGAAAAAGGAAACGAAACAGGAAGCCAGAAACATGTGATGTATTATGGCTTCTCCTTAAACGAAGTCAAGAATATCTCAGAAATTATGCCTAGATAAACCTGTTAGCCACTTTATTTTACATTCCCCACCCTAAATTTATCCATAATCTGCTCTATCCTATTTCCACAACATAATCTTTGTCAACTCTATAACAGTGTTAACTGGAGTCCTTGGCTCCATTTAGTGGACTGAGGGTATATTCCCTTGTTACTAACTATACTGTTCGAGCCTTAAACAGGAAACTACTATGTTCATATACTTTTCTACTCCTCCCTCTATTAGATTTTTTTGTAAACTCAAACCACTGTTAAAATACAAGTAAAATTTTTACAATTCTATTTAAAATTAAAACTCAAATCATTGGTAATTTCTTATAGCTGTTTCTGGTAATAAATCATTGAAATAAATTTTTTCAAAAGTTATTCCGAATACCCACTTCTTAAATGTTTTGTTATATATATATTATTGTGTGAAATATTTATTCTACTTAATGGGATGTGATTGTTTATAGAAAATACATCTTGTTTCTATTCTCTAATATTTCTTTCATTTTATCATTACCTTAAAACGTAATACAGTATATATTTTTCTGTTTTTATTTAGAATAAAAAATGTAGTTTTAATTTTGTCACCTTTTAATTTTAAATTGTTTTAAAAATCAAATAAATTTTAACAGCTTATATATATAATTTACAATATAATGCTTTTCAGATAGATGCCGGAAAAGAAAACATTTAAAATCTCTATCTAGAATATGTTGTTTCGTGATATATGACTTTATTTTCTTATTATTACGGTCTTACTTTTGAGGCTTTGGCAATAATATATTTGTAATGTTATTAGTATATAAAAAGCTTGTTTAGAGCTATTAGTATATACTGTATTCGTTGGATTTAAGATTTTAAAGGATCAATGCTTAGAAATAATATTAAAAGAATTATTTTAAGTTGATACAAATAGATTTTATAAGTTAATAATTTATATATACCAACCATTTACATAATAATGTAATGCACGAGTCTTTCTTGTTTATTGAGGTGATGTTCTTTGCAATGAACCATGCGTCTTTATATATTCTTTTCCGATCAGATCATTGTGCTCAATGCAAATGACTTTAATATTAAGAGGATCAAAATTGTGGCCAGACTTCATTTTGTGTTTTAAAAATATAGATTTAATATTAGAGTCTGTTTTAACGCATATATATTATATCTTTATGTTACGCTAATCTTGTAATGCAATTGGCATGAGACTCACCGTAATAAATTGCATTACATATTGGTTCTTGACATTTAATTTTATAAACTATTTGGAGAGCTTGGTTTGGAGATAATTTATCTTTAGTATAGTTCAAGATTTAATTAAGATTAGAAAGGAGTTCTAAAACTAATACTGAAATCGTTGAACAGATTGTTTTCATCTTCTTAGATATAGGGTGTACAGAAGGAAGACTGATCTATACATTAATATTGTTATTAATGCTCCTAGTATTTAAAGATGATTAGAATTTTTAAAGTTTTATTTAATATTATACCCTGAATTGACTAAGTCTTTTATATAGTTTTCAATGTTGACTTTTTTTATCTGCTTCAAACTTACATAATTTATAATTTCTATATGAAAAATATTTGAAGCCAGCCAATTTATGTGAAATTGGAATATAAGAATGCGGATGAATTACTCCATGAACGTTGATAGGTTTTACAATCATTTTATAATTAATTTGTAAGTTTGAATGTTGAATATATCTAAAAACTTTATACTATTTGACGGAGCTTCACTTTCTATAGTCCAAGCTAAAGAGGATAAATGAGATAACTCATCTTTTATATCAATAATTGTTTTTTCGTGAACATAGATAAGAACATTGTCTACATAGCACATATACAAAAGTGATGTTGCTATTGCGAATTTTTTTGGAATAACTAACTGCAAATTCAAATTGGTTAAAAACTAGACTACAAATTATTCCAATTTATAATACTCTCATAGGTCATCATGTTCCATTGTATAAAATTCACCATTGAAAAGAGCTGTAATGTGGCCATCCATCCATTTAAGAACATCAACAATAAAATTTATTTTATTCTTATTAAAATTTAAATTAATTAAAATGTCATGGATTATACTGATAGATAGATAGGTAACTGTCATGGTATCGAACCATAAAGTTCCATTACACCTAATGAAGCAAGTTTATTGCCAGAGTTATATATTCATGAATTTAATATTTGCACGCATTCAAATAACGATTTTAAAGCAAATTTTCCAAGCCAACTTAATCAATTAACCACTCGGCTATTAATTTGCCCGTCTTATAAAAGTATGTGCCTCCAAAAACAATTAAAACTATAAGAGGTTGGTTTTCTCTATGCATTTAGGAGGAATAGCCGCTGTTGAATGAATATTTTTATATTCAAATTTATTAATTGTGATTTGAACATTGGATTAGAGCTGCTGTGCCAATCATCTTTGCGGTCTTGATGACTGAGTCTGTTACTTGGAGAGCTCCCAGGACATGCACCCTGGTATTGGAGGGGGGCTGGGATGTGTGGTGTATTGGGTTCTAGTATGGGCTTTAAATGAGAGAGTCTGAACTTGGGAAGGTTCTTCCTGGGGCCTAAATTCTGGTTCTTACAGGAGGGCTGGGATGTGGGTGCTATGGGGATTGGAATGGGTTTTGTCTTTCTTGTCTTCGGGGCAGTGGAGATGATGTGATGCATTGTGTTTTCGATCTCTTTGTTCTCTATGTGATTCATAGGTTGCTTATTAGACTATGTGATAATCTGTAGATGGCATATGATGTAAGCATGTCTCGGACTTGCAACCAAAAACTTTTCTTGGCCTGGAATACACACCCTTTCCACTTCCCATCCCCTTTTCATATGTATCCTTCCCCTATCACCATGTTGCTCCTGAATTTTCATTTTGCTATGTAACCACTCCATTGTATACCTTTTCTAACTGTATTTGTATCTATTTTTTGATGAATAAACTTTCATCACTGAGAAAAAAAAAATTATTAATTGTTTTGTTTTGATAATGTTTTAATATTGAATCAATAAATTTATATTTTCTCTTTTAAAAATACATCAATTTTTAATCCGATCATAATCCCTATTTTTATAATTTTCCTTAGATAAAAGAACAAATCCATTTTGCTATCCTCCTTTAAACATTTAATATTATTAAATTGTAAAAATGATTTTATTTTATTTTATTAGACCAATTGTGATCAGATTAAAAAATTGAAATTTGAACATCGTGGTGAATGTAATTTTAAAAGAGAAACAGATAAATTTACTGATTTAATATTAAGACACAAAGCAATTAATAAACTTGAATATAAAAAGATTTATCCAATTGTAGCTATTCCTCCTAGAATTTTCACAAACGCAGAAATGCATGGAGAAAATCAACCTCTTAGACTTTTAATTGATTTTGAAGGCACATACTTTTATAAGACAGCTAAATTAATAGCTGACTGGTTAAATGATTAAATTGGCTTCGGAAAATTTGCTATAAAATCTACACTTGATGCTCACAAATATTAAATTCACAAATGTATAACCCTGGCAATAAACATGCTCAATGGAACTTTATAGTTTGGTATAACGACAGTTATCTATTAGTATAATTCACTACATTTTAATTAAAACAGGCAAAACTCACTATACGTATTGCCACTCACTGCAAGCTGGAGTAATCAATGGATGCCAGAAGGCTTGTGCATAAAATCCCCATCTAGTACCTACTCATTCAATATCCCCAGACTAGTTTCTGGCTTGTGGCCTTCATCAGTGAGGAGACTTCTGGCATCCATTTATTACTCTAGCTTGCCGTGAGTGGCAATATGTATAGTGAGTTTTGTCTGTTTTAATAACAGTTATATGCAAGCATAAGAAATGGTGGTCATGTGATGTTTGTTGACATTTTAATTCATTTAAATTTTAATAAGAATAAAATAAATTTTACTGTTGATGTTGTTAAATGAATGATTGGGGACATTACAGTCCTTTTCGATAGTGAATTTTATACAATGGAACATGAATAGCCTATGGGACAACCATTAAGTGGAATAATTTGTAGTATAGTTCTTAACCAATTTGAATTAGAAGTTACTCCAAAAAACTTTGCCACAGCAACGTCACCTTTGTATATGCAATATATAGACGATGTTCTTAGCTATGCTGAAGAAAAAACAATTATCAATATAATTGATAAATTATCTCATTTATCTGGACTATAGGAAATGAAGATACATTAAATTGTATAAAGCTTTTTAGATGTGTATATTCAATATTCAAATGTATAAATTAATTATAAAATGATTATAAAACCCATCAATGTTTTTTTTTTTTCATATGTCATAGCATCGGCCGGGATGCGAACCCACAACCGTCTGCAACCAACTACTTGCTTGCAAGGTGGCTGTGATGACCTCTCGGTTAACAACGCTTGACAAACCCATCAATGTTCATGGTTGAAATAAGCAAAAGTATAAATATATAAAATGCGCTAAAACGCATGAACACAGAAAGCTGAAGATAAAGAAATATTAATACTGTAGATTGATATAAACTAAATATATGTATCCCAAGTATGTGGCTAATTGCTTTTGAGGGCCGAGGTCCTGATATTCATAGCCATCGTAAATAAATGGGTTGGTTAAGAGCGATGCAAATTTATGTGCATGAGGTAGTTAAGTATTCCATTTCCTGGAGATATTATAACAAGAGTCTTTTCTGTTTATAGAGTTGTTGTTGATAAAATAGGCTTCCTTTATTTTTCTCTTAAGAGCATGTCACTCTCTGCCAACAAGCACTGTGTCTTTAGGTTGGCAATCATGACCAGCTGAGCTGAGGTGCTGCATAAAAACTGAACTACAAGAAGGGTCTGTTAGTGCTTTATTATATGAGTATCTCTAAAAACAGAAAAGACTTGTTATAAGATCTCTTGGAAATAAAATACTTAACTACCTCATTTACATAAATTTGCATCGCTCTTAACCAACTTATTTATTTACAAGATGGCTATGAATATGAGGACCTCAGCTCTCGAAAGCACTTAGCCACACTCTTGCATATATATATTGTTTATACCAATCTACAGTATTAAGATTTCTTTATCTTCAGCTTTGTGTGTTCGTGCATTTTAGAGCATTTTATATATTTATACAAAGTTCATAGTGTAATTCGTTCGCATTCTTAAACTACAATTTCCCACAAATTGGCCGGCTTCAGATGTTTTTTGTATAGAAACTATAAATGATGTAAGTTTGAAGCAGACAGAAACGTCAACATTGAAAACTACATAAAAGACCTAGTCAATTCAGGGTATAATATTAATATATTAAATAAAACTTTAAAAATTCTATTCATCTTTAAATACTAGGAATATTAATAATAATAATATTAGTGCATGGAACTGCCTTCCTTTTGTACCACATATACCTAAAAAGATGAAAACAATCTGTTCAAACAATTTCAGTATTAATTTTAGAATCCCCCTCTAATCTTCACAAATCAATCAACTCTAAAGATAAATTATCTCCAAACCGAGCTCTCCAAATAGTTTATAAAATTAAATGTAATTAACCAAAATATAATGCAATTTATTATGGTAAGTCACGTGTCAATTGCACTACAAGATAAACACAATAATTCCAATATCAATAACAATTCCAAACTCTTGTCAATGCAACCTCCTTTTAACAATAAAGGTGGAATCCCATCTTTATTAATGGTCTAATATACTTATATAGGCACTAAAAATTGCAACTTGACCCCAGAGATTGAAATTATTGATACAAAAAACTTTAAATAAACCTCTTTAAACAGATAAATATAACCTATTCTAAATGTAGACTAATAAATAGTCAATTATAACATTTCAAATTGCACCCAAAGTATTACTTAAGTAATAAATGTAATACTGCTCAAGGCTATATATATATATTGTAATGGTCTCGATTTTCCACCAGAAGAGGGGAATGCATCTGACTATGGTCAGATCTATGGTCTTCAGGTAGGATGAGAGAAATAGTATTACTAGATGATGAGGGAGTAGAGTGTAGCTCTAGAGAAAAATTAGAAAGAAGCTTGAATATGTATGTAATGGATATAGAAAAGATGTTAGATGTGAAAGACAGAGGGATAGAAAATATGACAGCATATAGTAATGGGAATATTAGGTTTACAGAAAATAAACTGAGTGAGGCAGGGAAGAAATTGAAAAGTGGAAAGGCAAGAGGTTTAGATAGATGGGTAGCAGAGATGGTAATGAATTTAGGGTATAGGCAAAAGTAAAGCTATTATTATGTTTTAATAATATGGCCCAGAAAAAAGTTTTTCCAGATAGTTGGAGTAATAGAATAGTAAGATTATTATTTAAAGGAAAGGGTAAAGATCATAGAAAGTTAAACAATTATAGACCAATAGCAGTGACATCAGTTTTATATAAAGTTTTTTCATATATGGTGGCTGGAAGAGTTGCAAAATGAATGGAAGAAAATAATGTAGTGGGGGGAATGCAAGGAGGTTTTAGGTCAGATAGGAATATAGGGGATAGTTTATTTGTAGTTATACAACTTATGGATATGAGTAGGAATTCAGGTAGACAGTTATATATGAGTTTTATACATATAGAGAAGGCATATGGTAGAGTAAATAGAAATAGATTATGGGTAAGGTTAGCAAATTTGGGACTGGATGAAGCTTTGGTGGATATTATTAAGAAATTTTATGAAAATAATTACTATACATATCAATTAGGGCAGGGGTCCCCAACCTTTTTGCACTTAAGAGCACATTCTATAATACTGGCCAGGTGGCGGGCACCATTTATTTTTTTTCAACCAGATTGCGGGCACCATTTATTTTTTCAATGTAAATTTGTAGTTGGATATTGTTAATAATATCCAACTACAAATTTAATACACATAATGTACAAAGAAATATTTATTTCAAAATTAAAATTTTAACATATAATTAACGTTTATATTTTTACGCTGTAAAAGTATAGTGTGCCCTACAATTTGATTACAATATAATACAATAATTTATAAGAAATTTTAAAAATTAAATTTATTTGTATCAGATAAATATTTTTTTATCGGGTTCGGATAGTGGCGGGCACCCGTAAAATGGTCTGTGGGCACCATGATGCCCACGAGCATAGAGTTGGCGACCCCTGAATTAGGGGATATAGAATCAGTTAAAGTTAAAAATAGGGTGGGATTAAGGCAAGGATGTCCTATGTCATCTATTTTGTTTTTGTTGTATTTGAGTGAAATGGAGAAAGCAATAGAAAGACTAGGAAGAGGGATAGAGATACCATTAATAGATGGCAAGGGAGTATATACTTTGTCGGGTCCGTTTTTTGCAGATGATATCTTTTTGTGTGCAGAAAGAAGAGAAGATATGGAAGTTATTCTGAGGACATGCACAAGGATGGGTAAAGAGATGGAGATTAAATTTAGTGAAGAAAAATCAAATATAATGATGGTTAATACTGGGGAAAGAAAATACAAAGAATTTTTATTGGGATATATAAAGATAAATGTGGTGAATAGATATTGTTATTTTGGGAATCATCTTGAGTAATCAGAAAAATTGCTTAGATGAATGGGAGAAAAAATTGATAAATGAAGCAAAGAAAAGAAAGGGATTGATAAAGAAAATAACAGTTTTCATATAATAAATATGATGTAGCTAGAATTGTAAGAAAGGGAGTGGCAGTAGTGAGGTTAACATATGGCAATGATGCATTATGTGTTAGTAAAGGGGTATTAGATTACTTAGAAAAAGTACAAAGGGAAGTAGGAAGACATGCATTAGATGCAGGAGAAATGGGATGCTCAAATTTTTTATATGAGAGATGCAAAAGGTTCAGTAGATTGCAGTTTATGGATAATAAAAGAATAGCCAAAATAGTATTTAATTGGGTTATGAGTAAAGGGCAGACAACAAGATGGGTGAGAAAGGTAATGTGGTATGCAGAAGATTTGGATAAAGAATTTATATCAGTATACTTGTACAAGAGGTGCAATGATTGTGTTAGGATTGTTGAGTGTTATAGTAGTAAGGAATGGGATATAAGAATAGATGCATTAATAAAGAATAGGGGGTTGGAGAGATGGATAACTAGTATGGAGAGTAAAAAGAGTTTAAACATTATATATAGAAGTAAATGGAACATTGGCTGTGAGTTAATTTATGATAATAGCAAGGAAAGTAGTTTACTGTTTAAGGCTCGAACGGGATCTTAAGTAACAAGAGAATATATATGGAAATGGAATAATATGGGTGATTTAGTCTGAAAGTTGTGTAAGGGATGCATAGAAAATATTAGACATCTGATGATTCAATGTAAATGCTTGAAAGCACAAAGAATACAAATAATGAAGTTATGGAATGCTAAATATAAACAAAGTGATTATACAGAAAGTGGGTTATTGGTTTTTGTGATGGCTTTGGAAACAGATAGTGGGGATTTAGATATGAAGGCTATGGAGTTGACAAAGATGACTGTTGTGGAAATGGGATGGAGCAGGATATGGGGAAACTTAGGGTATGGAATGGAAAGTTAAGTGGCTAACAGGTTTCTCTGGACATAGTTGCCGAGAAATTCCTGACTTCATATAAGAAGAAGTCACTGCGCATCATATCACATTGCCTGCTATATAATTCTTCACAGCATTCTTCCATACCTTTCATGTCATTTCTCTTTCTTGTAATCATTCCATCTTTTTTTCTTATTGCAGAAAATTCCAACATGTTTTACACTTATTCTCTGCTATAGCTTGCTTAGCTAGTTTACAATTATATTCTCTTACAACTCTATCGACTCTTTTCCACACCACTTTACAAACTATAGATATTAAATTCTTTTTAAAGGATCATTTTTATTTAATTTTACATTCCTTCTTTTCTTCATACATTATCTTGTCTCAATAAAAATTTTACTGGACAATTGTGGTCTTCTTGTACCAGCGAGCTGTATTACAGTTTTTAATAATTTATCGGTTATCTCATTCAAATCTGATTCATCTTCAAAATATGTTAATATTTTTAAATGATTTGCAAATCTAATTTAAATTCATTAGCATATATTTCTGAAGATTAGGAATATCAATTGTGAATATGGTTTTTCGTAATATTTTTTCTCTCTCTAATTTTGCATTAACATAAATCTCATTAATTAATGATCATTACTGTGTTGAATTTATTAAGATTATTACAATCTTGAAATACATATTTTTTGTTAACCAAAATATAATCCAATTCCACTACACCTTCACTTAAATGCTTCTATGTTCAATTTCAATAAGAATCTTTCTCAAAGAAATAATTCATAATATATTGTTGTTGTTTTTTCTGCAAACTTCTCCAATCTCTGTGTTTTCCTGAAGATTTGTGATGATGGTGTTCTAGTTGTACTTTTATATTGGACTATTTCCATCATCTAATATGTGTATTAAATGTCTTTAGAAAAATTTAACTTTGTTTAAATATTCGAAATACATTGAACTGTTAGTAATAGCACATCAAACAGGTTAGTATATGATTTTCTTCTTCTTCTTTGCCTATGTATTGATTTCTATTATAACCTATCATACCATTAACACCTTTTTAGACCCTTTATCAATACTTTTATTTGTATTAAACTAGCAGTTTCGACTGTCCTGCAGTCATCATCAGAGCTACAATATTCAAATATATAATTATACAGTTATTACACTTATCCACAAATTGATATACATAATTAAATACACAATATAAACAAAAATAATTATACATTTTAATATGATCTTTATAAATAATCATAATATGATCTTTATAAATAATCATTTCCCATTTTATTACCTTATCTTCTAAATAATTTTATCAATATTTTATATTAATTTATTTTATATCATTTTATTTTATTTTTTAAATATTATTTAATATAACAATTATAACTTTAACTTTTATTTTACTATTTAATGCATATTATTATCATTTTTCTTATATTATAAAATCAACTTCTAATCTTGTCTTATTTTTATTAAATATTTTTATCAATTAACTTTACTCACATTACAAATTATTTTTTTGTTTTATTACAAAAAAATTACTTCTTGTTAATTCTATTACCAAAACTCAACTGACAAAAAAAAAAAAAAATCAAAATTTGTATTTGTTTAACACTCCCTCTATTGTCATTTTCTTTAACTTTTTTCTCTTTACCTTTCAAATTCTAATTATTATTAACAATTGTTTATAAAATTATTATTGTTGTTCTTGCCCAGAAATCCCTATTGAGACTTGGTTTTATAAACAATTGTTAATAATAATTAGTATTTGAAAAGGTAAAGAGAAAAAAGTTAAAGAAAATGACAATAGAGGGAGTGTTAAACGAATACAAATTTTGAATTTTTTTTTTTTTTTGTCAGTTGAGTTTTGGTAATAGAATTAACAAGAAGTAAGTAATTTTTTGTAATAAAAACAAAAAATAATTTGTAATGTGGGTAAAGTTAATTGATAGAAATATTTCATAAAAATAAGACAAGATTAGAAGTTGATTTTATAATAGAAGAAAAATGATAATAATATGCATTAAGTAGTAAAATAAATTAAAGTTATAATTATTATATTAAATAATATTTTAAATAAAGTGATATAAAATAAATTAATATAAAATATTGATAAAATGATTTAAAAGGTAAAATAATAAAATGGAAAATGATTATTTATAAAGGTCATATTAAAATATATAATTATTTTTGTTTATACTGTGTATTTAATTATGCATATCAATATGTGGATAAGTGTAATAATTGTATAATTATATAGTTGAATATTGTAGCTCTGATGATGACTGCAGGACAGTCGAAACTGTTAGTTTAATAAAATAAAAGTATTGATAAAGTGTCTAAAAAGGTGTTAATGGTATGATAGGTTAGTATATGCACAATGTTTAAAGAGATATTATTCTCCCCTCTTCTCAAGGTATTGCTGGTCTGACGAGTGACAATATTAGCATGGTATTCGAACCTGGATCCTTAGATTCTTGATTATTGAATTTTAAGGTAATGCTCTAACCAACTGAGCTGCCCTGCCAATGGCAACAGTCAGTAGAAATTTTATATACTTATCTATGAGATTCCTCCTGATTTCTCCACTTTTTCGTACGAGCAAAGTTGATTAGTGGTTTCCATACACTATGTATAGTCACACTAGGTTGGTGTATGGAAAATTTTGCCATTGTCATGTGAGCAGCTTCTTTACAATTTTCTTCATATCTTTTCTTGTCTATCCAGTATCTTTGTATTTTCCCAGATGTGTCTAAGGTAGCAGACCATGTATATACCATTGAACATATGTTCAATTGGGAAAATACAAAAATCTTGGATAGAGAAGAAAAGGTATAAAGAAAAAATTTAAAAAAGCTACTCACATGACTATGACAAAAAGTCCCATAAGCCAACCTAATGTGATCACACATAATGTATGGAAACCACTAATCAACTTTGCTCTTAGGAAAAGGTGCAGAAATCAGGAGGAATCTCATAGATAACTATATGAAATTTCTACTGACTGTTGTCTTTGGCAGAATGGCTGAGTTGGTTAGAGCATTACCTTAAAATTCAATACCCAAGAATCTACTGATCCAGATTCAAATCCCATGCTAGTTCTGTCACTGGTCAGGCCAGCAATACCTGAAGAAGAGGAGGGAATAATACCTCTCGAAACATTGTGCATATACTAACCTATTTGATGTGCTATTACTAACAGTTGAATGTATTTGGAAAATTAAATTTATCTAAAGAGATTCAATATGCATATTAGATGATGGAAATAATTCAATATAAAAATTCTCCAGTCTCTGTCTTCTCTCATTTCTATCACCATAAGCAAACTTACCCAAAACACTTTCATCTTCCAGTCATTTACCAATTCTAACATTAAAATCCCTCATGATAATAATGTAGTTTGGTCTTGTATATCCATGTTAAAATCCTCTTACTCATTCATTAGGATGATAACTTTTTTGAACATAAATTTGAATTATCTGCATTCGGTATGTTCCATTAAGTTGAATAACCAATCTTGTCACCTTGTCTGATACATGGTCAATCTCCACACTTTGTATTTATAACAAATTCAACTTCACTTGTATTTTCAATAAATGTGTCTTTATAGTAAAGTACATAACCATTTTTAAAATCGTCTCTTCACCTTTTCTTCTGGCTTCACAAAGTTCAATCATGCTCCATTCAATATTAAACAGTTCTTTTGGTGTATGTAATCTTCCTTTATTTGGAAGTAATCTACAGTTGTAAATAACCAACTTAAAAAGTCACCATCAAGTGGAAGCCTGGGTCAGCAATCAGAGTTTTTAGATTTTCTGCCTTTACCTTTCAACCACTACCTTGACTCTGGTATCCCTTAGGAATTGAAGTATAAAATTATGATGGTGTAGAATGCCCAAGACTCTTCAAAAATCAAATCAAATATTCAAAGTTTATATGATAAAAAAAATATTGAAATAAACAAAAATAAAAGACTATTTATTGAAGCTGTGTATATATATACAGTAATATATATGTGGCTTCACCATCCACCTGCATAGAAGCTGTTTAGTAGCTTGATGAACAAGGGGGGTGGGGTGTATATCTTATGTATAGCAGATCTTCCCGGTATAGTAATATTGTCAACCATAGATTTATATATTACAAAGCATTAAATTTATGATCAGTTGGCCACACCCTTAATAATGTGTTGCTTGGTGATCTGTTGGTGTCTCAATATTTACTTATTGCTTTTCTTTTATATATAACTTCATTAGCCAATGTGTGTCTACAGGATATTCAATTCGTTGAAAGGATGGATACCATCAATCATCAGAAAAAAATAAATGAACATGAGATATCAAAACTTCATTCCTGAACCCAGATCACACTGAGGCAAATGGGTTCCTTTCTCTAACCATAGATTAGAGACAAAATAGCTATTCAGAATTAAGTTGGCGTTATAATGAAGTCATCATGTTTCAAGATCTGCTCTTCAAGAATGTATATTTAATCACCAAGTACCACAATGTTTTTTTACTACTTTATTTTATTTACACCTTTCATAATATGATTGATGTATCACTCGTTAATCTGGAAACATCTGTTGGGAGTTTCTATATATAAAATTTACATATAAATTAGGCTATATTCAAATTCAGACTCTGGTTTATTTAGCTGGTTTAAGCAGGCTAATTTTGCCCTGTTCTTGTACCATAGAGCAAACTTATCAGTGTCTCTCTACTGAATGAAAATGACCTGAATAATTGACAATGTGTGTCAGTGTTCTATTTTAATTAATTTCATTATAAAGATCAGTTGATCTTATATATGTCTGCAGATACTTTTTTTTGTAAAGAATTCTATTTAATCATTAATGATTAAATAATGATTAAATAATCATTAATGATTATTAATAATAAACTATAATTCATCATTATATAATGAAGTTGTAGTTTTGTTTATTACTTACATATGTAACCTGATCAGCATATGTTAGGATTCCTTTAAAGTATCATCTGTACCTGACCACCAGGCTACATTAAGAAAATTAACTTTCATGAGGTCCAGGGAGTCACTTGGTTATGAGCTGGAGGATATCTCTAGGTTAGGTTAAAGTAGCTATACTTTCTGACAGTTACTTTATATGACCTGGCTTCAAATCCCCAATTTATACCAATACAATCAAAATTTAAATAAATAATAAAGAATACTATGTACTCCTAAAGGTTTGTGATGGCGGTGTTTTGGTTGTGTTTATATATTGGTCTATTTCCATCATCTAATATGAGTATTGAATGTCTTTAGAAAAATTTAACTTTATTTAAATATTCCAAATACATTCAACTATTAGTAATAGCACACAGGTTTGTATATGCACAACATTTTGAAAGGTAGTATTCTCCCCTCTTCTTCAGATGTTGCTGGCTGGGATAGTACTAGCATGGGAATTGAACTGAACACTTAGATTCTTGAGTATTGAATTCTTAAGATAAGACTCTAACCAACTAGTTGCTGGCTTGACAAGTGACAATATTAGCATGGTAATTGAACTTAGATTCTTGAGTATTGAAATTTTTAAGGTAGCACTCTAACCAACTATGGCAGGATAGTTCAGATGGTTAGTGTTACCTTAAAAATTCAAGGATCCAGGTTCAATTCACATGCTTGTACTGTCAATGGTCACACCAGCAACACCTGAAGAAGAGGGGAAACTAGTATCAATGTATTTGGAATATTTAAATGAATTTAAAATTTTTTTAAAGACATTCAATACTCGTATTAGATGATGGAAATAGTCCAATATATAAATATTAAAAAAAAACACTAGCGCTTACTGATGTCCTGAAAATTATAAAATGGGGCAATCAAAATAATAGTAATCATATAATATAAACATATAATGAATATAAATATATACTAAAATTGATAATGCTGTATCAGTTAGCAAGTTACTCTAAGAAAATAAATGAATAAGGATTTAGCAGGTTTTGTAAATAAGATAATATTTACTAAGGCAGTAAACCTCAAATATGTGCGCTTGAAAATTCACAAGCTTAAAATTCATATGGATATAATATTCAAAAATCTATTAACAAATTTACAATAAATATTTATTCTAAATAACCCTTAAGCTGATGTTTGTTAAATTTACGTTGTATTTGAAAAGTGTAAAATACTAAACTCAAAAACTAGGAAATTTTTAGTTACAAAATTCATCAATAGGATTGATACCAGTGAACACTCATAAAACGTTAGATTGCTCATCAAACGTTAATACAATCATAATATTATTTTGCTTGTTAATTGAAGCTTATTTATTCGTATTTACTTCTAAAATATAAATTCCGGTTGTTATACTTTATAATTATTAAAATAAATAAAATTCAAAATTCCAATTTAATAATAATAATAGTTTATTTACAATAGGTAATAATAAAATAAATAAAATTAAGTATATGCTAATGAAAACATTCATTCTATGAATTAATTTTTGAGAAGCAAGTATCAGATTATAAAATAAATCATAACTTCTTATAGTTTATCCACGATAAAGATATTGAGTTAACCTAAACAAGTTATCAGGCAAAAATTTATTTTACTACTATTTAATATACAGGGTATATGAGCACAGACTTTCCCACGACCACCACTCTCCACTCTATCTCATAGCACTGATACACTTCAACACATATATGTCAAACAGATAAATAATCACCAATATACATATTTCATGCTGAACCAGAAATCATCAGGTGGACCAGATTATCATCTCTACACATATATGCAATAGGTGCTCAGATATATACTGATAGCTAATCTTCATACTTTAATGGACAGGCTTCAATTCACTCCACACTCCAACTCTTCAAGCGTCCATCCAATTGAAAATCTGATGATGGAATGCTGAAAGGCCACCCTGAGGCCAAGATTCTCATCACACCCATGTTGACCTAAAGTCAATCTGACACCTCATGCACGGGACATAATCCTTTAATACATATATATGAGGGATGGGTAGACATTTCTATTATGTAATAACTGAAATACAGACTTATTATATACCTGTATCAATATATGTAATATACAGGGTATATGAGCACAGATTTTCACATGACCCACCCCTCTCAATTCTATCTCATAACACTGATACACTTCAACACATATATGTCGAACAGATAAATAATCACCAATATACATATTTCATGCTGAACCAGATCATCAGTTGATCCACTTTATCATCTCTACACATATATGCTATAAATGCTCAGATATATATTAAAATAGCCAATCTTCATACTTTAATAGACAAGCTTCAATCCATTCCAATTCTTCAACCGTTCAATCTCTTGCTATTTTCCTTGGATTAAGTATACACCTGAACATTTCTTCGCATACAAAACATACATTAAAATTTTTTAAAATATAAAAGTAAGGGCAAATCTTAAATAAAACTAAACGGCTTGTAAAGAATGACAAATGTTTATTATCCATAGGTTCTATTGCATTTTATATTTATTTTACCAAGTTTAAAATATAATCCATCAAGAATCCAATAATTGAAATGCAATATTCAAATAGGAAAGAGCTTAGTGTTTAAAACTTATTTGGTTGAACTGACAATCAATAATTTCCAGTAAAGTACTAAAGCACATTAATCCTTTTAAATGGTTATTATTACATCATAAGTTATTTGATATACCCTTGTGGTTTTAATTTTATTAAGATATATATGTGAAGTACGATTGTAAACACATATTAATTTTCATGGTTTATCTAATGTTAAACCACCAAACATCACATGATCACCTTCTCATACTAGCACATAATTGTTATTAAACAAGGCAAAACTCTTCACACAGTAGTACCCCCCTGTGCCAACCAGAGTAATCAGTGGATGCCAGAAGGCTTGTGCACAAAATCCCTATCTAGTGCATACTCATCCAATATCCCTAGACTAGTTTCTGGCTTGTGGCCTCCGTCAGTGAGGAGCCTTGGATCAGAGAGCACTGCAGCTAGATCTTAGAATCTAATGCAACCCTCCAGCAGCCACCTTTTATCTCTACTTAACTACAAAACTATGAGAATGTAAAGGTGCTGACCTGAGTTCAGACCCATATGACTATGTAAGCTATTGAGCTTAGATTGAAAATATTATTGTGTTTTCAATCTCATTCTCATAGTTTTGTAATTAAGTAGAGATAAAAGGTGGCTGCTGGAGGGTTGCATTAAATCCTAAGATCTAGGTGCAGTGCTCTCAGATCCAAGGCCTGATAAAGGCCACAAGCCAGAAACTAGTCAGGGGATACTGGGTGAGTAGGCACTAGATAGGGATTTTATGCACAAGCCTTCTGGCATCCATTGAGTACTCTGGTTGGCACAAGGTGGCACTACTGTATGAAGAGTTTTGCCTTGTTTATGTAATGTTTCAGCTACTATAATGTCCACTTTGAAACAATTATCACTTTATCCTTAATGCATAAATAATGCATAGGTATTAAGGTGTGAACAGGTATATAAATTTGTAATAAACACTAACATTTCATAATTTAAATCACTCTACTAAATAGCATTAAATACATTATAACACAATATATTAAATCAAAACTTTTAACATTCTTTTTTTTAAAAAAAAAAAGGATTAAACTTTATTGGTACAAAATATTTTACAAGGTAAGCATTGATTTACATAGTATAATATGGAAATCTAAGAAGATACACGGGATTTTTTGCCCCTAGTGTTTCCAAAAATTGAACAAACTGTGACAACTCAGAGCATTAGTCCATGAGATGATTAATTATTAAAAGTAAACCTAGGATACAATTAGTAATTATTTGTAAAGTCTAGAGTTCAAATATGAATAGTGTTTTAGGAGTATAATATTGAAAATTCCAATTTGCAGCAGATAAGTTGAGGAATAGAAAAACACTTGGGATAATATAAAATACAGGCTAAGCCAATGTACTGTTCAGTTCTCCAGAATGGCCTCGAATATCCCCAGAAGAGAGCAATTCATTATACTTTGGAAGACTTATGGAGAACTGGGGAAAGAACTAAGCTTTGAAATGTCTGCTGAAAACCATTCTAATCCATCATGAAAAGCCACATGAACAGCAAAGGGTCAACCTTATCAATAATCAAATTGGAAATAATGGTAATAAAAAGAGGAATCACTTGTAATTAAAACCATTAGGCTAAACTACAGCTTACTTTGCAATAACACATGGATAAAATCATTTATAAAAATAACGCTAAAAAAAATAACATTATTTCTCCTTTTCTATGAATGAGAAAATCAACGTCGGAAACAATTCACATAGTGCACTCATCCCAGCTCCCATATTCAACAGAACTAGAATTTAGTCTCTCAGGGCCCCTCCTGACCATCAGATTCTCTCATCCACTCAGCAAAATTAAGTAAAATGAAGAATTTTCATTAAAATGCAAAATCACTGTAGTAATCATTTGAAATTGCAATGGCTGCCAATATAATTTGCACCGCGTTTTTATAAATGTTGAAATTTTTCTTACTTGTGATAACGTGTTGACATAACTTGTATATGAAAAAAGAGTCAAGAAACTCCTCTTTTAAATAGGAATAGTTTTAGAAAAAATTAATTCCCTAAACTAAGAAAAAAGGAACTAAAATGGGGAGCCGGTAACAGAGTTAACTGGGGTCTTTGGCTCTTTTGGCAAAATATTTAGAAATTTGTTATTATTTAGTAAGTCATCAATTTTATTCTTTAGCAATTACAAACATTTTCATAAGACACATATATATACAGGTTGAATTCAAGTAAACATTGCAAATTTCTTTTGTAAAAAAAACTTTCCGAACTTTTCTTACTGTTATTTTAAAAAGAAGCCTCAAAGATTTACATTTTTCTTTGCCCCAGGAATAAACATCAAACTTTTCTGTCTAGTTATACATAATGTTGTCAACAATATAAATTTCTAAGTACATAGACATACCACTGCTTGTTTGAAAAAGAAAATATTTAATACTTAATGCATATATAGAAAACAACAAACATGAGTCAACTGTTGTTAGCCGAGAGGTCAGCGCAGCCACCTTGCAAGCAAGCAATTGTTTGCAGACAGTTGTTGCGAGTTCGCCTCCCGGCCGATGCTATGACATATGAAAAAAAAAAAACATGAAAAGAGATTCAATTTGAAGATAATCAGATCACACCTTGTTATGGATACACTCAAGTTTATTCCTTTATTGAGTAATCATCGATGTTACTTAAACTCTGGTCAGTGTTCTGACATGTTCTTTTAGAATTTAATTTTTAAAACAAAGGAAAAAAATACAACATTCTTCAATTTTAAAATAATCTTGTATTTACAATAATTATACATAATATATAGGGTATATGAGCACAGACTTTCACACGACCCACCACTCTCCATTCTATCTAATAACACTGATACACTTCAACACATATATGTTGAAAAGATAAATAATCACCAATATACGTATTTCATGCTAAACCAGCAATAATCAGTTGGTCCAGATTATCTCTACACATATATGCAATAAGTGCTCAGATATATATTAAAATAGCCAATCCTCGTACTTTAATGGACAGGTTTCAATCTACTCCACACTCCAACTCTTCAACCGTCCATCCAATTGAAAATCTGATGATGGAATGCTCAAAGGCCACCCTGAGGCCGAGATTCTTTCCGGTATAGTGAAAAAATAATCATTGTTCAGATATTTATACCCTCTATTAAATATAAAACAGGCAATTTTATTTTAACTAAAAAAATACATCTTTAAACTTAAACATTTTAATCAGTGAATTTTAAAAACAGATGCTGAGATTTATCACATATTGTTCTGTTTTAAACCTAAGTGAAAAACAAACTGCAAACTTATTTTAAAAAATAAAACAGGTCAAAATTGTTATTTTATTTATTGGTGTATTTTATAATAATTTAAATAGACATAATAAAATAAAATTAAGATATCATTCTGACCTTTATTAAAAGAAAATGCATGTTATTTTAATTCAACCAATCTTTAAATGGATGTCAAAACAGACTGCATATAATTTTTAAAATAAAAGAAAAGATCAAACTGAAAATATTATCTTGTATACCAATATGTTTATAATGACTTAAAATTGGTCATAACAAGAAAAAGTTAGAGAAAACATCAACTGACAGTTTCAATAATTAACAATCTTATAAGCAATAAATAAATGATTCAAAAAATTTTTTTATATAAAAGTACCAAATATGTGACTAGGATGATACACTACCCTTTCACTGAGATAAAAAAAAATTTTTTAAATATATCACATCTATAGTCAAAATAAGAGTCATAGATCACATGACCCTATTCTCTTAAGTTTATAAGTTATAAACAGTGAGGATTGCCAATTCCTCAACAAGCTTTGTGATAAATGCTTAGCCAGAGAAAGCATTTAAAATATCTCTGTCAAGAACCCCCCCCCCCCAAATCCCTGACCATGGTTTCATGCTTTGGCACTCTTCAGAGAGGTGCCAGGGTAGGTTCAGACACTAGATCTAAAAATACCAACCCAAAGCCAGCATTTATCTAAAAGATATCAATTGAGTGGAAAATCTGAAATTTTCAGACACTTACATGTCTTCAAACCCAGCTATCAACTCAAATAGCTATATGGGGCTGATAGATCTTCAGCTACACCTATATTAGTAGTCTTAGCAATATCACAACTATAGTTTGTTATCTCAATAATATATGTATTCATCATCACCTAAGTGCCCCTATAGATTCAAATTAAAAAGTCCCAAATGACTTAAAATCTCCTTTTATTACCTTTTATTTGTAGCAGGAAGTAAATAACTCCTTAAAAAATTAAATGTGTTTCAAGTATGAAACTAGTCAGGCACTGGTGGTTGAGAGGTCAGCGACAGCTGCTTTACAAGCAGTTGTCCCGGGTTAGTGGGTTCACTTCCCGGCTGATGCTATGACACATGGGGAAAAAAAAATATGAAACTATAAGATATTTATATCTTATACCTGTCATTTCATAACTGTACCCAATATAAGCACAAGCAAAATGTTCCATTATTTAATATTATAATAATTGAGAATCAACTACAACACTAAAATATTTTACTATGAATTTATTAAAATAAAAACTTTGTTGAATGATCACAAATGAGTTATCTTTATCTGTTTTCTGCAGAGCCATATTGTTTGGGCATTACAAATTAATATACAGAAAAAGAATCAGAATTAAAACCAATTCTTTTTTTATGTTGCACTTCAAGTATACAATAGTCAATAATAAGAATGGATAGTTAATTAATATACGTGGATATATATCCATTCAATATATATAACAGGGTAATTTTGTAGTAGGATTGAAAAAAAATATCACGTAATAGATCGTGTCAGATATCCATTTGTTTATCTATCTTCTCTCATGTATTGATATAGATGTCGCTGTATGTACTTTAAATAGTGGTAATCTGGAGACATATTGAAAAGGGCAAAAAACATAATTTGCCGAAAAAGGCTTTTCTATGATAATTTTATAATTTGTAATCTTTGTTGCTTGTATATATGTATTTTTAAACATATTATTGACTATTATTACAAATTAAATATTTCTCTTATCATCAAGTTTTCCAGAATTATGGATTTTCCTTCAAATCAGTTTATTCTAAAGAATCATGATTTCTGGCTATGTAAAAAAAATATAAGCCAATAACATCACATGACTACTTCCTCTTATGCTTGTGTATAACTGTTTTAAAAAAATATACATTAAAAAATTCTTACTTAAGTTCTATCCAAACATACAAAAATAAAGCTGATATTTTCAATAATTTAACCATAATTAAACAATTTATATCCTTGATAACAAATATAAATATTTGTATATATAGCATCTACTAACATTTCTCTTTTAAATTTAATGGGATATTCACATAGCAAATTTATTAACAAATATCAAAACAGGCAAAACTGACGAAGGCCACAAGCCAGAAACTAATCTGGGGATATTGGATGTGGTACTAGATGGGGATTTTATACACAAGCCTTCTGGCATCCATTGATTACTCTGGCTTTCACTGAGTGACAATACGTATGGAGAGCTTTGCATGTTTTTATAACAGTTGTGAACAAACATAAGAAATGGTGATCATGTGATGTTTATTGGTTATTAACAAATAATAAAAGGGTTAGCAAAGTATTCAATCCTTTGATAAGATATGAAAATTATATCCCTATACCATATAAAATTATTTTTCTCTTCACTAGTATTTAATTTGTACTGATTAACAATTTATATTTTCATCTTACACCCACAACTATACTTATATCAATGATTAAAGGCCATTAAAACATTAAAATTAATAAATAAAATACACTTTGTATAATAAGACCTATATTGAAAAATATACCATAGGTGTTTTGAATTAATATTATCTTCATCATCACTATTGCAAGAAATGATAGATTAAATTCTTTTATTCCACTTAATTCATTTTCTAATATCTTCCATCGATCAGGTTTTCTATCCAATAAACTCTTTCATCATCAAGAACTCCATGATATTTCAAATTATTTTTAAATAAATTAGTAAATATTGGAAATACAGGCACTCTTCACATACCTGGGCCCTAATTGTAAATATAGGTGATTTGAACTCAGACTTTCAAGAACCCTTTAACTATCCATACTATCTCATACTACTGATACACATGACCATATACATGTAGTCACCAACATATGTATTTCATGATAAACCAGCAATCATCAGTTGGTCCAGATTATCATCTCCCACACATATATATATAATCAGTGCTCAGTTTATATTAAGATAGCTGATCTTCATACTTTAATGGACAGGGTTCAATCTACTCCAACCTGCAACTCTTCAGCCATCCATACCACTGAAAATCTAATGATGGAAAGCCCAAATCTCATGCTGATGCCAATATTATTAATATACCATTAATATAAACTGAGCAGTGATTATATATATGTGTGTGGGAGATGATAATCTGGACCAACTGATGAGTGCGGGTTTAGCCTGAAATATGTATATTGGTGATTATTTATCTTTTCTACATGTATGTCATCATGTGTATTAGTAAGTATGAGACAGTATAGATAGTTGAAGGGTGCTTGAAAGTCTGAGTTCAAATCCCCTATATTTAAATAAATTAGGTATATCTATTTTATTGAAATTTCTCCAATTTCTGTTAGAATCATAGCATTTTCCATCTCTGAAATAAATATCATATGGAACTAATTTCTTTCTGGTAAACATTACATGATCACTATCTCATACTAGCACATAATTGTTATTAAACATGGCAAAACTCTCCATACAGTAGTGCCACCCTGTGCCAACAAGAATAATCAGTGGATGCCAGAAGGCTTGTGCACAAAATCCCTATCTAGTGCCTATTGAGCTTAGATTGAAAATATTATTGGGTTTTCATTCTCATAGTTTTATAGTTAAGTAGAGATAAAAGGTGGCTGCTGAAGGGTTGCATTAGATCCTTGGTGCAGTGCTCTCAGATTCAAGGCTCCTCACTGACAAAGGCCACAAGCCAGAAACTAATCTGGGGCTATTGGATGAGTAGGCACTAGATAAGGATTTTATGCACAAACCTTCTGGCATCCATTGATTACTCTTGTTGGCACAGGGTTGCACTACTGTATGGAGAGTTTTGCCTTGTTCTGGCAAACATCATGTAATTGTAGACAGTTATCCCTAAAAAACACTTCAAATTTATTTTCAATACATATTACCATATTGATAAGTTTCCAAACATCTTTCCAGTTTTTGCATTACTGGCTCTACTTTATGATTTTTAATAATATTTTTAACAGCCAACTCTATTTTATTTTTCATAAATTCACTTCTCATATTATTTTGAGATTCTTTAATCTCAATTTCTAGAGTACTAATATCAACTTCAGACTTCTTAAATCTGGTTTTTCTGTCAGCTTTTGATTTTTTACCTTATTTTATTTTCATATCATCAAGTTCAGTTTAGATATGGTCTAATTTGGACTGGACTATTCTTTCAAAATCATTACCTCTTTTTTTCTATTTTACTATTCTTTTCAGTGATCCTTTCATGATCACAGTAAAGAATTCTTATACTATTGTCTAAAATTTTAAATCCTCTCTCAAAATGTTTTTAGGCCAAGTTCGATTTATTTCCAAGTCCTTTTGTTTCATCCTTCCTTCTATTTTTAAAACCTGTCATTATATCTTTTTTCAGATTGCTTCAACCTTTTATCTAAATTATGAGCAAATTCTTCACATTTTGCATTAAACATATTAAATTTATGGTAGATTTCATCAAGCGTTGTTAGCCAAGATGTCATTGCAGCTGTCTTGCAAGCAAGTAGTTGGTTGCAGATGGTTGTGGGTTTGCCTCCCGGACGATGCTATGTCATATTAAAAAAAAAAAAATTTATGCTAGATTTCATCTTTTATATCTTCAAAGTTTTTATCAAAATTCCTTCTAGATTCTCTATTATTATATCTTTCAATTCTATCCTTTTCTCTTCTAATCTTTCATTTAGTCCTATCAGAATCTTCCAATTTGGTATTTAACACTTCAAAATTCTTACCAAATTCTGCCTTCTATGCTTCAAATTTTCTATCATGATTTTCATTAAATCTCTCAAACCTTTTATCAGATTCTTTAAATGTTGGGAAAATCATTCTCAACATATCTGATATACTCATGTTTAGCCTACTACTGGATTAGTGTCCATAATTATACTTAACACAAAGAAATATATATATATAAAATCAAATTATACATCATGTGACTTAACCTATTAAGCTTATACTACAAAATTAATATAATGAGCATGCCAATAGCTCTAAACAAGCTTTTCTGATAAATATCAGAAGAAAAACCATTTAAATCTCTATCCAGAATTATTCCTATCCCCAAATAGGTTTTGAGCTGATGGCTCACATCAGTGAGATAGGGATAATTCTAGATAAAGATTTTAAATGCTTTCTCTTCCAGCATTTATTGGAAAAGCTTGTTTAGAGCTATTAGAATGTTCATTATCTATATATGATTATTAGATGGCACTCCTAAAGCCGAGAGAGATAGAATTCTATCTCTCTCGTCGTTTATGTAAACAAGCTTGTTAGGAGCTATTGGTAAAGCTCCATCTAGTGATCATAAAATGCAAGCTAAAAGCAAGTTACGAAATTTATAACTTCTTTTGTTTATCATATATATATATATATTGTAACCCCTCACCAATGATCACCATCACTAACAATTACCCGGGGTGCCAATTCTATCAAACATGGAATAAACTATTAATCTAACTTTATCCTAAATTTACTTATGAGGTTCTTAATTAAAGTTTCACCTTAAACTAACTCAGCTGAGGGATACAGAGGTGTATGAAGTGTACAATGTACATCAGATGTGGGAGAAAGTATTATAATTAATAGGAATAAACATCTATCAAGTTCTAAAATAAATAAGATTTATATTGGTAAAATTTTACCCATCTAAATTAACTAATTATAATCTATATTCTGCCTCCTCCCATCATCCACATGCATTGAACAACCTCTACCATATTAGAAAATTACACTAATAACTAAAATATAATATTTAAGAAACTATAATGTATAATTAACTGGATCTGAACTTAAACTAAACCTATTATTACTAAATTTTTAATTACACACTAATCTAACCTAATTAACTGAATTTCTAATCTAATCTGAATTAAAATTGAAGATCTCAGGGAATCTGTTTTATGGCATGTCTTAATCTAAAATCTCTATCTCTCAATAACTATTATTTAATATTATGAAAATAATAATATAAACTAAGCAATACCCTAACTAAATAATGGCAATTAGATAATGAAAGAAATCGGGTACATTTTGATTTCAATTCATCATCTAAATAATTACTAAATAATAAAACCTTTTAAGACAATCAGTAAATAATTGGCATTTCATACAGTGTTTGGATCAAGGAAATCAATATCATCATATCTGGATGTTTATCATAATTAAATGAAAATACAATTATATCACATTAAATAAAATAAATGTGTTAGCATGTGTGGAAATACGAAATAACGAATTAATGTTATAAAAGAATTCTAAATACAAATTTTGAGTAATAAAATATTTATTAACAAAACAAGAAAAATAGCTAAGCAAACATTTAATCTATTTCTCCTTAGTATCAGTACAAATTTTGGATGTATTTAGCATCACTAGTTACAATTTCAAAATTAACACATTTCATTTATCAAAACATCTTGATAGATTTGTGAAACACTTTATATTGGTAACATTAAATAATGAACCAAAAATTAAATCCATATATTTTACTGTAAAGAAAATGGCTTTTTAGTTATCAGCTACTTCTGAAAAACCTATAGAATTGAAGAAATATAACCTTATACTTCTAGTAATCAACTACAAAATTTACCTGGTGTTCAACATTTTGTTTTATAACACTCAGTTATCAATTAACTTAATAAATCTATGACAAACAACATGGATTAAATATTCTAATGACACTATAAAATAAAATTAGAATTGTGCATTTTACTTCAAATGCACATTAACTATAACTAAAGTAAAGGGGTTTGAAACTTAAGAATAATATCAAACTAGGTTTTGCAAAATGAAATGAATAATTCCATTGACTAAATATATTCTTACCAAATTATATCTTGCAAAATAAAATAAATAATTCCAGTAATTAAATATATTTTTATAAAACTATATCTTGCAAAATGAAATAACTAATTCCATTAATTAAATGTATTTTATCTTTGCAACCTTGAAGTAAAGTATACTATTAAATAACTATATTTTTATTTTGCCAAAATAGAAATAAACAATTCTATTCATTAACTATGTTTTATCTTTGCTTGCTTACTTAATCAAATGATGATTGAATGATAAAAATTGATGGTATGAAACCTAAATGATCACTACAAAATGTTTGAAAATGATAATTAAAGTTATACATTACTGATGGATTTTTCTATATCTTTCAAATTAACACTTTGTGCATGAGTCTGTATTATGCTGTGTGTCAAAGAATAAATAATTAATTCTAATCAATCTAATCGGTTTGCTTATGAAGTTATAATATGATCATAATACGGACGAAAGCAATGGTCAATCAAGCTTTAATTACTAACTTTATTACAGCTGTTTTGTAAGAAAATCTATTCTGCTTTTATTCTTCTTTTTATCAATAAATTATCTGGCACTTGGCTATAGTATAAGGTGGAAAAAAAACATTCAATAACACATGGGGATAAAAGATTTCTATAATTCAAATCAGATAAATATCAACATAACAACTCCCAAGTCTACTTCTGAGACTAACTAAATTAGTGGGAATAAATCTCTTCACCAAATGATCAGGGAGACAATATACTTAACTTCATATACTTTAATTCATAATACCAAATATCAAAACTGGAGGATTCCATCTACTCCTAAAAAAAAAAAAACCTTCAATACACAGAAAAGAAGGGATTACTTGACCCCATACATACTACACTAGGCAATCTACCCATGTTTAAATATTCAAATAACTAAGAGGAGAGATTACTCAATCCCATAAATACTATAAAACATTGCTAACTTTACTACGTATAGCCACAAAAATACTTTTCCATTCAAGCATAATAAAGAACAATAATTCACTTAAATAAATCACTAATCCTTCCACACAAATGACCATTCTCTTCCTCCAAAACCGATTGATTATATAACATTTGTACTTGCAATTAACATATGATTATAGCTAAGTTTAATAATGGACACACATATACAAGCATAATAATACACAGACAATTCAAATCCCAGTAGCAAAGAACTGCTGTCAAAATGTCAATTACTAATTGTAAAAGCAATAAAGAATATTTCATATCTGATAATATACTATTTAGGACTTGATATCATACTAATAAAGGTTGAAAAACAAGGCAATAATTTCTATTGGCAAATAAGACAAAATAATCTTTTTTATAGTGCATTTATATTAGCACACATCTAAAGCAAAAAATTTGGCTTAGACGAATAATAAAACTTTATATTTCAGGTTAAATAATTATTGAAAATAATTATTTTTTAAATCTGTTGAAAAACGCATAGATATAATATAAGGACCCATCTAATGTGCTTCTTTTAAAGAAGAGCTATCATCCCTATTAACACTACATGGACGCATCCGTCTCTTACCACGCACGTATATTATAATCTAACACACGGCAAAACTTATATTAAACTAATAAAAAAAAATTACCTTGTACAATGTTTTTCTTAATATTGTACATTTGTGAGACGTTCTAGAATAATAATAATACATATAATAATAAAAAAACACTTCTTAAACTCTCACTATCTGTCGAAATACTATTAAATAATAATAAAAATAAAGTTCTCTTCTTTCTTCTTTCTTGGTTATAAAAACGAAAAGTTTATTAATAGTTTATGAATGACGTTCCTTGGTCATCTCTTTAATAATAATAATTATTTGCACACAAATATAAATATTGACGAATATATAACACAAACACATTTCTGCAGGAAAACAAAACCATATTATTTTAATTCCTAAGAGCAAATTCAATGTTCTCAGCTGTTAGCTAATGAATTGCTGTTGACATTATATATGAGGAATTTCATTAATTAAGCAATATATTTTTACAACGCAAATAAAGTAGTAGTTCATACTTCATTCCTAGGATATTCAAACGTTTTATTTTACATCTTTAAAGCTATTCAGAATATATGTTATTTTTTTAGCTAATAATATTTATTTATATAAGTTTGTTGGCGATATTATAAACAGAAAAGTTTCACAACAGTGAGAAGTGCATTCAATAAAGCAAAGTTATATAATTCATCCATTTTAAAAATTCATTTCTCCTATTAGTCTGGAAAACAGGTAAATATTAATAGTACACTCAATTGCACATTTAGTCTTGTATTTTTAAATAGGTAAAAATAGAAACAATTACGAAAATGTTCTAATAATAATGATGATAAAACTAAATGATTCATATGCATCCTTTTACATCTGCTTTTATAATTAGCATAAAATTTTTCATAAAGAGTTCTGAAAATGATTAATAACTGTTCACAAATTACACACGCTGCAATTATTCCATTAAAAATATAATTAAAACTTGAGAAAAATAATTTTGACAAATAAACATACATTCTTCTTTCTTCTTTCCCATTCAATTTAAAGTTTAAATTAGGCAAATTTATAATACTATTATACATTCCCATTTTTACTTTTAATAGTGGCAATTTAAACTTAAATAATATAGTATAGGCACTTACATGTATTTTAGACAATGGTTGGAGAATTTAAATAGTCAGCCAAGGATAGAACCAACGTATCTTTTAGTGTGGTTTAAGTACACATATCTTTGAAATAATAATATATTTTACTTTCAGCTTGAACTTTGGAAGAAAAAAAAATATTATTATTAAACTTTGTTTAATAATGAAACAGTATTGGAAGATCTTTTAGTAGTTTGTAGTTGTAGTTGGAGTCAGCACTGGAGTTGCAGTTGAAGGACTTGAGTTAGAAGTATAGGACTACAGTTGAAACCCTTTTTTATACATTTTTAAAATATTACCTCACACTTTTTCTCCTCCAATAGTTCAAGATATTTGAAAGTTCAAAGATCACCAGACAGATACTAATTGATTACTCCTCCCATTACAATAACACTTAATTTATGCAAGAAACTTTGTCTTGTAAAAAAAAGAAAAATGGGGAAAATAAATAAATTATTCTGTCTTTTAAATAAATAAAAAAAATATTGAACATCAAATTGAACTAAGAATTAAATATTCTGTACTTTAAAAACAACAGAATAAAAACTAATAACATTGTTTTAATAAATAAAATATTTTCTAGTATAATTATTGTTCAATGATTCATTAATCCAATGCTCAATTAATTCACTTAAAATGTAGTTAAGCTGGTTTTAAACACTATTATTTATGAAATTAAATATTTGGATATGAGATGTGATATTTAATGATTTAATGAAGCATATAAATGAAAAATGAAGTTGAATAATGATATTGACATACATGAATATGTGCAAACAATACACTATAGACACTAAACTGATATGACTAAATGGTTATTTTAATGATGATGAGTGAAACATATTTCACTGTTTATACTATGAATTAAAACATGTAAAGCAAATGAACCAGAGAATCACCCAAACAAATCTAAATATTTATTTATGAACAAACAAAACAAATTAGCATCAACTTGAACTGAACTGACTATGTTTATAACAAGCCACCCCTTATCTTATCATTAATTATACCTTAAAGTAAGCTACTAAACATCTAATAAATTTTAAATTGCACCTATAAGTACTTCTAACCATAGTTTTAAATCATAAATAAAAAATTTGAAAAATTTTGCATTATTTCATTTTTTTTTTAAGAATGTAATATCAGATGTTACTGATATAATACCATACAATTACAAATAATATTTCTGGTGCCAAACCAGAAGGTCACAATATATTAAACTTATTTACTCAATCTAATACTAACAATGCAAAACATATTTGTGTAATTTAATAATGTTTATTGTTAAATTCTACTCCCTGGACAAACTTTATCAATTGAGGACTTTTGAAAAAATATTACCAAAACATTCTAAGGATATATACATATGTAATTATATCTACACTTTAAATAAATGCTGAATAACTTCATAGGTTATTCTTATTAATTGTGAAAGCTTATATTAAGGATTTTAACTACACTAATAAATAACCACTATCAAAATATATAGTTTACTTTTATTTGGATAGGATTATTAATCATATGTTATTTGAAATAGTCAAGGATGTCTCTGATATTTACTACTTTATTCTCATTACACCCAAATTACCTATATGCCTTTGACTATAGTCTCAGGTAGCAGTGGTTCATAATTATGCCAAATGTCTGAGTGGCAAAAACTGTACTGGTATGTATCTTGCGGAATTTCAGCTGAAAGAATCTATTTGTTAACAGATAAATCCATGGTTGTGAAAGAATTTTAGTAAAATGTTGTTTTCTGTCTAGTATTAGAATGTTATATGATTTTTCATAAAATTTAAATTATATTTAGGTAATTATATAATGACATAAAATGTGTATTAGTAAAGAGAGATGTATAAAATTTATAAAACTTCATGTATGCATAATACACTGTTATTAAATAAAAGGGTACCACAAAATTATGTATTTTGTAATCTTCTTAAACAATTTAATTAAAATTAAATTTATTTTAAAAAAAGAAAAATAAGCAAGAATTAATTTAAGATTAATGATAAAGTTTAATTAAGGTCAAATTCAGCTAAATCTGTAATTAAGGGTAATTTAAAAATTCACTAGAAAATGGACAGCAGGAAATGAAGATTAGAAAAACAAGTGAAATTTTTTAGGAAGAATTGTCTTTATGTGGGCAAATGCTAAAAAAGAAAGAGGAAACAATGGTTCTGGAAAGTCTAAGTGCACATCATTTACATTGTGTAGCTTAAAATAGTTTCAATTCTAGCTTCTGGAGCATTCAACCTTATACATTTTGAATTACAAGTGTCAAACTAACTCAACCCACATCTTTGACACCATCCCCTTTAGATAAATACAATAATGATTATTACTAATCATTTACTAAATTAGTGATTATCTCTAGCACAGATATAAACTTTAAAACCCAATTAAAGATTAACATATCTGATTTTTTAAAAATTAAACACACAAACACATGGAGTTGTTCACATTTCTTTTTTCCACATGTAATATCTTTATAAATATATTAATAACCTCAATATTACTACATATTCTTTTAAATTTATATAAATAAAGATACAATAAAAGGCAAATGGCCTCCAAGATGAATTTCAATACTAACACAACCAGCTAGAATGTCAATTCTATGAAGTAAAAAGAACATACATGATTTTCTAAGTGCATCCAAATTATACCAATCAGTGTCTGAATGATATAGCCAGTTCAATTTTGAAGAAATGTCTACAGAAGCACAGAAATAGAGAAAAATTGAGATATAGATTTTTTTTCCATGGGAAAGCTGTTTTTAATTACCTGCATTTATATAGTCCACATATTTAAGCAGCATATTAATCAATCAAGAAAAATCCAGTCAGAAACAATCAACAGAGATTTTATCATACTTCAGACCTGAATTTATTTACTGGTAGTAAGCTTACTAAACTATCTAGAGAAACTCGAATATGAATTTCAATTATTATGCACATGTATAGTCTTGTTAAAATATATCATATTTTAATAACTGTAATGTAAGCATATGTACACATAGGCTAAACTCTCCATACAGTGGTGTCACTCAGTGCAAGCCAAAGTAATCAATGGATGCAAGAAGGTTTGTGCATAAAATCCCTATCTAGTGCCTACTCATCCAATATCCCCAGACTAGTTTATAGCTTTTGGCTTTTTCAGTGATGAGCCTTAGATCTGAGAGCACTGCATCTAGATCTTAAGATCTAATGCAATCCCCCAGCATCCACCTTTTATCTTATTAGCTAACTATAAAGCTTTGAGACCAAAATAAAAACACAATAATGTTTCAATTCAATCTCATTACTTTGTATGGTCATACAGATCTGAACTCAGTTCAGCATCCATAATTTTGGTGTCTTTCATTCTTTAATAACCACAGTCCACATAATCCTACTGCACACAAATGATATTAAACCATTAAACATCACATGATCACCATTCTTTATGCTTACATAAGCTGTTTACACTTTCTTGCATCTATTGATTACTGAATGGCTTTACTATATGGAGATTTTAGCCTTGTAAACAACTTACGTAAGCATAAAATATGGTGGTCTTGTGATGATGTTCAGTGGTTTAGTAAACAAATATATATGTTAGATAAATGTATCTGTTATTTATAGTTAATCACCAATATTTTTTAATGATGTTTATTAATTTATTATTTTAACTATCAAACGAGAATGTCTATACATGAGTTCTGAAATCAGTTAAGATTATCTAAAATAAATGCATATTTAGTTACCATCACATAATTACTCAATAGTCTAATGTCCAATGCGTACATCATTGTTCTCCACTGATCCTGAGCATTTGTGCTTTAAGCTAAGCAAAGCAGAATAGTTGCTGTGGAAACTGTGATGATACCCAAGAGTAATAGATTCATATGCAGTCTTACTTAAAAGAAAATAGTACTCTAAATTTAGATTAAGGGAATACAAATCAAACAGGAAAAACTCTCCATACAGTAGTGCCATCCTGTTCCAACCAGAGTAATCAATGGATGCCAGAAGGCCTGTGCATAAAATCCCTATCTAGTGCCTACTCATCCAATATCACCAGGCTAGTTTCTGGCTTGTGGCCTTCATCAGTGAGGGGCCTTGGATCTGAGAGCACTGCACCTAGATCTTAGGATCTAATGCAACCCTCCAGCAGCCACCTTTTATCTCTACTTAACTACAAAACTATCCAGAATAAAATTGAAAACACATTAATATTTTCAATCTAAGCTCAATAGCTTATGTAGTCATATGGGTCTGAACCCAGTTCAGCACTAATACATTTTGGTGTTTTTTTGGCTCTTTAACAACCATAGCCACCATTATCCTATTAGGCAGGATTGGTGTTAAACCACTAAACATCACATGATCACCATATCTTATACTAGCACATAGCTGTTATTAAACAGGCAAACTCTCCATACAGTAGTGCCACCCTGTGCCAACCAGAGGAAATGTATGGAGAGTTTTGCCTGTATAATAAGTTATATGCTAGTATAAGAGATGGTGATCATGTGATGTTTAGTGGAATACAAAGTCTGTACAAACCCTATGCGATAGGATTTGATGTATGATGACCAAGATATATATATTCAAGGTACCTTGTATAAGTATTTATATAAGGAATAGAAAGTTTCATCATCATCATCATCAAGATTTATTTTAATTAAAATTAATTAATTAAAATTCCAATGTAATTAATCTTTGAGTATACTTATGAAATACATATTATTTTAGAATAATTCACTTACACAGAGGCAAAACTCTCCATACAATAGTGCCACTCAGTGTAAGCCAGAGTAATCAATGGATCTAGATGCAGTGCTCTCATATCCAAGGCTTGAAACTGGTTTGGAAATATTGGATGAGTAGCCACTAGAAAGGGATTTTATACACAGACCTTCCCCCATCTTATTGATTACTCTGGCTACAACTGAGTGGCGCTAGTGTATGAAGAGTTTTGCTTCTATGTTAACAGCTTGTGTAAGCATAAGGAATGGTGATAATGTGATGTTTAGTGGTTTAAAACGAATCCTGCCCAATAATTCACTTAAATATTACTTGTGCATGATGTATATGTGTATATGCTCTATCGTTATCATCAATATATCACATGAACACTATCACATAAAGAGAGTTGCTACTTCATAAACATATATATATTATTATTATATTTAATGAGTTTTTTTAAATTAATGTTACAATTGTTTTTCTTTATATAATCCTATCAGAAAACTATATTTTCTCGTTCTTTCATTTTATTAAACTCTACAAATAATTTAACATAGATTCTGGTAAATAATTCTTGTAGATAAAATTACAAACTTTATATATAAATTTTATTTACTTCACTTATTTATTAAATCACTAATCATCACATGATCACCATTGTTTATGCTTTACACAAGCTGTTGATACAGAGGCAAAACTCTCCAATTTTTGATTACTCTGGCTTGCGCTGTGTGGCGCTACTGCATGGAGAGTTTAGCTACAAAAGAATATACATGTAAACGGAAAAAATATGGGTGATTTATTTTGTAAATTGGATCTTCTTCTAACAATTATCTTTTAGATAAATGCTTTGCTTGAGTTGGTTTTTTAGATCTAATGTCCCAACTCCTCACTGAAGAGACCCATAGGTCGAAACCGGTCTGGGGATGGGGACCATTTAAAATAAAAATGATTTGAATGCCTTCTCTTGTAGTAGCATTTATCATAAATAAAAAAAAAAGCTTGTTTAGAGCTATTAGCACACTCTTAATTTTACATATTTGTAAGTGCAAGCTATATATAAGTCATGTGACATCTGACTTGTTACTATTACTATTATTATTTTGCTGTTGTGGCTTTAGCTAAATTAAAGAGCTAAGCCTACTAATATATGGAGTATCTGAATTAAGTTCAGTCCCATATGATTTTTTCAGTTGGAGAGCTGACTTTAAAGACATGTAGATGTCTAAAAGTTTCAGATCTTCTTCTAACAATTATCTTTTAGATAAATGCTTTGCTTGAGTTGGTTTTTTAGATCTAATGTCCCAACTCCTCACTGAAGAGACCCATAGGTCGAAACCGGTCTGAGGATGGGGACCATTTAAAATAAAAATGATTTGAATGCCTTCTCTTGTAGCAGCATTTATCATAAATAAAAAAAAAAAAAAAAGCTTGTTTAGAGCTATTAGCACACTCTTAATTTTACGTAAGGAAGGAATAGAAAATATTAGGCATTTGTTAATTGAACGTAAATGTTTGAAAACAGAAAGGGTACATATAATGAAGTTGTGGAAAAATAAATATGAAAAGAGTGATTATACAGAAAGTGAATTATTGGTTTTTATGCTGGGTTTGGGAAAAGATAAGGGGGATTTAGATATAAAGGTTATAGAGTTGACAAAGATTATGTTGTGGAAATGGGATAGAGCAGATTATGGGTAAATTTAGAGTGGGGAATGTAAAATAAAGTGGCTAACAGGTTTATCTGGGCATAATTGCTGAGATATCCTTGACTTCGTTTAAGGAAAAGCCATAATACATCACATCACATCACCGACATACTTATATTAAAAAATAATTTCCCCAAAATATAATATTTGTAGGTGTTGTCAGTTAAACAAATTAAAGTAAAAGAACATTTTAAAATTAATTTCATAAATTTCTTTGCAACAAATTAGTTTTTTAAAAAAATTTGTTTTTGTAAAATCAGTTTTTCTAGCAAGCCTCCTGCATTCATTTTTGCTTGAATCATCTGCCATTTGAAGTTTTCAAAACATTTTTTTTTTTTTAATAAATATTTTAGCTTTGTCAAGCATTGGTGGTCGAGAGGTCAGCGACAGCTACTTTACAAGCAGTTGTCCCGGGTTAGCTTCCCGGCTGATGCTATGACACATGAGAAAAATTTTTTTTTTTTAGCTTTCTACTGTAAATAAATTTCTAAGATGATCTCCATGATAGTTATAAATCACTTTATGACACAAATTTTATTACACATAAACGCACAAACGTATATAAAGTTATATAATGAGCGTTAATAGCTCTTAATAAGCTTTTCTTAATATCCCTATCTTCAGACCGGTGTCTAGCTGTGGCTGTCATCATTATATAACATTTGTAGTACACGTTTATTAAATTAAATCACGTGGTGGCAATTATAGTTTTGCTCTTGAAGCTTTGGTGATATTATATTGCTAAAGCTATTAATATATAGTGTATCTGAACTTAGTTCAGTCCCATGTGGCTATTTAAGTTAGATAGCTGGATTTGAAGACATATAGATGTCTGAAAAATTCAGATTTTCTACTTAATAGTTAACTATTAGACAAATGTTGGTCTTTAAATGGTATTTTTAATTGTAATGTCTGAATGTTCTAGCGCTTATTAAGAGCTATTAACGCTTATTATGTTTTTATTAAATTATCTCATGTGATGCATGACTTGATTTCCTTGCAAGTATATAAAGCTGTCCACGTCTACCTAAATAAATATTAGTTAAATTTATAATTCTCATCTGTTTAATTTTTATTCTATGTATAGTTAAAAACATGTGTTTACAAATAATCACGGCTAAGATGACTAACTGTAAAAAATGCAAGAAACTAAATTTAAAATGAAATGATAAGATATACGTATATAAGTAAAAGTTAAAATACCTCTCTAATAGTTGATCTTAAAGAGACCACAAAGGAAAAAGCATTAGTCAATTGGCAAGCATTACAAGCTTACAATTTCTGGATGATGACGGTTTGAAAAATTCTCTATCCCAGTTTTATTCCCTAGCTAAAATTCAGGAGTTGACCTCAGGTTATAACCATCAGCACTGCTGCATGGGTAAGAAGCACCTTTGTGCAAATATTTGTAAATTAAAAGACATTTTTTTCCCAGCACTTTCGTAAGAAAAATATATGGCTTTAGTCATTCAACGCGTTTGGTAAATACCTTATGTTTTTTTATTCAATTATTTATATAAAATAAACTTGGAGATTTTTTTGAAACAATAATAAAAAATTTAAACAGGCAAAACTCTCTATACATATTGTCATTCAGTGCAAGCCAGAGTAATCAATGGATGCCAGAAGGCTTGTGCATAAAATCCCCATCTAATGCCTACTCATCCAATATCCCCAGACTAGTTTCTGGCTTGTGACCTTCGTGAATGAGGAGCCTTCGATCTGAGAGCACTGCACCTAAATCTTAGGATCTAATGCAACCCTCCAGCAACCAACTTTTATCTCTACTTAACTAAAAAACTATGCAGTGCTCTCAGATCCAAGGCTCCTCACTGACGAAGGCCACGAGCCAGAAACTAGTCTGGGCATATTGGATGGGTAGGCACTAGATGGAGATTTTATGCACAAACCTTCTGGCATCCATTGATTACTCTGGTTTGCATTGAGTGGCAATACATATAGAGAGTTTTGCCTGTTTTAATAAGTTATAAGCAAGCATAAGAAAAGGTGATCACGTGATGTTTATTGGCTTAATAAAAAAATTACCTTAATGTAAAAATATTTATTTAGTAAGTTTGAAATTTTTCATTTTTTTTTTTTCAAAAGTGTTTATATTATTTTTTGAACCATCCTGCGAAATTGCTAATAGAGATAGAAAATATCTGCAAATAGTATAATTTTTTTAAATATCTAAAGGTTTTTATCATATTTTAAAAAAATGACACCTAGCCATGAAAACATTACACTGCTCCCCTCCTCTTCCTGAGCCAGCTCTAATATTATATAATTAATTTTACTTTTAATTTACTTACCTTAAAAATATTATCTGCAGATCTGAGGTTTATCTCACATAGTGGAAAGAAAGGAGTGTCCAGCTTGTCTCTTTCTGAAGTATTATAGTTGTAAAAGCTTATGTATAGACATCTTCACCAATATTTAGATCAACTTTAACCAGCATTTCAGTAATTCATTGAAAATAGTTAAAAATAATTCTTGTTTGTTTAAAAACATTCTGAAAATCTTTCATGTATTAACGTATTCACATTTTCTATTAACGTTATATTTTTTCAATAATAAAATATTTTCATTATTACTGAATTTTTTATATGTTATTCCATCATTAATAGCTACAATTTATTATATATATAATCTGATAGCTTAAGTTTTCATACTTATATTGTTTATTGGTATAATTTTTATATTTCATTAGAACCACCAAACTAGGTCAATATTAAATAACACAGCTGATATCATTCCTTAATTCTACTATCACTTACTTGCTAAAATAGTTTGTTTTAAAAATTTATTAATTGCTTTTAATTCAGAACCTCTCATACACATGATCTGTTTACGTTTTCTATTAACAGAAATAGTTTCACTTGTTTACGTTCAATAATAAAATATTTAAACTACCATATTATTTTATTTTTAATGCTTATTAATAACTAAATCATATTCCATATATATTATACTTTATTATATAGTTTGACAATTAGGGATTTAGCCAGGATTTATTTATGGGAAGAAATTTTAAATTTTCGTACTTAAATTGTTTATTTATTACATTATTAGAAGCCATTAAAATGCCTTGCACTTTATTTTGTTTGTTCATAGGTTATGTTGGGTAACTATAAAAAAATCAATATTTAGTTTATTCTACTAGATACGCAATGTATGGGTAAGAGAACAAACAGGTGTTACTGACCTCATTGAAAAAATTAAAAGACTGAAGTGGAGTTGGGCTGGACATATTGTTAGAAGAGATGATAACAGATGGACAATTGAAATTTTAAACTGGATTCCAAGAAATTGTAAAAGACCCAGAAAGAGACCACATGTGAGATGGGTGGATGAAATAAGAAAGTGTGCAGGGGTGATGTGGAGAAGAGAAGCTAAAGATAGAAAAAGATGGATTGAACTTGAAGAGACCTTCATTCTGCAATGGATTGGTAATGGTTGATGATGATGATGACTAAATACATTTTTAGATTTCATCAATAGTGCAATCATGTGAAGTTTTGTTATAACCAAGAGAATTGCATTAAATATTGTTTGTTAAAAATTAAATATTTGGGTTTTTCTTTAAAAGCTGTTTAGTAAAACATAAAAAGATAATACTACATAATAAAAAGAGAAATATAATATTGTTATCGAAAAAAAATTGCACATGACAGCAACAGAATCAATCCTAGAACCTCATATTCTAGAATCCGCTACTCCACTACCACTCTAAACTGAATGAGACATATAAACTTTTTAATGATAAACACAATTTCGTCACATGCAGAATTACTGTAATTATGAATAAATAAAATTAAAAGCATGTGAAGTGCTTGCAAGAGAAGCTATAAAGAGTACAAAAATGTTAAACGCTTAGTGATTGTGAGGTGGGTTGTCTCTTAATCACAGCAACACTGAGCAGTGCAGAACGGAGATAATAGCGATATGCAAAATATGCAAATTATTTAGATAGTCCAACATTTGGAGATGTCGAAGCAGGCGTCGCATCTATTGATACAGTTATTGTTACCAGCAAAAAAGTATGCCTCCTTAATTTTCTGTTTAATGCCATTTTTCTCAATGCAAACTATCTTGGGGTTAGAGGGTTCGAATATATGGCCGATCTTCTTAGAGTGTTCCAAAAATGTTGATGAATTGTCACTCAATATTTTTATAATAGTTTTATTGTTAAATAAATTATTAATAATAATATGTTCTTTTTATATAAATTAAGATATTTAAATAAAAGTGCAATCTATCCATGCTAACTTTGAACACTTTTTAGCAAAAAACTTTTCATTGTGTATATATATGTACACAATAGCCTTTGCGGCTCTGAAGAAGACTGCATGACAGTTGAAACAGAAGATTGTGTACACATAATATGTACAATAAAAGGTTTTTTGCTAAAAAGTGTTCAAAGTAGAGCAGATAAATTGCATTTATATAAGATATTACAGCAAAATAAAGGAAGTGGTAAATTTGGTAATATTTCTAAATAAAAGTGAAATCTAAACACTTTAATTTATATATAAATTTTAATAATTATAGTGATAAAATTGTGTCAGCCTATTCAGTATTTTGTGCAATAGTAGAGTATATTTGAAGTATATTTCAAGGCTCAAGTAATTTTCAGCACAAGTTTAAGTAAGGAAGTGTTCCTCTTATATTTAAATAAAAAATATTTACTATCAGAATGTGTTTCTACTAATGAAATGATTTGGAAATCTAAAACATCCATATATAAGTTTTATTAATTATCAGACAAAATAGCATGGGCCTTTTTGGTTTAGCACAATGCTAAGAGTATATACATAATATATTTCAAGCCTCAAAATTTGAGGCCCAGGTAATTGCCAAAGTAAGTTTATGCAAAAAAAGTATTCCTCTCATATTTAAATAAAATATACTCTGAATGTAGTATTTCTAATGATAAAATATTCAAAAGTGTAATCATTTTTATTTACTTATAAATTTTATTATCTTATTGTTTTAGCACCCTTGTGATGAAGTAACGTTGTGCCCCACACCCTGCACACCCACCTGTGGTAGCTCTGATAACCATGGTAGATGGAAGCACTATAACAACACAATAACTTACAGAATTTTATATACATGAGTGTATTTCCTAAATAAGTGTTTCTCAGATATACCACATGGGCCATGAGCAGTCGTCATTCAAAAACTAATAACCTTTTTTAAAAAATGCAGAATCTTATTTTGATTATCAAGTGCAAAAAAATTAAACTAAACTATTTACCATTAATGAACAATTTTAATTCTTCTTCCATGTCATATTTTGCTTTTATAATTCCTAATAAGTGGTCTTCTATATGCATTAACTTTTAACTTCATATTCCTTGCACCAGGCTAGAAAATAGGCATGCATGTTTGACGAAAGTTAAACATAAAACTAGTGACTCAGCCTGGATGCCGTGCCATTTACTACGGTGAAACCAAAGCCACTATTAACAACAGAGACATCCAACACAAGTACACATATAAAAGAGCACAGAAGAATAATGATAATTCTTCAATTTTCTTAAAGCATTCAAAAAGACCGGTCACATGTTTGAACCCTCCAACCCTAAAATAGTTTGCATTGAGAAAAATGACTGTAAATGAAAAATCAAGGAAGCATTAGAAACAACAACTCCATTAATAGATGCAACACTTACTTTAATATTTCTAAGCATTGGATAAACTAAACAATTTACATATAATTTGCATATCACCATCTACGCACTACTCTGCATTATTTATTGTTGTATCTATGAATATGAGGCAACATGCCTCGAAAGCGCTCAGCTTTTAATTATTTATTTATTGATTTATAAGTGTACTTTATATAGCTTCTCCTGCCAGTGTCTCAAACACGCTTGTAATTTTGTTAAAATTATGAAATTAATTTTAAGCAGTGTTGTTATATTAAAAGAAAACTAATTTTAACATGAACTATAATAATTTTGAACTTCATCAAACAGTATATAGGTAATATTATCAAAGAGCTATAGAAGCTTTATAATGTAATATTGAAAAGCACTCTATAAAACAATCCAAATTAAGATTTTAAAGCAGTGTAATTATAAAACAGAACTTACATATCTATAAACAGAACTTACAATCTATAGACTTGTTTCTTGATTCTTTAATTCATTGTTAAACACTTATTAGAACTATATCAAATAAATAGATTAAATGAGTATCATATTATATAGAGACAGATGTATTTGAGGTCATAGATTGGTTTATATTTCATTATACAACTCACTTCTAATGATTTTTTTTAATCTTCTATCTTTTTTTTCTTAATATTGGTCATACTCATATGCATTTAAATTCATTGAAAGCAGTCAACACTTATACAATATTAAAACAATGAGCAATCTCAATCTGTTATCAAGGCAACCTTCTTTTAACAAGTATGGTCTAATATAGTCAAAATAAGAGTCATAGATCACATGACCCTATTCTCTTAAACTTGTAAGTTATAAATAATGAGTATTGCCAATTCCTCAACAAGCTTTGTGTTAAATGCTTAGACAGAGAAAGCATTTAAAATATCTGTCATGAACCCCCCCAATTCCTGGCCATGGTTTCATGCTTTGGCACTCCTCAGAGAGGTGCCAGGGTAGGTTCAGACACTAGATCTAAAAATACCAATCCAAAGCCAGCATTTAACTAAAAGTTATCTATTGAGTGGAAAATCTGAAATTTTCAGACACCTACATGTCTTAAACCCAGCTATCCAACTCAAGTAGCTATATGGGGCTGATAGATCTTCAGCCATACCATATATATGTCTAACATGACTTCAAACCCAGCTATCCAACTCAAATAGCTATATGGGGCTGATAGATCTTCAGCCATACCATATATATGTTTATATAGACACTAAAGATTGCAACTTGCCACACAGAGTGAAATTATTGGTACAAAGAAGGTTAAATAAACTTCATTAAACAGGTAAATATAACCTGTTCTGAATGCACATTAATAAATAGTCAATAATAACATTCAAACTACAATTATAACTTTCAAATTGCATTTCAACATGGTATTATTTAAATAATAAAGTTAATGATGCTGAAGGATAAATAGGTTTATAAATGTAAATTTATTAAAAGCAATCAATACTTATACAATATCAATAACAATCTCAATCTGTTGTCAAGGCAACCCACTTTTAACAATAAAGGTGGAAATCTGCCTTTACTTATGGACTAATATGTTTATATAGACATTTGACTGCTAATGAATGGAGAATAAATGAATTAAATTACACATTCAGTAGGTTATCATGTACGCAATTAAATCACACTTAAAAATAAAGCAAGTTAAATTGTTTTGGAAATAAATCTTGAAAAAAAAAACATCTAGTTTGAATCAGAAAATTAAAAATCAAACCCTGTCAAAAAAAAAGGATGGGACGTCAAAAATCAGTTTAAAAATTATTTTCAGTCTTTCTCTACAAATGAAAATAATCAATGCCATCTTTTTAAAATTATTTTTGAGATAATCTTTATAATATATTGTATGGGATGAAAAGATTTTGATTTTGCATATACTGACCACAAGGGCACCACTAATCTGAAAATCGGAACTAGACATTTATTTTAAGGGTGGACAGGATATGTGAATATGAATGTGCCAGATTAGACCCAGGGAGATCAAGAGCTTGTGAATGTTGTTCAGGCAATTGAGAAAACACTGAGACAACATCAGCCAAAATAATTACAAGAACTTTTTAAATTTATTAAACATTTAACAAAATAAACATGGAAACTTGACCTTTATTTTCTTAGTATATCATCATTGAGTATATATGAGCATTAATACATTAAATACCCACACACACAAGTTCATTTCTCACCTATAACAAAATAAGGGCTTATATCTTCCTGCTAGCAGTTCACTTAAACCAATTCCATTTTTTCTTCCATAGAGATTTAGAAAAGATGGAGGTGTGTGGAGAACCAACAGAATAGCACAGACAAGCTTTTCTTAGCCCGGGAAACAAACATCGAAACTAAGAATGTCATAATTCTGAAAAATGTTCATGGTCAAGTACGTTTAAACCAGCCAAGGTTAGACTCACACAAAAAAGGAAAGGTTACGGACTACGTAATCTGAACTATAAAAAAAAAAAAAATCTCTACCCAAAAAAAAAAAAAAAAACAGAACAATATACTCGATAAACCACCAGCCAAAAGATCAGTGGTCTGCAGAAAATGCAAACCAAGTTTGATTAAGTATAACAATAAAGAAAACAAACAAAAAGGACAGGTGAGTATAAGAAAACTACTAAGTTTGGCCTGAGTATTTATCAAAGGTTAATCATAGAACAGAGAAAACATTAAGCATATAAAATATCATTCACCATACACTCTCAAATAAGTAATATTTTAAGATGAAAAATCTTGCTACTAAGATTCTAATATTAAAAAAATACATTAATATTTAAATTAATAGGTTACACATCATAAATATAATTTCTTTTAAGATTAAGATGAGATTTGCTAGAGACTTAATTAGAGATTTAACTGATTTAAATATGGAAAGGTCAGTTACCTCGAGATAATATTAATTTCTGCTGTTCACACAAGATACAGTTTATAAAGAGTCCTATACGATGGCTTTAATTTACTACAAGTTCAGAAGAATGTAAGCACTATTGGGATCAGCTCTGGACTTGCCACTTAGGTCATGACTGAACTCACAATTTTGGAGCTCCGGAGATTTATCTTTGGAAAGGTTTAGCCCATCATGTTGTGGGATTCTTCATGGCATAGATTACAAGCATGGCATCTGAATGGCTGCTAATATCATGACCAATAGTAGAATTATTGTTAGTCAACAGAAATCCAACTTGGTGTTTCCCATTGAACAAATATCAAATAAAATCAGAATTGCTTCAATGATGCAGCAGTTCAATAATAGAAAAATTTGGATGAATCCTCAATAACAAGAAGCTGAATAATCTGAGCAATCAGAATAAATAAGCTGAGTGACTAGAATAGTCTCTCTGAATAATCTGAATGATTGAATAAAAAAAAAACCAGAGCTATTTATGTCCATCGTTAACTCCCGCACAATCTTTTATTGCAAGTTTCAACCAGGGTAAATCTCTATCTCTCGCTCAATCTTAATTAGAGAACAACATCAGACAGGGCTTTATCTTACAAAATTATTTTTTAAAAAAAAACATGCCAAACTAGAAATAAATCAACTTTTTTTAAAAAAATAAAATACTTTTATAAAAAAGATTAATTAAACTTTGCTTGCTTTTAATTACTTTAAAAGAAAACAAGCGTTGTAAAAAAAATTGTTTTATTTTTTTTCATGTGTCAAAGCATCGGCCGGGAAGCGAACCCACAAACCCAAGACAAGTGCTTGTAAGGCAGCTGTGCTGACCACTCGACCACCAATGATTTTAATCTAAATGCAATTGAGAATTAAAAATATAAGATTTTAATATCAATAAGTATGTGTGTTATTACACATATATAACTTTGTTTTAATTTATGTGGTACAACTTTTGAATCAGATAAAGTATCCGGTTCAATACATAAGATATGACTCAATTCATGCTCAGTCTCATATGAACTATACATTAATAAACGGAAGAAACCTATTTCATAAAATCTGTGAAAGTATTTTTATGAGAATGGGTAACTGTTATATCCCACTATTATTATTATTACAATTTTTTATCTTCATTACTTTTATAAATTAGAATTATTTAAAAATCCTTAAGATTAAGGAGTATAGCTTTTTAAGAACTTATTAAGTCAGTACATTGTAAAAAGTTTCTATTGTTGTGAGGTTAACAAATCGTCCCTTTATTTTAAAACGTCTCCAGATGTCTCACCAGAAACAAAAGCCTTCCTTCTTTTAAAATTCTTAAGAGATTTTTTTTAACTTTTTTAAGCTAAAAATAATTAAAGGCAGTATCTAAATTCTTGTATTGTTATTCGAAGGGGAATCAAATTATTCTCTCCATCTGTTCCATTATTAAAAATTTTCATAAAATTATAAAATCATATGTATTACTTTTCAAAGTGTTAAAAGAAACATATAAAATGTTTATAATTAATAAATGTCTGAATCTTAATATGTAGTTTTGATCTATCATTTTTTCTTACGTTATTTATGTCATTTTGTTATTCAGCCGGTTGAAAGATATTACGTTTTTTCTTAATCCAGCTCCTAATAATATAATCATTGTTAAAGAAATAGTCACTATCTTTTTTTTTAATAAACTCAAACAAACTTGTGTGTGTGTGTTATAAAATATATATATTACTTGGATTTGTTACTGCAACCTACCATTAAACAGAAATGCATAGAGGCTGAACTCTCCATATAGTAGCGCCACTCAGCGTAAGTCAAAGTAATCAAAGGATGCAAGAAGATTTGTGCATAAAATCCCTATCTAGTGCCTACTCATCCACAATATCCCCCGACTAGTTTCTAGCTTGTGGGACAATCCTTCCTACATCCATTGATTACTCTGGCTTGCACTGAGTGGTGTTAGTGTATGGAGAGTTTGTATGGTGATCATGTGATTAAATAGAAATCTTAGCATACTTGAAGACACTTGGTAGTAATTTTAATAAATAGTTTTATGCTACTTCAGCTCCATTCAAATGACTTCTTTTATGTTTTATAAAAAATTAATGGTTAAAAATATTTTGAATTATACAATTAAACACAAGATAAACAAGGCAAAACTCTCTATACAGTACTGCCACCCTGTGCCAACCAGAGTAATCAATGGATGCCAGAAGGCTTGTGCATAAAATCCCTATCTAATGCCAACTCATCCAATATCCCCAGACTAGTTTCTGGCTTGTGGCCTTCGTCAGTGAGGAGCTTTGGATCTGAGAGCACTGCACCTAGATCTTAGGATCTAATATGCAACCCTCTAGCAACCACCTTTTACCTCTACTTAACTACAAAACTATGAGAATGAAATTGAAAACACAAAAATATTTTCAATCTAAGCACAATAGCTTATATAGTCATATGGGTCTGAACTCAGTTTAGCACCAATACATTTTGGTGTCTTTGGTTCTTTAACAACCATAGCCACCACTATCCTATTAGGCAGGATTGGTGTTAAACCATAAAGCATCACGTGATCACCATCTCTTATACTAGCACATAATTGTTTATAAACAAGGCAAAACTCTCTATACAGTACTGCCACCCTGTGCCAACCAGAAACTAGTCTGGGGATATTGGATGAGTAGGCATTAGATATGGATTTTATGCACAAACCTTCTGGCATCCATTGATTACTATGGTTGGCACAGGGTGGCAGTACTGTATAGAGTTTTGCCTTATTTGTAAACAATTATGTGCTAGTATAAGCGATAGTGATCATGTGATGCTTTATGGTTAAACACAAGATACAAATTATGCTTATTTAGGAGCAGTTAAATTAATAGATTTCAAAAATATTCATAAAAACGCCATTACTGCCTTACAAGCAGTTGCCCGGGTTGCGGGTTCGCAACCCGGCTGATGCTATGACACTTGAAAAAAAAAAAAAAATTAATGTTTTCTCAGAGGCAATATTCTCCATACAGTAGCACCACTCAATGGAAGCCAGAGTAATCAATGATTTGTGCATAAAATCGCTACCTGCATTCATTGATTATTCTGGCTTGTACTGAGTGGTGCTACTGTATGGAGAGTTTTTTCCTCTGTGTAAACAGCTTGCGTAAGCATAAACAATAGTGACCATGTGACGTTTAAAGGATTAATGTTTTCTACTACTAATCAAAATTCTATTTTAAAATACTTGACTTTGACTAATAATTTTAACATCAAATTGGAAATATAAACAACTAGTAAATCTAACAGTCTGTAGTCTAATAAATAGTTATTAGTATGATATATTTATTCAAAAAAATGATAAATCATCATTATGATTGTTTAAACCACTAAACATCACATGATCATCATTGTTTATGCTTACACAAACTGATAACACAGACAAAACTCTCCATGCAGTAGCACCACTCAGTGCAAGCCAAAGTAATCAATGGATACTGGAATGTTCGTGCATAAAATCCTTATCTAATGCCTACTCATTCAATATTCTCAGACTAGTTTCTAGCTTGTGGCTTTCATCAGTGAGGAGTCTTGGATTTGAGAGCACTGCACTTAGATCTTTGGATCTAATGCATCCCTCCAGCAGCCACCTTTTATTTTTTTTAGTTTACTATATAGCTTTGTATCCTAAATGAAAAGACAAATAATGTTTTCAATTCAACCTCATTTGCTTGGGTAGTCATAAAGATCTGAACTCAGTTCAGCATCTATACATGGTTATTAAAAAACAAAAGATGCCAAAATGTATAGATGATGAACTGAGTTCAAATCTATATAAATATACAAGAAAATAAGCTTGAATTGAAAACATTATTGTGCTTTCATTTGAATTCAAAGCTATATTGTTAACTAAAACAGAAAAGGTAGCTTCTGAAGGGTTGCATTAGATCCTAAGATCTAGGTACAGTGCTCTCAGATCCAAGACTCATCACTAATGAATCACAAGCTAAAAACCAATCTTGGGATATTGGATGAGTAAGCACTAGATAGGGATATTATACATAAACCTTTCTGCATCCATTGATTTCTCTGACTTTTATTAAGTGGTGCTACCATATGGATAGTTTTACCTCTGTGTTATGATTGTTTAACAGTAAATAAATTTATACATTAAGTTGTAGGTCAAAATTAGCTCAGCAGAAATGCATCTTGGGAATCATTAGCCTTTTTCTGATATCTTTAGTCATTTGTTTGAAGGAGAGTAATATTGAGTAGTGACTTTACAAATATATGTAATGAAATGCATAGACGAGAGAACAAACAGGTGTTACTGACATCATTGAAAAAATTAAGAGACTGAAGTAGAGTTGAGCTGAATGTATTGCTAGAAGAAATGATAATAGATAGACTGTTGAAATCTCAAACCAGATCCCAAGAAGTTGTAAAAGACCTAGAAGAAGACCACATGTGAAATGGGTGGATAAAATAAGGAAGTGTACTAAGATGATGTAGAGAAAAGAAGTTAGAAATCAGAGAATATGGATTGAACTTGGAGAGACCTTCATCCTGCAGTAGATCGATAATGGTTGAAAATGTTCATGATGATGATGATACATAACTAAATAATTTGGGCAGACTTTTGTGCAAATGCTTTAAAAGATAATGTTCAGGAAGAAAAAACTTTAGCTTAACAAATGAAGAAAAAAAAACTTAATTTAGGCAAAGAAAGAATCAATTTTTTAATTATTACAATAAAATAATTAATAATTTTAATAATCAAAACCAAAATATCCAAGTCATAAATTTTTCACGTCTATGATAAATTTAATATGATTAGTCCACTTCCATATTCAAGTCATTTTCTAAATTTTCCCATGATAAATAAAACATTGATCGTCTCAATAACCAATGCTAAAATATTAAACAATTCCCATCTGATGAATTTTATTAATTATTAAAACGCAAAAAGTTATATGGCGTGAACTACAAAACTCTTAGATTACTCCAATATTTCACTCTAATCAGAGAGTTTTTTTAAAAAAAATACACTATCTTAACAAAAAGAGTATACTTCTAGTGGATGGTAATAGATCTCTCACAACTGCAAGTCAAATAAAAAACTATATCATATAAACTTTATATCCTCCAAATTAGAAACACTAATAGAAACCATATAGAAAGGTGATGAATTTTCAAAATCAATATTAGGGCTGCAACACCAGTAAGCAGTACTGTAACCTTCTAACTTATCCTCCACCCCACCCAAATAGCTCTCTTAATTATAAGTCAGAGGGATTCTGCCTTAATGTTTTGCATAAATTAGGGGAATAGCTTATAGATGTTTATACATAGTAGAGATGTCTGTCCATCCCTCGCATATGTATTAAATGGATTATGTCCTGTACATGAGGGGTCAGATTGACTTTAGGTCAACAAGGGTGTCATGAGAATCTCAGCCTCAGGGTGCCCTTTGAGCGTTCCATCATCATATTTTCAATTGGATAGATAGTCGAAGAGGTGGAGTCGATTGAAGCCTGCCCATTAAAGTATGAAAATTGGCTATCTTAATATATATCTGAGCACTTATTGCATATATGTGTAGAGATGGTAATCTGGACCAACTGATGATTGCTGGTTTAGCATGAAATACGTATATTGGTGATTATTTATCCTTTTGACATATGTGTGTTCAAGTGTATTAGTGTTATGAGAAAGAGTGGAGAGTCATGTGAAATTCTGTGTTTATATACCCTATATATTACATAAAAAATATTGTAAACTTTGTGGTATAAAAAAATATGCAGTATACCAATGTGCAAACAGTCTATTTCTAATCAATAAGATATGTTGACTAATAAAAATATCATTCAACATTCATATTATCACAACACAACTCCATAAAAACATACACATCAAGATATCCTAAAAAATAAAACGATTATCCTACATAAGAATTTTCATAATATTTCTGCTGAATTAGAAATGCATATAATTACATTCTTTTATTATTAACTGAAACACACAGGCTTATTATATACCTGTGTTTATATATGTAATATATAGGATATATGAGCACAGAATTTCCACATGACCCACCACCCTCCACACTATCTCATAACACTGATACACTTGAACACATATATGTCGAAAAGATAAATAATCACCAATATATGTATTTCATGCTAAACCAGCAATCATCAGTTGGTCCAGATTATCAGCTCTACACATATATGCAATAAGTGCTTATATATATATATATTAAGATAGCCAATCCTCATACTTTAATGGACAGGCTTCAATCTACTCCACACTCCAATTCTTCAACTGTCCATCCAATTGAAAATCTGATGATGGAATATTCAAAGACCACCCTGAGGCTGAGATTCTTGTCACACCCATGTTGACCTAAGGTCAGTCTGACCCCTCATGTACAGGAGGGATGGGCAGACATCTCTACTATGTAATAACTGAAACCCACAGGCTTATTATATACCTGTGTCTATATATGTAATATATGGGTTATATGAGCACAAACTTTCACATAACAACTCTCCACACTATCTCATAACACTGATACACTTGAACACATATGTTGAAAAGATAAGTAATCACCAATATACGCAATTCATGCTAAACCAGAAATCATCAGTTGGTCCAGATTACCATCTCTACACATATATATTCTGTTATTAGCTAAATATCTTAACACAGACAACTCCTTATCTAAAATTGATTAATTAATTAATGAAGCTACAAAACACAAAAACATAAAAATAAAAATTAAACTTAGCATTGGAAAAACTAGTAACATTCATAAACTTGATCCATCTAAAGAATCATTTCAACAGTAGAATATGTAGTGGTATTTATATACATTGGACTATTTCCATCATCTAATATGAGTACTGAATGTCTTTAGAAAAATTTTAACTTTTTTTTAAATATTCCAAATACATTCAACTGTTAGTAATAGTACATAGGTTACCCATAAGTCAACCTAGTGTGACTATACACTATGTATGGGAACCACTAATCAACACTGCTCTTAGGAAAAAGTGGAGAATTCAGGAGGAACCTCATAGATAAGTATATGAAATTTTTACTGACTGTTGCCTTGGGCAGGATGGCTCAGATGGTTAGTGCTACCTTAAATTTCAATACTCAAGAATCTAAGGGTCAGACCAGCAACACCTGAAGAAGAGGGGAGAATAATACCTCTTGAAACGTTGTACCTATATTAACCTGTGTGCTCTTAGTAACAGTTGAATGTATTTGGAATTTTAAGTTAAATTTTTCTAAAGACATTCAATACTCATATTAGATGATGAAAATATCCAATATATAAATACAACTAGAACACCATCATCACAAACCTTCAGGGAAATATGATTCAAAATATAATATTTTTGTGAGTTCTCATCTTATCTAAGCAATGATCTAGGTTATACCAATACATGCAGTTCTCTTGCTCAGAAAAAATGAAAATAATTAAACATCACATGATCACCATTTCTTATGCTTGCTCATAACTGCTATTAAAACAGGAAAAACTATCCATACAGTAGTGCGACTCAGTGCAAGCCAGAGTAATTAATGGATGCCAGAAGGCTTGTGCATAAAATTCCTATCTAAGATCAAGGTGCAGTGCTCTCAGATCCAAGGCTCCTCACTGATGAAAGCCACAAGCTAGAAACTGGTCTGAGGATATTGAATGAGTAGTTACTAGATAGGGATTTTATGCACAAGCCTTCTGGCATCCATTGATAACTCTGGCTTGCACTGAGTGGCACTACTGTATGGAGAGTTTTTGCCTGATTTAAGAAATGAAAATGTTTAATAGATTCAATACAATTGAAAAATTATTCAGAAAATACAAATAATCTAATGCACAAGACATATCAGACATTTCTCGATAAAACTAAATGTTTTAAAATAAATTTAAATCAAACGCTATTGTGATGACACCAATGAGAATACTTTAATTTTTGCAACTAATATAAGAAAATCATTTTCAAATTCTTACTACTAATAAATCTCATTAACATTACAAATTACTATCACATTTAGTTTAATGAAACTTAATATAACAGCAATAAATATTAAAACAGGCAAAACTCCCCATACAGTAGCGCCACTCAGTGCAAGCCAGAGTAATCAATGGATGCCAGAAAGCTTGTGTATAAAATCCCTATCTAGCGCCTACACATCCAATATCCCGGACTAGTTTTTAGCTTGTAGCTTTCATCATGGAGGGGCTTTGGATCTGAGAGCACTGCAACTAGAAAGGAAATTTATGCCCAAGCCTTCTGGCATCCATTGATTACTCTGGATTGCACTGAGTGGCACTACTGTATGGAGAGTTTTGCCTGTTTTAATAACAGTTATGAGCAAGCATAATAAATGATGATCATGTGATGTTTAGTGGTTTAATACCAATCCTGCCAAATAGGATAGTGATGGCTATGTTTATTAAAGAATTAAATACACCAAAATGTATGGGTACTAGACTGAGTTCAGACCTATATGATTATATAAGCTAATGAGCTGGTATTGGAAATATTATTGTGTTTTCAATTTTAGACTCATAGTTTTATAGTTATGTAGAGATAAAAGGTGGCAGCTAGAGGATTGCATTAGATCCTAAGATCTAGGTGCAGTTTTCTTAGATCCAAAGCTCCTCACTGATGAAATCCACAAGCTAGAAACTAGTCTGGGGATATTGGATGAGACACTAGATAGGGATTTTATGCACAAGCCTTCTGGCATCCATTGATTACTCTGGCTTGCACTGAGTGGCACTACTGTTTGGAGAGTTTTGTCTGTTTTAATAACAGTTTGAGCAAGCATTAGAAATGGTGATCATACGATGTTTAGTGGTTTAATAGCAACAAATACGGAAGGATGGTGAATTTCAACCAATGCCTATTTTTCATTAAAAATATGACAGTATAATTTTCCACCATCTTTATGTCACTCACTATAAGCTTTAGTAAATGATAATAGATTCCAGATGATAATGTTTATGAAATCCCTATCCTTTGCAGTTCTATCCCATATCTCCAAACTAGTTTCATCAGTGAAAAGCTTTGGATCCTGGATCAGTGCACCTTGATCTTTACGATCTAATGCACTTTCTTCCAGCATCTATTACTTAACTTTGACAACTATTATTACTTTCTAAAGCTTACTGTAAGTGGCATAAACATGGTGAAAAATTATGCTGCTGTATGGCATAAACATGGTGGAAAATTATGCTGCTGTATGGCATAAACTTGGTGGAAAATTATGCTGCTATATGGCATAAACATGGTGGAAAATTATGCTGCTGTATGGCATAAACATGGTGGAAAATTATGCTGCTGTATGGCATAAACATGGTGGAAAATTATGCTGCTGTATGGCATAAACATGGTGGAAAATTATGCTGCTGTATGGCATAAACATGGTGGAAAATTATGCTGCTGTATGGCATAAACATGATGGAAAATTATGCTGCTATATGGCATAAACATGGTGGAAAATTATGCTGCTGTATGGCATAAACATGGTGGAAAATTATGCTGCTATAACAGTGAAATGTAAGCTTAAATAATGTAATGGAGTGAGGTGATACTTATATTTTTTTATTAAAAACTGGATCAGTAATGCTAAACCACATATTATCTTGTCCATCTAAACCAATGATCCAGGTAAAGGACTTTCTAATTCTGGATGTTTCTATTTTTCTGATAGATACTATGCTGAAATCAATACATGTGTTACCATTTTTCCCCTGCTTCATTTATATTTAATGCATAATTGTTTTTGTTTCATCATCATCATTGTCAACGTTTATCAATCAACTGCAGAATGAAGGTCTCTCCAAGGTCAGTTCATCTTCTCTGATCGCCTCTCTTCTCTACATCACCTCTTTACACTTCCTTATTTCATCCATCCATCTCACACATGCTCTCTTTCTGGGTCTTTTACAATTTTATAAATCCAGTTTAAGATTTCAATTGTCCATCTATTATCGTCTTTTCTAGAAATGTGTTCAGCCCAACTCCACTTTAATCTTTTTAATTCTTTCAATAATGTCAGTAACACCTGTTTGTTCTCTTATCCATATATTGCATTTTCGATCACTTCTTTTTACTCCTAACATGTATCTCTCCATACTTCTTTGAGCAGTCTGAAGTCTCTGTATTGATCTTCTATTAAGTGTCCAAGTCTCAGATCCATAAGTAAAAACTGCTAAAACACATTTTTTAAAAATCTTCCTTTTCGAACACATAAGCATATTTTCTTTTAGTACTAAGTTATTTCTACCAAAAGTACCCCAACCAAGTTTAATTCTATGATTACTTTCATCCATTATGTTTCCAATCTATAGTAGTAATCTGATCAAGATATTTGTAGTTGTTAACTTCTTCTAACTAATCATAATCAATCTTTATTTTCATCCTTTGAGAAAATCAATTGAACATTACTTCTTTTTAACATTTATCTTTAGTCATACTTTCTTACTTTCATCTGATAACTATTGTAACATTCCCTGAAGATCTTCAGGATTATTTGAAAAAACAACTACATCTTCTGCAAAATCATTTAATTTTACTTCTTTAGTGTCCAATTTGAATCCACAAAATATTTCTTGCAGCACTGCTGTAAAAAGTTTTAGAGATATGGAATTACCCTGTCTTATCCCCTTTTCAATGTTAATCTTCCTAATATCATTATAATATATAAAATTAAAAGTGTGTGAAGTGCTTGAAAGAGAAGCAATACAGAATGCAAAAAATATTAAATGCTAAGCACTTTCGAGGACGTTTGCCTCATATTCACAGCGATAATTTATTATATTAACATTAAATATGTATAATTTTCTTTAACCTATAATATTATTTTTAACATATTTTTATACCTATCTTCTACTTATATTTCCAAATCTTAATTGCTATCAATTCAAATTTTTAAATTTTACAGTTATATTTAGTAGCGCCCTCTTTCTATTTTTTTATATCTTCAAAACTTTTTAAAGCAGCTTTACAAAAAGTGTTTCATGGACTAAAATAGGAATCTAGAGGTGCAAAATTAAATGATTATTTGAAAATCATCAAGACTTTGCAATTGATGTCCTTCTTTTACAAATAATACTTCAAAGCTTCGGGAAATGTATAAAACTTAATAAATGAAGATAGGTCTTAATGGATTTTCTCAGAAGTAAAAAATAAAGATTGCTTAATCATGAATACTAAGAAGTTAATAAATACAAATAACTTTATTAGATTATTAATAGATAGAAACATAACGAATGAAATTAATCATATAATTAAACATGTATTGAATGATTTTCATGAAAGAATTTAAAGTTGACAGAAAATATGCTTAGTAAGAATACCAAATTCTCCATACAGTAATGCCACCAAGTGTAAGCCTTCATAATCAATGGATGCAGGAAGGTTTGTGCATAAAATCCCTATCTAGTGCCTACTCATCCAACATCCCCCAACTAGTTTCTAGCTTCTGGCTTTCATCAGTGAGAAACCTTGGATTTGAGAGCACTGCATCTAGATCTTATAATCTAATGCAACTCTCCAGCAGCCACCTATTATATCTATTTGGTTAACTATAAAGCTAGAAGCTCAAGATGAAAACACCATAATGTTTCCAAACCAACCTCATTTGCTTGTATAGTCATATAGATCTGAATTCCACTCAGCATCTATACATTTTGGCTCTGGTTTTTCAAAAACCACAGGCACCATTATCCCATGGGCTAGATAGGCATAAAATCATTAAAACAGCACATGATCACCATTTCATATGCTTACACATGCTTTTAATATGAGTACCAAACTTCCCATACAGTAATGCCACCAAATGCAAGTCTTCATAATCAATGGATGTAGGAAGGTATGTGCAAAAAATCCCTATCTAACAACTAATAATGTTGGATGAGTATGACTAGATAGGGATTTAATGCACAAACTTCCTGTATCAATTGATTATGAAGGCTTGCACTTGGTGGCCCTACAGTCTGGAGTTTGGTATTCTTAATAACAGCACGTGTAAACATATGAGATGATGATCATGTGATGTAAAATATGCTTAAGTGTTTGAAAGGAAGGTTTTTTAATAGCTACATTTTACCAGTTTTTACTTATGGTTCTGAGACTTGGACACTTAAAAGAAAAAAAATACAGAATAGTTCAGACTACTCAATGAAGTATAGAGAGATGTTAAAAAGAGATTAAAAATGAAACATGCAACTAAGAGAACAAACATATATCACTGACATCATTGGAAATAAAAGATTGAAGTAGACCTGAGCTGGGCATATTTGCAGAAGAACTGATAATAAATGGGCATTTGCAGTTTTAAATTGGATCTTAAAATATTATAAAAGACTTTGAAAGAGACCATATGTAAGATTGATGGATGAAATAAAAAAGTTTGCTAGTGTGCTATACAAAGGAGTTTAAAGATCACAGAAATTTGATTAAACTTGGGACATTTACCCTATGGTAGATTGATAATGGTAGAAAATGATGCCTATGATAATCTTATATTTTCCAAATACTGTTTTTTAAAAATAACTACAACAATAAGAAGACATTTCTTTCTCATGAAACATCGTAAGATATCTAACAAATCCCAATACTTATCTTCATAGAAAAATATAAAAATCATTTCTCCGGAGCCCATTCGTAATTCCAACTTATTAGATTTTGTAATAATGTCTATTTTACATGGTTTCATCAACTTCAAATGATAATCCTGAGACTATTTTATCCAATGAAATAATGTATCTATATGATTCCATCTTTGAATTATGTCAATATTTTAATTTATCTTTATAACAGACTTCTGGAATCCGAATCATGTGTGATTCTAATGATTTACAAAAAAATTTTCAGCAATTTTTATCAACAGAACAATTTCTTGTGCTTATAAATGATTTAGATGCTTACTTGAAATGCATTAGTCTCATAATAAAGTGATAAAATGTGGACATTGTCAATTGTTTTGAGATTTTGTGGCTCCGGAACAACTTTGAAAAAATCCTTACAAACTTTTTAATGAATTAGAACGTCTAGCTATAATGAAAAACCCAATTTTGATAATCAGATATTGAAATTTCATCTTGTTAATTCACACAAGAAATGTAAACATTGGTGGCCTAGTGGTTAGCATAGCTGCCTTCCAAGCAGTTGGCCTGGATTCGCTTCCCAGTCAACGCATTTGACATATGAAAAAAAAAGAAATGTAAACATAAAAATCCTCAACACTGTAAAAAATTGATATTAAAATATGTTAATAATTTACAAAGGAAACATGGCGTATTAAAAAATTAATGCTAACTCTAAATCCATTGAGTAGAAAGTTAAATCTTGCTTTAGCTGTGAAAAATGCCATTCATACAGTGTTCTCATATAAATCAACGAGTCAAAATTGCAATTGTGTTTGATATATTGAAGAAGTCTGTTTTAGCAAAAGCAATAAGTTTTCTATGTTAATGCACAGACTTAAAATCCCAAAACAGAGGGAAATAAAGATAAATCGCATATAAAGATCAAAGGACTCAAATTGACCTTTTAAAATACAGATTAAATCAACCACATATTACTTTTAATGGAGTGAGATTCTGGATCAGAAATCCCAATTATTTTTTAATAGTAACTGGTCACTTATTAAAATAAATAAAAAGTAGTCAAAACAGTACCAATGAGGGCAAGTCATCAAAGATTCTAAGGAAATCAGATCATATTAGAAAAGGTGAAAGAGAAAACATCAGTTTTTCACCCACTTAGGTTTTATAGTATTCAAAGCAAACCAAATCAGAAGTCTGTCAGCCATGAAGCATTGACCGTCTCCAAATTAATAAGAGCATCAACCCAATAGGTTGATGATGTAGGCCATTAATATTTTCCTCAGATTTTTAAATGTCAAAATTTTTTTTTTAATTAGACCAGACATAAAGTTATTCATAATGGAAATTTTCTGCTGTTCACAGTAGCAAACATATCAGATAAATAAAATCTATAGAGGTCCATGTACAATTATTTATTACCTTCGGTTGAGCAAATAAATATTCAGCAGACATATTTTGTAATTGCCTGAAGACAAGCGGTACACATTCCGTTGCCTGTGAAGGAACAGGAAACTAATGCATTGGCTAAAAAATATATAAAAAGTTATATAAAGTGATTCAAAAGTTTTTATTTCTCTGACATTTGTCATATTCCAACATGAAGGGGATCGTGTAACCGTGGTAATTCTAGTGCTTTGTTATATTTTGTAAGTTTTTTTTCTGATATTAAAACTTCAATCATAATGGCTAGTGAAATTCAAGACAAAAAGTGTCAAAATTAATATCGATAAGCATAACTTTGAAATTAAAAAACTGAAATTCTTAAGCTATAAAATTAGTGTCGAAGGAATCCGCTCGATGGAAAATATATGAAAGCAATCCCGTTTAGACCTTATAAATAATTGTGAAAATTTCTGTTAGCACAAAACTGAGGTAACTGAACCTTTGATTGTATATTTGATAAAAATACAGTTTTATTCCATCTAAATTAATGATTCGGTACGATACAAGTAAACATCTTATTCCTATATGTGATGCCTAGTCAGATGATGTTAATGCTGTTTAAGCATCAGAAATGACAGTGAAACTCTTATAGTGGATTGAATTCTTTTTTCTTGTCCATGTATTACAAAGAAAATTATGTCAAAATGAAGCATTAGTTCTGGTCAACAGAATTTTTTTTAAAATGTATAACTACTTATGATGCCAACCATTATTCTAGAAATTGATGACTTTTATTGGGTATCGTCTCTCGTCTTTTTCTTGTATGTTACAATAGTTCGATTTTGGCAATTACGATTTCAAATTGCAATAGATTATAAGAAATTAACAGTATAACTATTAAAATACCAATCCAAAATTTCCAAAAACTATTGGTGTGGCTCTATACCAGTTGGCCAAAGAAAGATCTAAAATGTTAAACAAAATTATTAATGGGAAAGAGATGTAGTATTTGGAGATCTAGAACGGTGATATTTTATAGTAAAATGTTTGGTCTACTATACGGTAGTCATTCAGGAATTGTAAGGATGAAGATGTTGATCTATTTATACATCTGATGGCCCAGTATATAAACAGATATAGAGTACATTATTTTGCTTTTTGCACAGCAATACATAATATGCCACATAAGGATAAGTATAACCAGCACTTTGACTGTGATGGTTCATATCCAAGACTTCATATTGGTTAGATTGGGCCAAAGAGAGGATAATAATGATTGTCTCACCTACTTCATGCACTGAAAAGACTATTTTCCATCCATGGATTTCTTAGGAATTGAAGTCATATAATTTATTCCAAAACAATTCAATGTATAAGACATTATGCAAATCATTTATAGGCCTTATATCAAGCAATGAGCAAGCAGAAAGGATAATCCAAAGCCCTCCATAAAATTATGAAAGGGCTGGAATATTCTTATGACAAGAATAGTAATAGCTTAATATAAATTCCAAGTTGAGTTACAGATAATATCCCTGAAGTTTTGAATAAATCATTAAAAAATTAAGTTATGAATGAATCCTTAGGAAAAAAATTAATGGCTCTTAAGTCATATTGCTGTGAAGAAGACAAAAAACTCCAAATCTGACTTTCATCCAACAAACTATAAACAAGTACCAATAACACTTAATCATTAAAATTATCAAATGGTTGCTATAAATGTGGGGAAAAAGTACGCAAATGCATATGGCAGACAATAATAAGGAGATCTTCACCAACAATATAGACACAAGTCTTGAATAGATCCTCAAAATAAAACTAGTGTCACAAATGAGACCAGCAGCAAGCCAATTTAGGAGAAAGCACGGAAATCAACAGCAAAAACCCCACAATGTTATCATTAGTAATGGTAAATCAGGAAAAAAGATGTCCAAGAACAAAAAAATTTCTCAGTTACATTAAAGATTCTAAGTCTAGAATAACTTTCAATGGGAAAGAAGATGGTAATTTACTAATAATTTATTGGATTAAAATAGCCAGACAATCAAAACCAATTCTTGAAATATTTCAAGAGGATTGGCCGTCAAAAGTCAAGTTGGTGAATCCAGTTTTAAAGAAAGGTTCACTTGTTAGTAATAGAAAACACAGCTGTCAGGCTTCAGTTTGCGGGTAAGCCAGAAAATATACAAGTGAGTCAAGTTGGTGAATCTGGTTTTAAAGAAAGGTTCACATCTTAGTAACAAATAAAAAACACAGGTGTCAGTCTTCAGTTTGCAGGTAAGCCAGAAAATATAAGTGAGTCAAGTTGGTGAATCTGGTTTTAAAGAAAGGTTCATGTTAGTAACAAATAGCAAAGTGAGTCAAGTTGGTAAATCTGGTTTTAAAGAAAGGTTCACATATTAGTAACAAATAGAAAACACATGTGTTAAGTCTTCAATTTGCAGGTAAGCCAGAAAATATAAAAACAAGACATTTAGACTAAGTATTAATGTTTCAGTAACTGACAAGACAAGAAATAATTCTCCATATAAATAAACATGGCAACAGAACCTAGAAATTATTAAGCCATGTTTAGATAATAAAGGCCATAGTGAATTTTATAATTACAATACTTATCAAAATTTTGTACGTAAACATTTTGTCAAACCTTAGTTAATCTGTTAATAAAATCTTACCTTTTTGCATCTTTCTTTAATACCCATCAGCAGCCATCCACAAACATGTTTGGCCATTTTGATTCATAGAAGAAGGGAGAGGCATTAAAATAATAATCATTAAAATATACATCCTAGCGATCAATTTTGTGATGACTATACAAATCTGTGAATAGCAAATACATCTAAATATAGAACATGTTAATCCATTATTGCAATTATTCTTTCCTGAAGCCATCTTTAATTTCTTCTGCAGCAAATTTCTCCCTCTGAAAAAATTCAACATCCCAACTCATTGGAGTTTTTTATTGTAACCTGGAATTAGCCACATTTTCCCACTGAAAACAAAAGTAGATAATTTTTAGTGGAAATAGGACCAATCATCTCAGAAAATCCATACTTAAGTTCATTTAAATTATTATTATGACAACTATTATCTTCCATTTATTCCATACGTCCAATCCAATCACGATATGATTTTATAATAATAGAGCTTCACATCGACTCGCTATAAATCGAAAAATTTTGTGTACGTTAGCTCGTATAGAAATTGTGGACTTAATCAGTGAAGTAGTTAATAGCTTCATGCTCTCAAATCAAAATGCTTTAGATTTGCCTATATAATTAAAAAGTAGATCGAAGATAAGAGTGGCCATTGTTGTCTTTTAAAGTCATTAATCTTGTGCTAAGATTTATAGAGGTCCCTACTGTCACATCTAGGCACACAGTCTTAAGATTATAGCCTTAATATATATTACTTAGGTAATGAGTATGCACTTTACAAATTATTAATTACAACTTTAAATTCTATAGTATTGTAATGGTAAATTTGCAACAATAATCAGGTTTGAACCAGGAACTAAAGATATACAATGATATAATATGTACCGTAAATCTTCATTCAAATATGAATGTTGAATGGTTAATAAAATTCAAATAAAAAGGATCAATTCAAATATATATAATAATATTAACCAATGTGATGATGATGATTTATAACCTCGGAACAAATCCTCCCAAAAGTATTTTATTTGTTTTTCTGTTTCAATAAAATAAAATAAAAATGAAACTATCAAGCACCAAAACTTCTAATTAGGAAGATTACTTTTGGAAAACCTATTAACTTCCAATCATCATCATTTCCAAATTATAACTATAATCTCAGCATGTTCCCTAGTGAATTACATGATTTCTCAGGGTTGCAGATATTATTAGCATATTGGATATTAAAAACACAATATTGGAATAAGTTTGAGAAGCAAACACAAACAAAATGGATTAATAAAAAATAAGTTAATTTATTAACACTGCATAAATAATAACTATTGCATGCGCCATTATTAATGCGTATACTAAATATGAAATATAATGGTAATAAAAGATATTTTAAATTTAAGGCCTTATAATATCTATAATGATAAGATCTTATTATGTGAAATATTTTAGCAGTTCCAAACCATAGTTTTTGTATATACCGTTCTTTTAATATATTTACGCTTATCTTCAATTCCTCCATAGATGGTAGTTTTCTTCTTTGGCACTGGTGACGTTAGAGAAAAATACAGCAGCATTGGTGATGTTATATAGGGTAAAGTATAAGGAGGTCTTAGATAGTTCTTAAGGACAATGCATTTCTTTCTCTATGGTATTAAGGCAGCCAACAGCTAATTTTGGCAAACTTCAACTAGCTTCCGAGTCAGATTGCATTTGCTTAGTTTCTCTAGATAAAATCATCATATTAGCGATTTTAACTGGAGTAGTGAAAAATAGTTTTAAAATCAATCGGCAAAATACAGCCGAGTTACGGTGGAAAAGTTTTAATCAGCGTTTTCTCTCCTCAACATTGGATCACGATAACCCTGCTTCTTAAATTGATTCTTCAAATAAACTAAAGTAGAATGGACTGCCTGGACTGGTTTAGTTGCTTGTTCCAGATCTATTTGTACCCATTTGATGTCATTCAACAATATGTTTTCCAATTTCAGGATACATCACTAGCTAATAATAGTTTTGAATATTTACATTTTTTGGAAAACATTTTCTTTATTCCCTTCAAAACATGTTGTGGAAAAAAAAACTGAGATATTATATAATGATTTGATGCATAGATGAACAAAAGAAAAAAAAAGTTTTCTTTTTTACTTTCTTTATTTATATTAGTTAACAATTTTGGGGGAAAAAATCGTTGCCGACATTTTAATTTTAAATGATAACTTTTAAAACATTACCAATTCCCAAATTTTATTATCATTTTTAAAATTTCCCATGTTTGCTATGAAAATGTGGGAGATTTTATTTAAAACTTCATTCAAAAAAATAAAAAATAAATAAAAATAGTTCAAAAAGCTTTAGATTTTAGCAACAATGCAATTTAAATTCCTTCACATATCAACTTTTTTCTTCCTTTACATTGTAATTCATCATTTTATTATTCCCCACGTATTAAAGTAAAGCTGTAATATGACCAAATGCATAAACTAATTTTTTTAATTCTTTAAATCAATGTATGCAAGTAAAATGCATTTTACATTCTCAGGCAGCAGTTTAAGTATTTATTACTCAGTTTTGACGAGTATTTATTACATTTTTTCCATGCAGCTTTGTAATATAATCATATTCAGGCTGCTCTCGAATTAGTTAGTTACAAATTCCCTCCCTTTAAGATGAAACAATGGGACAGTGTAACTTCTCATGTCTCATTTGTAAGCCTACTACAAAACTTATAAAATGTTTTACAACAGACATATGTCCATAATTTGCAGAGGTTTGCTTGACATTAAATTCTATGAAGAATGCATAGGATTTCAATTCTAGGATTTATAAAAATTCCATTGTAGAACATTAAGATGTACAATAAAGCATAGACTCCAGGATTATCTGTCTGATTTCTGTTAAGCTATCCACAACATATCAAAAATCATATATAAGCCTTGCTGCCTTTTGAATCTTAAGAGGCTGCTAAATTCAACAAAAACTCAAACTGTACCTTGCTTCCTCTGAGCCTTACAAGTGAGTAAACCACTTACAATATTGTGGTAGCATCTGAGACAATATGCACTTCAATTGTCACATGACATAATATCTCATGTGCATGACTAAATTGCAATACACCAAATCTCGATACATCACTAGAAATAGAATATATATATATAAACAAACTTTAATAGGTCTCTCTCTCTCTCTCTGCAGAAATCAATTTACCCTTTCTGGTCATATGTTTCATAGCTGCTGACCATCTATTTATCACTTAAATGATTGCTACCTTTTTTTCATATTCATAAAGTCACTCTTGCTTTCTGGTAATTTCTCTTTTTGCTAATTTTAATGTCATTTACGATATTGTCATATATTTTATCTCATAATTTCATTTCTCCTTTAAACATTTTCTTTTTAAATGGATCCAGGATCGACAGGGAATGAGCTTTATTCTTCTAACATCAAGTTTTACATCTGTTAAGATACTTTTGCAGCAGTGATAGAGTTGCTCATCCTAGTTGATTTGAGATATATTCTGCTACCATCTGGGTCTCTGTTAGCATCTTCAGGCTGGTTTGGATCCCATGCCCTTCATTTTCTGGCTCTACTTCTAGCTTTTTCTATACCAGTACTATTTTCTGGATGAGATTTTTCTGGAGTATCTGGTTTTCTTGGGCTATGAAAACTTCTAGAATGAGATATTATGCATGTTCTATCTCTGTTACCAGAGCTTTTTTTCTTCCATCATCATCTATAGGATTGAAATCTTTGGCCATTGTTTGCTCTGATACGATCAATAGATGTCTCACTCCTTTTATTTGATTGGCTATTTGTGGTAAACCATTAACTATACCTTCCCGATTTTTGAATGCTCATATCAATGGAATTTAAAAACTTGGTCACTTGTTCTATGGTTTGTCAATCAATGCTGATATTCATCTGCTTAATGCAAAAAGTATTGTCGAATAATCCTGATGATCTCGCTCTTTGTCATGCCACATGCAATGTTCTTAATTTTGACACTTACCTTCCAAAAAATTGTGCATAACTTTCACTATCTTATATACAAAATTGTTCCTGTATAATTTCGTATCTGATTGCTTCTTGGCACTCTTCCAGAATAGGAAATCTGGTTTCTTTATTAACGAGTTTCACCATTCCTTAGCAGGTCCTTGTAAATGATTATAGGCAATAGCCACTTGTTCTCTTTCTGCTATCTGGTTTAATTGAAATAATTCTCCAAACTGTCTAGATGTTCCATGGGAGTCTCTCCAGCTTCACCCTAAACACTTGAATTTTGAAAAATTGATTTATAGAACTCAACTTCTCATAATTTCTATGCTGTCCCATAATTGTTATATTTTCATAGCTTTCTTTTGGCCTCATATATCTTGTGGTATCACTTTTACTGTCTTCCTAAAAGTTTTTTTACAAATCAATTTTGTATATCGTTTCATCTTTGCATAATCCATTTTTATGTCATTTATTATGTCAACTATTTCTTTCTGAGCTTTGTTCATCTTCTCTTCAGTGTCCATGAAATTTTCTTTAAATAATGAATTTTGAATTTGTTCTTCATCTCTCTTCATTTCTTCTCACTTCCAATATTTCTATTCTTTCTGCTACATTTTTGCACACTTTCTTACAATTTGTTTTTGACTGGATTCAGTAAATTTTTAAATCATTTTCTCTAAATTACTATATAATATTTTTTCTATACACTTCATTTTCTGTTATACTTGCTCTTGTATTTATTTCACCTGCTATTTCCAGCATCAAACAGTTTATAGTCTCTTATACCATTTTATTTTTTTTTTTTTATTTCTTGATGCATTTCTTCATTTTTTCAGCATTTCTTTGAACTTAATATTTCTTTTTTTGTTGTTGTTTTTCTTCATGTACTAAATGCATTTCTTTTAATTCTTTTTTTCAGCATTTCCTAATTTTTTTTGTCATATTTCTTCATTTTTTTAAAAATGCATTTAATTCATTTTTCAGCATTTCCTGATTTCTTTGTTGTGATGCTTCCATTTTTGTTGTATTTTCTGATTTATTATGTTCAGAATTGAAAACTTTGCAGCAAAAGCAATAAACTGCATTTTTTGAAACTGAATAAATTAACCAATTTCTATCGTATTCTTTGTCATTTTGTAAATGCTTTTATATGTGAACATTTTTTCTAGAAGAATTGCATGAAAAATTAAAATCTTTAATTTGGTGAGGACCTGTTTCTAAAATGGTTTGCCTTGTTGTGCGAGAAAATGTTTCCGGCCAAAGTCAGGAATCATCAAAATTAAACATGTTTATTGTACTTTCGGCAGATTCTTCACATTCCGAATTAGCAAAAAATATTTTCAGTATCTTCATTTACAGTTTCTTCTGTATTTTCTTTGGATCCCAGGTGAGTGACAATCTTCACTGGAATTCTTTTCCAACTGACTGAATGTATCAAACATTTCCTTAACTACAATGAGGAACTCGCTTCAAGTCATATTTTGTTACTTGTTTAGTGAAGTACAGAGTAATTCTGGAAACATTTTTCTCTCTCTTATTTTCTCTGTTTTCTTTTATTTATTAAATTTTGATACTTGGAAAGTTTTGTTCTTTTCCTCTTGGGACATCTAATTAAAGAAAAAATGCACAATTATAATAAATTTTATTATTAAAATTAAGTATATTTGTCTTGCGTTGTTAGCCGAGAGATATCGCAGCTGCCATGCAAGCAAGTAGTTGGTTGCAGACGTTGTGGGTTCGCGTCCCAGCCGATGCTATGACACATGGAAAAAAAAAAATTAAGTATATTTTATTTTATAATATTAATTAAAAATACTTAGTATAAAATACAATTTTTACAATGAATATTACATGTATAAATTTATTAACTTAAATAAAAATTAATATTAAAAGAGAGTATCGAATTATTAAAAAAATACAGATTAATTTCTTTAACAAAATATCAAAAAGTGATAAAAATATAATATTTTCATGACAGTTTAATAAAATTAAAAAATAAGATATATATTACAATAAATTTACAGAAAAACAATAAATAATTTACCTTAGATCTTAGTTTAAATTCAAATTTACTTCTTTTATTATGTTATTATTGCGACACGGCACTTTATCATTTTGTGTCTAATTAAGTGATACATTTTTGATTAGTGATACAATACAGTACCATCCTCTGTAACAGCAGAATGTAGAATAAAATTTAATTACAAAAAAAATCAAGTCAGATGTCACATGACCTAATTTAATAAGCTTGGATTACAAATGTTATATATAGAGCTCACAAATAAGCTCTTAACAAGCTTTGCAGAATATCCCCAACCCCAGACCAGTTTCTGCTACTGGCTTCCTCAGTGAGGTGCTAGAATATTCAAGCATTAGGTTAAAAATACCAGGACAAGCCCAGCATTTTATCTAATGGATAATTATTAAGTAGAAAATCTGAAATTTTCAGACATCCATATGTCCTCCAATCCAGCTATCTAACTTAAATAGCCATATGGGGCTGAATTAAGTTCATTATACACCATATATTAATAGCTTTAGCAATATAAAATCACCAAAGCCTTAATAGCAAAAAATAAAATTTCAAAAAAATCAAGTCAGGTGTCACATGACCTAAATTAATAAGCTTGTATTACAAATGCGATATATAGAGCTCGCAAATAAGCTCTTAACAAGCTTTGCAGAATATCGCCAACCCCAGACCAGTTTCTGTTACTAGCTTCCTCAATGAGGTGCTAGGATATTCAAGCATTAGATTAAAAATACCAGAAGTCCAGCACTGGGTTGGAAGACATATGGATGTCTGAAAATTTCAGTGCTGGGCTTGTCCTGGTATTTTTAATGTAATGCTTGAATATCCTAGCACCTCACTGAGAAAGCCAGTAGCAGAAACCGGTCTGGGGTTGGGGATATTTGGCAAAGCTTGTTAAGAGTTTATTTGCAAGCTCTATATACAACATAGAATAAAATTTAAAATGGCGGCAAATTTTTTTATATATGTTTAGAGCAAATGCGAGTTTGAATAAGATTCAAACGCTCGTCATCCTGTAAGTAGTAAACTTACACGAGTTCAAGTTTTTACTGATTTATGCTGAACTACTTATTAAAACTACAATCAGAATATAATAAGATCTTAAGGAATAATAATGTTCTTTAAATAATTTTTTTAACTCAAATCTATAAAATATAAATAATATTTAAACAAAAATGTAATTTAATTGATATTATTAATGAATATTTTTTTTTAAGAATTTCATTCTCACCTGGAATCTTTTGTGTCTTTAGTATCCTGGAGTCTCTGTCTTGCACAGATTGCCCACTATGTCAGATCGGCCCTGTTTCCAACATTAAAAAAAGATACGAGTGTCCACAATCAATTTCAACTATTATTATCTTTGAGAACTTGACAATTGTTAAACTTCTTTTAAATTTCTATATTGGTTGTAAAAATCCACATTCATATTATTCTACAAGCAGAAAATGTCAATTTCCTTTTAATTAAGGCACCAAATAATAGATTTACTGATAAAGAATCTGCCACGATTCTTTTTTAAAGTGAACCCAAGAATAGATTTCCTTGTATCTATACCACAATCCTTAAAAAAATTCTTTGCCAAAATAACAGGAACAATCGTAAAAGTCCATATTAATAAATTTTAGTGTTTAACAACTGTAATATTACACATTTAGCCTGTATTCTGCCCATCCCTCTTCTGTATATTGAAATGGATAAGGTCTTATACATGAGGTGTCAGAGTGACTTAAAGTCAGCATAATGATAATATTGGCATCTACAAGGGAATTGGGCATTCCATCATCAGATTTTCAACAGTATGGATGGCTAAAGAATTGGAGGGTGGAGTAGATTGAAGCTTGTCCATTAAGGTTTGAAGATTTTTTATCATAATATAAACAGAGCACTAATTATATATATGCGAGTGGGAGATAATGATTTGGACCGACTGATGAGTACTAGTTCTGCATGAAATATGTATATTGGAGATCACTTATCTTTTTCACATGTGTGGTCATGTGTATCGATTGTGTGAAATAGAGTGGATAGTTGAAGGGAGCTTTAATATCTGTGTTTAAGTCACTTATATAATTGCATGTTTAACAAATGTTAAAATTTAGTATGAATAATAGATACTTTAAAAAAATGATAGGATTGGAACAAAACATATTTTAATTAACATTTCATCTTTGGATTATACTAATCTACAATCTGTCCAATGATCAGTACTTCTAATTGTTCATATAATATGGACCTCTTTTATATTCCAGATACCATTGTTTTAATTATACAAGACTTCATTTTCTGCTTAATTGAAGCGTTTGTTACAGTCAACGGATTCTTGTGGAAAAAATTCGATAACAGATCATTTGAGTGTGCAACAGCAATTCTATTGTCTCTAACAACTTTTCGACAAAGTTAATTGTTGTATAAATCTATGCATTAAAGTCTACAAAAAATAGGCTTTTAATATAATGTTATCTATCAAGAATTAAAAGCTTTCTTTTCTAAACTCTCTTAGCATATGCACAAGTAAATGAGTATGGATAATAATGTGCAAAACAAGTTTCAATACTATCATGTTTCCCCCAAATAAGACCTAATCAGAAAATAAGCCTTAGCATGATTCTTTGGAATACTTGTAATATAAGCCCTACTCTGAATATAAACTCTAGTTAAGATCATCAGGCCAATAAATGGATTTCTTTTCGTTTATTAAAGCACACGAATGTATAAATAAATAATAACCACTAAACATCACATGAACACTATATACTATTGATATTAATGATTTAAATAAATGATAATATAAGTTACAACGATATTTATGTATTTTCCCATTGAACATTTTCTATAAACATAATTCTATGAGCATAAAGAATCAATTTCCTCTCAGCCGAATCTTGGACTTAAAATAATCAATTTATTGACCTTATAAATGATGTAACAAACTTTTAAAATTTTACCAACGACAATTCCAGTATATTGCTCAATTTACAGTTTCATTTATGTAATTTTAGGTACTTATTTTATTTACATTTAGAATTCTTGACTTAGTTTTAGTTTGATCATGGTAACTTTTAAATATTCAAGATAAAAGAAAAATCACCTTCGTTTCTTAAATGTTTTTCTCCCCGCCTAAAAGAGTTTAAATAGCGGAAGTGATTTTAAAAATTAAAGCTTAGTTTAAATTAAATCAATCTTTCTCCTAAAGAAAAGTTTTAAAAAAGAATAGGAAAGGATTTACAATGTGTGCTCTTGATAACAGATGGATGTGGTCATATCTTATATGAATCTTCATAATTCAATATGTTGTGTGCTGTAACAGTCTTACTTAATGTGGTGTGAAATAAAGAAATGTTTTCTGAATTTTTGTGCTTGCATTTTTTCATCTCTTTTGTATGGATAATCATTCTTAATTGTAATTATTTTTGTTACCACTCATAATTCGTAAGTCTTCAATTGGTATATTTAAACAGAATATTTTGACTCCAGTCAACTTTTTGAACTTAAATAAATGTAAATATCCTACTGCATATTGCTAGCTGAAAATTCAAATATTCTCTGAGGGCATTGCTGAAAAACCATGTCTATGCAGTTGGTTTGAGACTTTGAATAAATGTAGATTTTTATAAGTGAATAAATAAGACAGCCCCTGAAAATAAGCCTAGGATGTCTTTTGTAGCAAAAATTAATATAAGACTTGATCTTATTTTCAGGAAAACATGGTATTAGCCTTTCAAAGAATAAAAATATAGTAAATTATATCTTGCAAGTAAATCCAACACCACACAGTCTCCTTTCATTAATCGCTTTTCCAAAAAAACCTGTATCCATTTATCTGATCTGTTAAACTTTGTGTAGAAGACAAGTTTCACTTAAGAACAGCTATTTTGGATATATAATCTTGACAACTCATTAACAACAAGTTCTGCTCTCCATTCTAATCCATAAATAGATAGTTAACTACAGTAGTTTAAATATATGGTTATATTCTGATCTATTAAATTTATTAAAACTTGATAGCTCATTAGCTACAAATATTATCCTCCATTCCAATCAATAAACTAATAGTTAACTATAATATTATAAATTATTATAAATATATAGATATATACAAGGTTTCAGGGGGAGAGGCCGATGTCTTGCCCTCCATAATATTGGCGGCCTCAAAATGATAATTGAATATATTTTTAAAATATAGTCTTATAGTAATTTGTCAACTTTGAAGCACTGTAGTCAACCACCAAGTGTATAAATAAACAAGAACCAGTATCTCAAAATGCAAATGCTGTCACCCCGAATTGCTGTTTTGTCATGGTATCAGGCCTTCACTGAAATTTTATAAGTGCTTTAACGTTTCATGAGGCGTGTTGTGTAATTATCATAAGCCGTTTATAGCGAGCATTAACATTCTATGAAGTTTATGTGTGCATTTTTATTGTTTTCGGTAAGTTACATATATTTTATAGTGTTTTACAAAAATGAAAAAGTCATCATTCTGATGCACAATATTCGTTAATTCTTAGACTCCGTAAAACTAGTAAATGTTAACTTTAGTTCTCCAAATTAATTTTAATGTATTGATAGCCTACAATGAAGAGATATTATGAAAGTGATGCAGGCAAAAGACGAAAGAAAAAAATGAGGGAGGCTGCAATTGAATTATTGGGTCTGATGATGAATTTTTTCCGCAATGAAACATCCGAAGAAAAACCAGAAGTGTTATTTGAAAAAGCAAGCAGCAGCAATAACAATGCAATTATGGCAGATCATCCAAAAAAAGTAAATAAAGTAGAAGTACAAACTCCCAAAAGAATAAGAATAAATAGTGGAGAAGATTTACCAAATGAAAATAATAGCATTGCTACAAATCCAAATAACGAAATAATAATTTCAGAAGGATTGGCGAATATTGAAATCTTAATTGCTTCTAATTCTTGGTAAGAATAATCCAGACCAATTAAAATCATTTATAAAAAATTAAGCAATTTGAATTTCCTCAAAATATTGAAAAAGATACATCCAAATGAGCATTTGATTTGTGTGTTTGCTTCCATGAAGACTTCTAAATGGCAAAATTTGGCATAGAGATTGGAGTTCCCAAAATCAACCAATTTATTGTGTGCCATGTTCCATTTTGAATAAGAGCATGCATCCATTTTCATATTTAACTGATAAGCTGGGATGTACTATTCAAATTGATTGGAAAAAACTATATGATCACATACCATCTCACAAAAATTTTATTACATACAAAGAAATTTACGTTTTATGGAAAAATTCTCATAAAAAGGCTTTAGAAGATAAAGAAATAGAAATTTCTAAATGAAATTAATGACCAAGCCAAACTTTGGAAAAAGTTACTGGCGCACTATCTGGATGTAATATTTTTTCTTGCAGAAAGCAGACTAGCGTTTTTTTGGATCTGATGCATGCATTGGAAGTCCACATAATAGTATTTTTTCTTGGAATAATTGAATTGTTAAGTAAATATCCAATATTGACAAAGCATGTTTCCAAAGTTAAAGCTGCATAAGAAGAGAACAAAACTATCTTTCAACAAGGGTACAGAACGAATTTATTAATATTAGTGGTTCATTTGTTCAAAGTGCAATTATTGAGGAAATGAAGAAGAGTAAATATTCATCCCATAAAGTCCAGATAGCATTAGTAATTTGATACATCAAGTTTAGTGAATTGGCATTTTCAGTTGAAACATATTGTTTGATTATTTCTCGGATAAAATGGGCCAAGAAATAACTACTCGATTATTAAATTGACTTTGCGAATTAAAACTGAATTATAAAAATTGTGTGGAACAAGGCTACGATACTGAGCCAATATGGCAGGAAAATATAATGGTGCACAAGCAATTCTTTTAAGGGAAAATAGCAATTGCACATTCTCTGGTTGTGGTAACCACACTTTAAATCTGGTAGGGGTAGATTCCACAAAATGATGCAAAGAAGCAACAATTTTGTTTGGTACATTTCAGCAAATTTATCATTTCTTCAGCGGAGATCCGAAAAATGAGAGATTTTAAAAAAGCACTTATCAGGGTATTCATTACAAAACATTTCAAAAACAAGATAGTCAGCAAGACTAGGTGCAGTAAAACCAGTAGCTTTAAACTTGAAATCTATGCAATCTGCCTTGAAAGAAATCAAGAAATCTTCCTGTTAAAGCACAATCATAGATTCCAGCTTTTGGAAAAAAAAATGTCAAAATTTGAATGCATAATTATGTCCAATTTTGGTTGAAAATACTAAAATTATTGTATTAAACAAATCTTGTAATTGAGTCTCGTAAAGCAATGTCAGATATAGAAAAAGATAATACTGAGAAGCTAATAAAAGAGATAGAAAAATTTAAAAAACATGAAAATTAGTTCTTGAGGAATGCAAAAAAGTAGCAACTGAAAATAATATTACTGCCGGTTTTGAAATAAATTGTAAACTAAAAGGCCAAAAATCTATTGAAGAATACTTTCATTTAAATGTTTTTAATAAAATTATTAATTCAATAATAGATGGGCTTTGGTGTCGTTTTAAAGCAATTTCTTCAATTTTCTCTTTCTTCAAGGTTTTATAATATATAAAATTAAAAGCATGTGAAGCGGTTAAGACAACATAACTTCAATGCAAAATTATTGCTAGAGAAATATAAAAATGAAATAAATGAGGAAATCATTGAAGAAATAATACTGTTAGAGCGAATTTACAAGTCCAATTTCAAATTAAGTACGAAGCCAACAGAATTGCTTAAAGAAATTATCAAGATGGGGTTATTAAATATTTTTCCAAATACAGCAATTTTGCTGCGGATTTTCCTAACATTGCCTTCGAGTATAGCAGAAGCTGAAAGATCGCTTAATGTTTTAAAAAGAATTAAAAACTTTGTGATCAGCCCTTAATATTAATTATGAGATTGCTCATACTTTAGATCATTTTGACATAATTGCTGAATTTGCAAACGGTAAAGCTCACAAAGCATATGTAAAATAAATTATTTTTATAGTAAGTTAAATTAAAAATTTTATTTTTTTGACCAAAATTTTATTTTAATTTTTGAGTGACTCAAAAATATTATTTGTCCAAGGTCTCGTAATTTCTCTGCAAGGACCTGGGTGTATATATAGTCAATTTGTTTCAACGATGTGGTAACGAAACCTCAAACTAACACAAAAGAATTACGTTAGCAATAAAAAAAATAAACATTTTAAAAAACCAAATTATATATGTTATTTACAATAATGCAAATAAATTTGTCATGACATAAACATTGCTTTATGAAGTGGCTATATTTAGGATAATAAAAATAATGCTATTGTAAGCAAAAAAAGACATAAAATTGTATTCGTTCATTCTACAGCGATATATACTACATAATCCAATCATTATGCTTCAACATTCAAATATATATAAAATATTAATATAAGCCATAACAAATATGTAAAAAATAATTAAGTAAATCACAATAGCATTTAACTTTTAAACAGTAAATAATCATTTGAGACTATTTTCAATTACAGATACATAATCATTTATTACCATGATTAATTTATTAAACATTATTTTCAACTATCATCAATCCAGTGCAGGAAGAACTTTTCCAAAGTCAATCTCCAATCCATAGCTACGCTTCCCCACATCAACAATAAACTTCATTTTATCCACCTCACATGTGGTCTCTTTCTAGGTCTTTTACAATCCCTTTGAATACAATTCAAGATTTCAACTATCCATCAATCATCTCTTCCAGTAACATATATAGTCCAGCTTCATTCCAATCTCTTAATTATTTCAGTAGAATCAATGATGCCAGTTTTTTCTTTCACCCAAATATTTCGTTTTCAGTGGCATCTTTTATATTTCTCTATACTTTATTACATGATTTTAAGACTTTATATTTCCCTTAAGTGTCTAAGTGGTAAAACAGATCAAAACTTTTCTAATATATTGGCATATTTCCTTTTAATATCAAATTATTTCTGCAAAAGCCACTCCATTCGTATTTAATTCTACGATTAATTTCTTCATTATTTCTATCTGTATCAATAATCTGCCAATGTATTTGTAATCATTACTTCCAATTCTTGATTACCAATCTGTGAAAATTCATTGAATATTACCTGTCTTGTTAGCCTTGATTTTGTCCTATTTTCTTATCTCATCTAATCAACTTTTGGAACATTTCTTGGTGCTCTGAGTATTATTTGCAAAATAACTACATTATCTGCAAAATATAGATGACTTAGCTTCCCATTTTAAATCACAAAATATTTCTTGCAAGGGTGTGGTAAAAGTTTTGATGATATCGAATCACGGGATCGAAGTGTCTCGATTTATGTATAGAACTTATATATATGGGTGATCTGTATGTGCATTTTTATACATTGATAACTGAATTCTAGTAAATCTGTATTATATTGATTTACTATAAAAAATGAAGAAAATTAAAATTGTATGCAATCTAAAATAAAATGAAAGCATCAACGTATATTACGAGATATTCCAAATTTTCTTAAAATTTTGAGATACGGATATAAACAATCTTTCTTTTACAGGTTTTAGATTTCCTGTTTGGCGCGCACATTTTTTTCAGAAGCGGGAACATTGTGAGGTTTGGTTTCTCAAATAAATGACAAAGTTATAAAAAAAAAAAATCAGGGCGATTGAATTTCTCAAGTACTTAAGAGAAAAAAAAACAAAAACAAATCCTGGTTAAGGAATTTTAAAGACAAATTTAATTTCACGAATGCCCGATTGGTTAAGTTTCAATAGCGTCATTAATTAATAAATCGTACATTTCTATTGGTTTAATGTAAATAGGCGGGGAGCATCTACTGGGAAACGTCATCTCGCGCCAAATTTATCGTTAAGATTTGGAAACGAACGCGTTTGGATGTCAGTCGCTGGTTTATTATGTGCTGAAATTTTTATAAATTTAGGTTGAATTTTAATGTTTTAAAATAATTATATTTCAGGAAATAACACTTAATGGCAGTTGAGGGTAAGTTAATAAGTTTCCTGGAGTTTTTATCAGCTTTTATACTGAGACACAATCGTTTAGTTATCAGATGTTTACTGTAAGATTTATAATTGTATATAAATATACCTCTTATTTTTCATTAATCTGTTTAATTATTTATTCGAGTATTAAATGGGATAAACCTGTTCATAAAGATAATTTTTGTCTAAAAATGTTTTTTTTATTATATTAGTGATATAAACATTCATTCCTCATTTATAATGTTTTACTTCAATAAATAATTTCTGTAAAAAAAAATATTAATGTTTAATGAAATATTAATTTTATCTTAGTGAAAAATTTTAATTTCTTACAAGCAACAGAAATGATAATGTTTATTTATCTTATATAATTGATTGTCTTGTGATTTCATTTAAAGAACGAGATTCACATTTATTAAAATATATCTTATCTCTTTGAAACGTTAAGATCAAAAATTTATATATTATATTTTAAAATATCTTTTTTCTCTGTAATCCGATCGATAACTTACACGCGCCATTTTTTGAAATTTTTTATTGATTCGTCTGCCGAGTGTGTTAAATTAGCCTTGTTCTTTCTACGTTTTAATTTGTAATAAAAGCTTTCGCATAAACGTAGAAAATAGTAGAGAGTATGTGGATATCAATTAAATTCTTTATTTTTAACTATTGGATAGTATTAATTAAAGTTACCAAGGTCACATTTTGCGTTGATTCTGTTTGACCGATTTTCGTATTAATATATAAATGTGAGAGTAAATTTAAAATAGTTTGGTAATATGCCAATTTAAATCAATCTTCTCCTAAATACATTTATTTGTTACCATTCGAAACTATACACCATAAAGTTAAATATGTCTACGATTTGTAAACATGAAAGATTGCTAAGTTGCATCATTTTTTCCAAAATTATATCCCAAGTCAAGTTTGAGATTACGGAAGCAAATTAAATGATTACATAACCAATAATTTATCAAAACACATAAAATTAAGATATTGTCTTTAAAAAAATAATATTGAGGTAGAACTCAGAAAAACAATATCATTTGAAGGTGTCGTTATAGTGATCAGATGGACTATAGTTATTATAAAATTAGAATTCAACTGAAATATAACGTTAAAATTCCTTGCCTTAGATCATTTGCTAAAGGTAGTTCTTACAAATTAAACCAACTCCAATCCACTCATCTTCTGTTCTACTTATCAAAAACTCATTGCTAATTCATGCTTAAGATAATCATCTTTATTCTCTTGCACATCTTTCATAATTCTTTTCCCTCTACTAATCACAAGCTCAATCCAGTTTCATTTTCTAGTTGTGATTTATACTCTTTTAAACACTATTATAATACTAATCTTATTATTTCCCCATTCTTTAAATCTTAGATTTTTTTCTCTACTTTTTCTAATTATCCACTTTTCTGATCCCTTAAAGTTGTATTTTAAAAAAAATGAAGCTTTTTTTAAATATAATTTAATTTCATTAGACCACATAGTAATCTCTTACTAAAAGACTGAACAGCCATTGTAATTATCTTATTTCTTTATTGTTATTTTGACCATGAACCAACTAATTTCTGGATCTCTAAATTCCTATTCAGTGTTTACTCTGAATATTCTCTACCTATTTTCAATATTTTATATTTATTTTCATCTAGGATCTAAATAATGATAATAATAAACAGCTACTTCTAAACGAGTATGGTCATTTAACTCCAAAAGTAAAAAGAGAGAGACAAAAAAAAAAAAACCTAATCTAGAAGTTAGTTTTGTGATGATTGTAGAAACCAATCTTTGTATTATAAATACATCCACATGTAGAACTTGTTGATCCATTTTTTTTTTTCTACTCGATATTCTATAAATTCCTTTAATTTCTTTTTCAAAAAGCTTTTTGTGAAATATGTCTCTATCATGTCTGATTGTAGCTCTCCAGTGTATGCTATTTTTTGTCACGGAAGTAATTGACATTGCATTAGTTTATAACAAACAGTCTGATAATTCAACAATTTATTAAATACATTCTCACTATTTCAAAATATTACGTCATCAATAAATCTGATGTAGAGAATATCCATCCTTATTAAACCAATATAAATTTGTGCCTTTATTTAAATATATGCTCTTATCTCTTATAAAACTGTCCAACTATATAAATATGTTTTGATATGTGTATAAATTTTTTAACAAACGTCTTTTCTTTTAGTATATTCTTCAGAGTAATATTTTGCACTTTTATTAAATGTATTTCAAGACATAGAATATATATAGAATTTTTGTTGCTGATTTAAAATGTGCTCATCACCATTTTGAATTCTAAGGACCACCCAGAACCATTGCTGACACATTTAAGCAATAAATGACATCAAATAATCCACACGAGGTTGCTTGGATGTATCAGTGTTGGTTTTTGGGCGCTCCTTAGAATTCAAAATGGCAGTGAGCACAGTTTAAATACTAAAAACATATAACTTCTAAAACAAATTTTATTACAATAATGACAGTGTAAAGCACTGAAGTATGCAGTGGAGGAGGAAGAATGTTCTTAACGACACAAAGTATCGGCCAAAAGATGCAGAATTCTGATCAAACCAAGCGTATAATTTCCAAATACTAAAAGATTATAACTTCTAAAATACAAATTATATTACAATATATGCCCATAAGCACATGTTGAAATAATGTAAAATTGATCATACCAAGCTTATAATATTGAAAAACTAAAAGCTTATACGTTCTAAAATACGAATTATATTACAATATTTGCCCATAACCATAATTTCTAAAATACAAATTTAAAATACTTAAACAGAAAAAGTAAAAGAAAGAAAATAATGGACACATTAATTAAAAGAATCCACATGTTCAATAAAAATAAAATTGATCAAACCAAGCTTATAATTTTGAAATACTAAAAGCTTCTAAAATACGAATTTTATTACAATATAGGCCTATTACCACATAGTGAAATAATATAACTTGAATAAACATAGAAACAACTGCTGAAGCATATTAATTTACAATTAATAATAAATCAGATTTTTTCTTACCAAAGTGAATAATGTGTGCTTAATTTTTCAGTGTCTTTATTTGCTGGCAGATAGATAAGAAGGATCTAAATGAGAGAGATTTATTCATTTAATTTGTCAAAGATGATAATGCTACCTACTGACAGTGAAAAGGTTAGTGATTATCTTATTTAAAATCCAATACCTGTTTTACATTTGATATAATCAACAAATTATTTTTAATAGCAGTGGTTTTGTACCATCTTTAGATTTCAAAATGACCGTCAGCGCGCTATATCTTTCAATTTGTTATCACTTTACATCTCATCTCTACCATTTCTAAATTCAGATTATTTTCCAGATTTCAGGATTTTTTTTATTAGAAATTTGTCTAATCAAAATCCACTATCACCTTGGTTGCAAGAGATATTTAAGTTTATTTCTTCAAAAATTCCTTTTTTTGCAGAATTAGATTTTTTAACTAGTGAAGGGATCAGCAGCAACCTTTTTAACATGAAGTGCTATTTATTTAATTACTCCAACTAGAAAATTAAATCACATCTGAGGAGATAAAAAATAGGTTGGTGGAAAGTATGGATTTCTGAATAGTTGTGATTATATTTGAACTTCTATTTTACTAATAAAGCTTAACAGAATCACTGTAATTATAACAAAATTGAAATTCTCTTAAAAACAAAAGCACCCAAAAACAAAAATACTTTGACATTAATGAGATTATTGATTTTCTAAAGAAGCACAAAACTGATTTAATTTTGGGGAATAATTTGCAATTTTAAACAGCTTTCTAAGTTTACATTATTAGGTTGGCTTCTTGATTTGCTTTTTATAAAATTCATATTGGAGAATGTTTTCCTCACAAAAATATATCGATCTAAAAAATTTCAAGGTTTCAATCTGGAAGGCTTTTCCAAGTTTCAAAAATAATTTGACTTTCTTTGCAGTACTTGGATAGCTCTATCTGTTTGTAATTTTATAACCAAATTTGTTTTTTCCCAGGTTTTCTAAATAAATTTTTAAAGTCAAAAGTATAAAAGTTCACATATCATTGGTTTTCAGATCCATTAGTTGCAATTCAGATTGACTCGGTCAATTTTTGGAAATGATAAAAATTTTATTTTTTTTGGTGTTTGTCTCCAATGACCATGCACATAAAAATAGACTTTTGGACTTAAAAGTTATTAAAATAACCTTGCAAAGATTCTTTTATCTCTTCTATAGTTGTTACAAATAACTTTGTATCAGTCTAAGGATACTTTTTCAATAATTTTTTAAAGACTTAAAATGAATTATGTTTCAATTTTTAATATCCTTCATGCTAATTTTGAAAGTATTGTTCCAAGAGAGTAATTGTATGAATTCTTCCCTGTAGTTTAAAATTTTAAGTGAGATATCATAATGATAAAATAAAATTTTTGCAACTATTCTTGATTGATAACTCAGGATATTCAATCTCCTTGTCCTTTTGGATAATCAGTAGACTTTATTCTGCAAAAGTAGATCAGAATATTGGCTGTTTATTTCTTTATAAAAGCAACATAATTGTGATAAAGTCCTTTCGCCATTATTTTGTTTACTATTTGAAGTTTTTAAATCCATGCTCTTAATAATTTTAGAGGGAAATGTTTGAACCCTTAGCTCTTTTTAATGTATAATACAATGAAAGATTAAAAAAATGTTTTTTTAAAGAGAGTGTTCCATGAGTCGAAATGTAACTGCTTTGTTGATGTTGAATTTTTTCTGGATCAGGAATTTAAAAATTGTAGCACACATATTTTTACTTCAAATTTGTTCTTTAAAAGGTAGTAAAGCTAATAATTGTTTGTAAAGACTCTTGGCTATTACATAAAGACCCAGGTATCTAACTTGTGTAATGTCCCAAATGTAGGTGCTATTTTTAAATCATCAAATTTTTAGCCATAATAGTTTTAGAAGATAATGGGGTGTCCATAATTTTCTTAAATGTCATTTTTATTTTTAAAATCACTAAAGAGATGTTCTACCATATTTAGAAAGCATCTTTTAATATATTTTCCATCCATAAATGGTATTTCATGCTTAATAATCTCTCGAGCAACAGCAGAAATAATTGTCATTACATCACAGGAAGATTGCTCCTAACTGTTAAATATTGACGATTGTTATATTCTTCATTTTAGTTCCATTATCACTTTTTTTCTATAATCTCTGGCAGGATATTTTTCTGCAAAGGTGTTATGCTTTTTTAAAAAAAGTGGTATTCAATATTGGAAATCATATTATTATATAACTTGGCATTGCAAATTGAACATGTTGAAATATTTATTGGATGTACATAATTCTCTAGCCACTTTTTTTTCTCATCAATTTTTTCTTTATTGCCACTTTGTGGTTTAAAAAGTATGAATTTCTATTGAATTACTTCACTATTTGCAGTATACTGAATAGATTATAATAGCTAAAAGATTGAAGACATGAATAAAAAATGCTTTGCCAGAATTTATTATCACATGCTACTATGATTAGCTTAGACTAAAATACATAATAATGCCAATAGGATGGATGCACATCAGATTGGTTGTGCCATTTAAATTCCAAAGAGTTCACATTGTATTCAAATAGTGTTCAGAATGTAGTTAACTACATAACTATAGTTTTTAATCAGTTTTTCTATTAAGTAATTTAAAATGATATAAAGTAAAATAATAATTCAATGAATATTTATAAAGAATTTATGAAAACATATGAAAGCTGCAAAGAAACAAAATCTTGCTTATAACTCCGTCAGTAGACTAGACAATGGATTTACTGATGACAGTCAACAGGAACCAATAAGGAAAATATTTATTTACAAAAAAATATGTTCATCATGATAAAAAGTGCCACAAGCTTGCTGTCAAAAAATTCACATGCATCTCTCGAATCTTGGGTTGCTGATCCGTAACTTAATTGAATCAGTTGTTAAACACAATTTACTAGCCATTCTTCTAAATCATAAATTTTGTTACAAATATTAATTCTCTCTTTTTTTTTTACCATAACCTTTAATAATTCATCTGCAATTTTTTTAATTTTCTGCTTTTTGCAATTATTGTGCAATCTATTTCATTCTTACCTTTATATGACTTGATTCATAAATATTATTTTATTATAACTATCACAAATCACCTATGTATTCTTTCAGATTTCAAGACATTGGACTTTATGAGTAATTTACTATTTTTATCTTTGATCATTAAATGTATATTTAACTTCTTATCACTGCTGTTAAACAAACTTTTTTTTAACAATCGCAATATTCTTTTTTCTTTAAAATATATGTCTTATAAAATATAATGTTCTTTTCATTCAATCCAATTAAATTATATCCTCCTTTTTTTTTTTCTTTTTAAAAACTATTTCTTCATACAACATATTCACATCTTTAATACCTATCGTTTTGACCACTTTTTTCTTGTAATCATTTTCAAGGATCTCTAAAAATATGTATTTACATCATTATTATTACAAAACAAAATTAATATATAAAATTGTATATACCCATATCATAAAAAACATTTCTCTTTCATCTATCAATACATCTTTTTACATACATATTACATTATATAATCTATACTTATTTCTTCACTCTCCAAACTTTTTTTTTTTACATGCACATTTCTTTATATAAAAAGACCAATAATTCTTTCTTATTGCCTTCTTTATATTCCTAACCTATTGCTTTAACCAATACCTTTTCATGTAATCTTAATTTGTTTTTATTTCAATGTATCATTTACATAATTCATTCTATTCAAAATAGGTTTTTGGTAAGGGTACATATAATTTTATATATTAATTTTATTTTGTAATAATAATGTTGTAAATATGTATTTTTAGACATTTTTGAAAATGACTACAAGAAAAAAGTGGTTGAAACATTGGGTGTTAAAGATGTGAATATGTATATATGTTGGATGAAGAAATAAAGTTTTTAAAAAGAAAAAAAGAAGAGGATATCATTTAATTGAATGAAAAAACATACTTTACTTATTACTCTATTCCTTTTTCTGTATTTTTTTCATCCCAACTACTACTATATTATACTATAAATTAAACTTTTTATAACTTTTTTGTTTTTTTATATAATTTTGCTTTATGTCTCAGTTTGCAATTAAGTCTTTTATACATATTTCTGCTTTTGGCTTAGTTCATTTTATTATCTTATTTATATAGGGCTTTTTTGCTGTCCTCATATCTTACATTTTTTAAAACTAGTGTATCATTTTATCTGAATTTAATTCATTTAGCACAGCCCCTTTCTTTTTATCCCACAACTTGAGAATTTTTCTCTTAATTTTCCATTTTAATTTGCCAGTTAAACATAATCTCAATTCAATCAATAATAAATTGCAATCTGAATCTATTTTAGTTCTAAGATGTGCATTAACATTATTTCTAAACCAATATTTTGATTCATATAATTTCAATCTATTATCATCTAAAGCAGTAGTTTCCAGTCTAGGGTATGTCTACTAACAGGAATATGATCCAAATTTAGGTGTTCACAAAGAAAATTGAATAATAATGGGAAAAGGCACTAGCAGTGTAAAATTAGATACTAATCAGAAGTTATTACTAATTCAAATTATTGTCTTAACTGTTTAAAGCCTTCCAAATGTAAATACAAAGACAATTAATTGCTTTATTATTCTCAACATCAGCTAATTAATCTTTCAATTTGAGATATTGAACTTTATTCTTTTTATGATATTCACTTTAAATTTAATGTACTTCCTTTTACTCTTGTGCCCTCTGGTAAATAAATGTTTTGTTTTAATTAATACTCATTCTTTCATAAACAGTTAGTGAAAGAGACTGGTTTAGTTGAAATAAGTTGTAAAGATAGCAATTTGTATATTTCTGAAGTTTTTGGAACAGTGAATTTTAAATTGTAGAAAAAAATTTAAAAAGTTACGAAATTAATTGAATGTTATCATCATCAACCGTTATCAATCCACTGCAGGATGAAGATATCTCCAAGTTTAATCCATCTCCGATCTTTAGCTTCTCTTCTCCATATCACCTTTGTGCACTGTCTTATTTCATCCATCCATCTAACATGTGGTCTCTTTCTGGGTCTTTTACAGTCTGTTGGAATCCAGTTTAAGATTTCAATTGTCCATCTATTATCATCTCTTCTAGAAATATGTCCAGCCCAACTCCACTTCAGTCTTTTAATTTTTTCAATGAAGTCAGTAACACTTGTTTGTTCTCTTGCCCATATATTGTGTTTTCGATCTCTTGTTACTCTTAACGTGCATCTCTCCATACTTCTTTGAGTGGTCTGAAGTCTCTATTGCTCTTTTATTAAGTGTCCAAGTCTCAGATCCATAAGTAAGAACTGGGAAAACACATTTATTAAAAACTTTTCTTTTCAAACACACAGGCATGTTTCCTTTTAGTATCAAGTTATTTCTACCAAAAGCACTCCAACCAAGTTTATAATTTCATCCATTGTTTCTATCTGTATTAATAATCTGACCAAGGTAAAGTTCCAGGTAATAATGGAATTATAATTGATATATTATAACAGTCGTGGTGTAATTGGAACTTACAGTCTTACTGTATCGGCCGTACAGGGCGCCACCAGGATATTTGAATCTGGAAAATTTATATAGTAGGCAGATACGCGCTGTTAAAGATCCAATTTTACATATACATTTCATTACGACCGTCAGCCCATGCCACTAGCTCAGTGAGACGCAGAGATTTATAAAATATAAATTCTTATTTAAATATATATTTTAATAAAGATTAAAAAAAAAAAACTAGATCGCTGCCAGTACTAATAACACACAAACATTTATTAACGCACATATAAATAAAATTGAGGAATAAAATTTATCTTTAGATTTTAATATTAATTTTTAAATTTAAATTACTATTTTTAAATAGTCTGCATAGATGGACATTTTAATATTTTACTTTAGCATGTTGACTATAGATAGGCTACATAGATTTCTCACTTAAAAACTTATCAAAACCCTCATTCAATCTCAGACTAAAAGTTCGTAGCCAAACCAACGCCTGCTTCCAGATATATAGTCGCAACCAATGCAATATGAAGATGCTAGCATAAAACCACGCTGACAGGAATGTGCATCTGACAGCGTGATATTATTTGAAGGACATGATCCTCGTCCAGTACAGGAATGTGTGTCTGTCTGGCAAAGGAATCGTATATAAATTAATTAAAGAAGATTGCTACGTATGGGGGAGAGCGGTCTATCTGCCGACTTATAATCCCTGTCCATAGAGCTAGAAGGGGTCAATGGCGCAGGAAATACGTCTGCGTCCATTGCAACGCTATGACTACCTCTTTGGGTCATGCATTCAATTAGGCACGTTGCCCTGTATGCTAAACACGCTTCACATTACTTTGATATAAACACCCATATATCCCTCCACAAGCATTGACCTAACTACGAAACAAATAGTCTGAAATTAAAACCCTTTAAAATAAACATAAACGAATTTAAACATAGTTATTAATTTCTATTCATGCAGCTATCTACACTCAACTTTAATTTAATACATTTTAATTAACACATAAAAAAAAAAAGAGAGAAATGGAAATGATTGCTTAAACATATGCATAAAAAAATATTAATAATTGATTTTAAATTCTTTAGGTCAGATAATAGCACTTATTTTCAGCTATTGCAAATTTAGAAAAAGTTCCTATTAGATAAGCACAAGAGTTCATACTTCACGGATTGAGCAGATTCAGAAGTCCATCTTCGTGATCACTTTCGTAGATTGTTTGTCCTTCTTTGAAATAAAACCGCTACTTGCCATGCATTTGGTCAAGAACTGTTATCCGGAGGCCTCAGTTCGCTGTCAGGAAATTAAATTTATTGCAGACTTCTACATTGTGGAATCTGCAATACAGCTACAGTTATAACGGTATATTAATAGTCAGCTCTAAGACAACAACAATTATATTTCTGAATTCAAATATTTGGGGTTTTATATTTTCATTTGCCTCTTATCAGCCTTTTTCCAGATCGATCGAACATGATGTCACTGGCTCTCATGTTTTATTTACGGTCCGTGCTGTGGTTTCGTGCTTTCATTGGTCATTTAATTTCTTTTTATTCTCTTATCTGACCATTTACTTATTCGAGTGCCCCATAGTGTGCTTTAGAACAATCATTTAATTAATAAAACAATCATTTCCATTTTCTAAGATTATAGAAATCAACATTATTTCTATTTTCAAAAATATCAAATCTTTATATCTTTACTTTTTTTACAAAAAAAATACTTTCAAATACTTTTATTTTTAAAATAGTTTTTAAAGTTTCCCATCTGTGCGATCTATATATACGTTAAACAACTTTTAATTTTCAGTTTTTAAGTTAAGTTTTTTCTTTTTAATAAATCACTTTTTATTTATGATCTTTTTATTTTAAAATAATGTAACGGCATATTATATACCATTACAATATTAAAAGAAGCAGATGACCAAATAGAAAAAATTTTTGCGGAGTTATACCAAATGTCTAAATGAATTGAATGTTATAATGATCGATAAAAATGCATTTTCTTTATTAATTAATCTCAATAATAATAAAAAAAAAATCCTCGTCTCTTTATATTTGTGGTGTAATCAGTTGCACCAAATATCAGTTCAGGGGCTCAATAATACCGTGAACAAATATAAAGATACATTAGGTTCGCCTCTCAGATGCTTCGCACTTCCATAATCACATAATTTTTAGACACCTGATTCAGGGTCCAATAATAAGTTTTGAGGTTTAATATCTTTGTGACAGATCCCTAAAGAATGAATGTTTGCTAGGCTACGAAACATCTGATACATGTACAACTTGATATAGAGTACAGGGATAGTCTGTTAGTTTTGTAACGCTAGAAACTCTGTATACTGTCTCAGGATTGCTAGGCTTTATAGTAAAACTAAGCAGACTATCCCCGTACTTTATATCAAGTTGTACATGTATCAGATGTTTCATAGCCTAACATATATTCATTCTTTAGGGATCTGTCAGAGATGTTAAACCTCAAAACTTATTATTGGACCCAGGTGTCTTAAAATTATGTTATTTTGGAAGTGCAAAGCATCTAATGAGAGGCGAACCTATTGAGCCCCTGAATTGATATTTAATGCAAATGATTACACCACAAATATAGAATCGTGAATTACAGATGAGACATCTTGAGCACTATAATATAATGAAACTTAATTATTACTTTTACTCTAGTGGAGAAAAGAAAGATAAATTATATCTTAATTTGGTTTTGGAATATATTCCTGAGACAGTATACAGGATTGCTAGGTATTATAGTAAAACTAAGCAGACTCTCCCTGTATTTTATATCAAGTTGTACATGTATCAGTTGTTTTGTAGCCTAGCAAACCTTCATGCTTTAGGGATCTGTCATAGATGTTAAACCTCAAAACTTATTATTGGAACCTGAATCAGGTGTCTTAAAATTATGTGATTTTGGAAGTGCAAAGCATCTAATGAGAGGCAAACCTATTATCAAGCCCCTGAACTGATATTTAATGCAAATGATTACATCACAAATATAGAATCGTGAATTACAGATAATGTGACATCTTGAGCATTATAATATAATGAAACTTAATTATTACTTTTACTCTAGTGGGGAAAAGAAAGGTGAATTATATCTTAATTTGGTTTTGGAATATATTCCTGAGACAGTATACAGAATTGCTAGGTATTATAGTAAAACTAAGCAGACTATCCCTGTACTCTATATCAAGTTGTACATGTATCAGATGTTTCGTAGCCTAGCAAACATTCATTCTTTAGGGATCTGTCACAAAGATATTAAACCTCAAAACTTATTATTGGACCCTGAATCAGGTGTCTTAAAATTATGTGATTTTGGAAGTGCGAAGCATCTAGTGAGAGGCGAACCTAATGTATCTTTATATTTGTTCACGGTATTATTGAGCCCCTGAACTGATATTTGGTGCAACTGATTACACCACAAATATAGGATCATGAATTACAGATGAGATGTTTTGAGCATTGTAATATAGTGAAACTTAAATATTTCCTCATTTCCTTGTTTTGATATTTTGGTAAATGATGGGGAGTTTGTGGTATGTCACTATAGTGAACGTGTTCAACGGCATACCTTTCACATTCACTCCCCTCTGCTTTGCACATATTTGGATGCTGACTTGCCAATATTGGTGTGGTATATAAGCAAAAATCTCTGTCCTGTATTAAATTCCGTTGGTTTTTAATTTACAGTTACAACATATACATTTAAAACAACAATAACTAAATTAAACATTTTTCTAATATGAAGTTAGAATTAATGGAAATAGACCAAAGGGTATTCAAATGAAAAACAGAGTAGGAACCACTGATGTAGAGCTTTTCATGGATAAATCTTCTAATGATTTTGTAATCCTATTCATTACTAAATTATTTTTTCTACATAAACTATTCAGTCTTCCATTTAATTCATTTCTTAACTCATAAATTTTAGCAAATGTGTCAAATCTTTTAGTTCTATCATATTATTGTTATATAATTATGTGATTTCAATGTAATGTCATTTTTGTTAAATGTATTTATAACATAACAATTATTGTTTAACATGTTGTAACATCTCTTTTAAAAACTTTTATTTTTATCATCAGTCTAACATTCATATAATTCTTTAATCAATAACTCTTCACCATAATCTTTTTAAAAACTTTTATTTTCATCATATATATTTAAATCCATCCAAAATCTCCATATTCCAACGTTTCGATTGTTTTATAAATTACAATCATTTTCAAGGCAAAACTACAAAATACACAGAACAATTGAATAAATAAAAAATACATCATATTACATTACATAAATACAATTAACTGTATTATAATAATTCAAAATACATAATCATACCTATTATACCATTAAATAATACATTTACTTTCTATTTTCTTATCCATTTTTTATTATTAACTCCTATTATAAATCAATTTCTATAAATTATTATAAAACAATAAATAAAACAATCTTAAATATTACCTATACACTTCTATTTCATTTATATCACATTATATTTTTATATTTTACCAATGCCATTTTTACCAATTCCATTTCAACTAAATACCTTAAATCATTTAAACATTCTTCTATTTAACTACTTTCATAGATCCTATTTTTTTAAAAACCCATTGTTTAATACATTCCTTTTAACACCTCTATACACCATTTATTTTATTTAACACTGGATTTAATTTTTTTATATAATTACATTCTTTAATTATTCTTTCTTTATAATTCCTAACCTTTTCTATCATTTTTATACTAAAATTCCTATGTTTATATTTTTCTCTATGAATAAAAACACTAGAATTCTTATCTTTTAAATGTTGTTTAAATCTAGTTCTTAATGTATTCTTAGTTGTTCCCACATATGATACATTATTTCCTTCTTTTTTACAATCTTCACAGATAATAATATATATCCCATTCATTTTATCTTGTTCACAATTTATACCATTATTATTATTTATTAAATTTCCTAAACTACATTTTTTCTTATATACAGGTTTAACTAATAAATCAATCTTATATTTATATTTTAAATTAATATTTTTCATAATTTTTTTAATTTCTTTAAAAACCTCTTTTGACACATTATAACTATTATAAACTACTTTATTATCTATATTATGACTACAATTTTTATTATAATTATTTTTTCCTTTTTATATAATGATTATTACAATTTTTCTTTATTATTTTACTAATATTTTTCTTATTAAATAAATTATTAATAATTTTTTCCGGATATTCATTCTTTAAAAATTCTATTTTAATTTTATTTAATTCTTTATTCAAACCTACATTATTGGAACAAAAATTAACTGCTCTATTAATTCTATTATTTACAATATTAATTTTATGTTCATATTCAAAATCTGAATACCAATTACTAAGCAACCCATGAAAAGTATTTTTTCTATATACTACTGTGTCAATTTTTGTAAATCCATTATCATAATATTTTTTTATATTTACATCCATGTAATTAATCATATTATTATCTTCTTTTTGTATAGTAAATTTAATATTATCTTCAATTGAATTAATATATCTACAGAAATTCACTCCTTTACTATTATTTCCATTAAAAATAAGAAAATAATCATCTATATATCTTATAGTCTCCTCAAAATATAAATTTTCAAAATTGCTCATGTATATATTAGCCATTAAACCACTAAGACTATTCCCCATGCTTAAACCACTATTTTGTTTATAAAAATTATCTTTATTTTTAAAAACAATGTCTTTACAACATGCATCAAAAATTTTAATTAATAAACTATATTCAATGTTAAAACTTTTTTCTCTATCTTCACTATACATTTTTAATATTATATCTAAAGCTTTTTCTGGGTCAATATTGGTATACATACTTTCAATATCTAATTTAATAAAATATATATTCTTATATTTATTACTTTTATTTAAAAACTCATTTAATTTAATCACAAATTCCTTAGAATTTTTAACATTATGACAACTCTCATAAAATCCATATTTTTTAAATATTTTATTATATAACCATTTTGACAAACTATCATAATATGCTTCAACTCCACAAATAATTGGTCTTAATGGTATATCTATTTTATGTACCTTGGGTATACCGTAAATAATAGCATCCTTATAATCCATTTTTTTTTAAACTCATCATATCTATATTACTAATATAGTTCATATTAAATAAAACAGTAACTATTTCATTAATACTTTTTATTTTATCAAAATATTCTTTTTTATTAATTTTTTTAAAATAATTACCCTCTAATAATTTATTCATTTTTATTTCATATTCATATTTTTTCATAATAATCATACTTGTTGTCTTATCACCTCTTAAAAATACTAAGTTTTTATATTTACATTTAATACTATTAATTAAATTCCATTCCCTTAAATAATCATATTTATAATTAATTATACCATTTTTTAAATTATATATCAAACAATCCATTTTATATTTAAATTCCTTCATCATTAATTCTCCATTACCAACCAAACCATCTACATCATTTTTATTATCATTAAACTTATATTCTTTCTTTATTTTATCTATTAATAAAGAATTTTTAGATTCTATTTCAAAAATATTTCTATCATTATTAATATACCTATTTGGAATATATCTTAATCCTCTTTCTAATAATTTCATCTCCTCATAATTAAACTCTACTTTTGTTAAATTAATAATAAAATTATCTTTATTAATCCTATTACCACATATATTATCTTCATTATAATTATTATTTCTATTTTTATTCTTTATATCATTATATTTCATTTTTGAATTTCTATCATAAATTAAATTATATATTTTTTAATCATGCCTATTTTTAATATTCCTCTTATAATTATTAGCTTTATAAACAAAACAATATTTCAATATATTGTCTTCTTCCAAAGTAATAATCCTCTTTAATGTATCATAAATATTTCTAACCTTATCTATTAATATCTTTTTTTCTTCATATAATATTTTAACATATTTCTTCATCAATTTCCTTTGTAAAATTACCATATATTTATCACTAAACATATTTTTAAACACACTAAATCTAATAAATTTGGGAATGACATTATTACTACAACAATTTTTTATAAAATTAATATCAAATTGCCTCTTAATAATTTTCATTTTCCATTTGATCCATTCATTACAAACTTTTATTATATATTTTACCTCTTTAACATTATTAACAACCATTTTTATTCTATTAATAAACCTTCTAAAATTCCATACTTTATAATTTTCCATATTTTAACAACAACTGTAATATACAATAAATATCACATGCAATAAATAATAAATAACTATATCATAATCTCCACACACAATTATAAAATATATCCAGTCATAAAAATTTAACACAATAAATCCAATATCAACCAAATATCATATCACTTGTCAATCTTCTACATATTTCCATAAACATACAATAAACCATACAATTCTTTTTTCATAAATATCCATATAAATGTCCAAAAATAAAACCTATTAAAATATTATTTAAATTAAACAATCCTCAATAAACGTCCTTCCATCTATACAATAATCCTATAAAATCTTGTATATATAATGCATTATTTATCTTCCATGTATCCTCCATGCATCTTCCAATAAACCAATCTTCCATATATCATTACAAGTTTACTTGATAATTCATACCAATAAAAATTTCCACCATTCTTTTTAAAAATATATAGTCAATTCATATAATTCTTTAATCAATAACTCTTCACCATAATCTTTTTAAAAACTTTTATTTTCATCATATATATTTAAATCCATCCAAAATCTCCATATTCCAACGTTTCGATTGTTTTATAAATTACAATCATTTTCAAGGCAAAACTACAAAATACACAGAACAATTGAATAAATAAAAAATACATCATATTACATTACATAAATACAATTAACTGTATTATAATAATTCAAAATACATAATCATACCTATTATACCATTAAATAATACATTTACTTTCTATTTTCTTATCCATTTTTTATTATTAACTCCTATTATAAATCAATTTCTATAAATTATTATAAAACAATAAATAAAACAATCTTAAATATTACCTATACACTTCTATTTCATTTATATCACATTATATTTTTATATTTTACCAATGCCATTTTTACCAATTCCATTTCAACTAAATACCTTAAATCATTTAAACATTCTTCTATTTAACTACTTTCATAGATCCTATTTTTTTAAAAACCCATTGTTTAATACATTCCTTTTAACACCTCTATACACCATTTATTTTATTTAACACTGGATTTAATTTTTTTATATAATTACATTCTTTAATTATTCTTTCTTTATAATTCCTAACCTTTTCTATCATTTTTATACTAAAATTCCTATGTTTATATTTTTCTCTATGAATAAAAACACTAGAATTCTTATCTTTTAAATGTTGTTTAAATCTAGTTCTTAATGTATTCTTAGTTGTTCCCACATATGATACATTATTTCCTTCTTTTTTACAATCTTCACAGATAATAATATATATCCCATTCATTTTATCTTGTTCACAATTTATACCATTATTATTATTTATTAAATTTCCTAAACTACATTTTTTCTTATATACAGGTTTAACTAATAAATCAATCTTATATTTATATTTTAAATTAATATTTTTCATAATTTTTTTAATTTCTTTAAAAACCTCTTTTGACACATTATAACTATTATAAACTACTTTATTATCTATATTATGACTACAATTTTTATTATAATTATTTTTTCCTTTTATATAATGATTATTACAATTTTTCTTTATTATTTTACTAATATTTTTCTTATTAAATAAATTATTAATAATTTTTTCCGGATATTCATTCTTTAAAAATTCTATTTTAATTTTATTTAATTCTTTATTCAAACCTACATTATTGGAACACAAATTTACTGAATTTAACTTATAAAATTTTTATTTTTGGGTTTGAAGTAATTTCTATATCATTATGTCTATCTTCAGAATTTAAAATTCTTACCCTATTATTTTTATTTACAGCCTTTTTATATATTTTTTTTCTTTTCTGTGGTTTATTTAGGGTACTAACTTTCTATTTACAATATTTTTTAATTCTAATGACTTTAATTGGCCACAACTGGATTAACATAGTTAATCTTAGGAATTCATACATTCATTAGATAGTTATCCATTTGTTCTTTCCATCTGCCACAGTTGTAGTATATTTTTAAATTCACCTTTACAACAAAAAATTTTAAATTTATTTAATGCTATAAAAAAATGTTAATTGATTTAAAGATTGTCTTCCTGATAACGTCTTAATATCGACCTATTATAAGAGTACTGTGAAAAATCAATAATACAAGTAAAAAAAATGAATGATCTTAGGAAAAGAAATGAGAAGTGTTTTTGTAGACTAAATATTTATGACTAATTCTTAGGCTTTTTGTGTATAGCAAAACTAGAATTTCTATAATGCTCTTAAAAGGCTATGACTGTGTAACAATTACTCTTTTCCCAATAATTTTTTTTTCTTTTCCAGTTGTAACTGAATTAATAAAATGAGTAAAAAAAATTTAGTCACCAAATTTTTGGCATATTAAAAAATAAGTAACAATTTATTTTTTTTTAATATTATAGAAACTGTAAAAAATAACAGTGATTTGCATAAAAGACTGACAAATTAACGGAAGTGATTACAAAAGAAATTATGTCTGTGAAGATTAACAATTTTATGGATATATATTATAGATTTAGAGGTACTTAAGTATTAGTTCTGACATCAAGATTGATTACGGTAATTTCAATTATTTTAAATGCATGTGTATAAAATATATTACGATAAGAATTATTTTATTTACATTATTTAAAAAAAAAAAAAAATAAAATTGATCAAATAAACAGTTCAGTTTTGTCAATTGTTCAAAACTGTTCTGTTTATTCAGTTTGGTTTTCGTATGTCACCCAGAGTAATTGACAAAATAATTGAAACATTTTTAAGATCAACAATAGTTTCAATTAATCAATTTTATTTTTTTACCATATATAATTTGGGTACTTTTTTTAAAAATATAATATAAGTAAAACATTTCTTATCGTAATATACTTTGTACACTTGTATTTAAAATAATTTAAATTACCATAATCAATCTTTTGTGTCCAGACTAATACTTAAGTACTGATGTAGTTTATGATTGTGAAAGCAAAAATTGTTATAAATTGTAAATAATAATAGTTATCCAAATTATTGTTGTGCTTTAAGAAGTGTGCACTAAAAACTTGGAAATAGTGAAAAGAATAACGGTGGATAACAAAGGTTAAAAATAGTGTGAGAAACAATATGAAATATTAGCCTTTGAAATTTGTAAATTAAATTAACATAACCCTGCATAATACAATGCAATGGTAAAATAGCAGATGGCATGGCTTTGATCCAGTGACCTTTAGTTCAGGTGACTGGATCAAAGCCTTTCAGTGCTTAAATATTATTTAATTTCTAATATAGCAAATCTTTCGATTATTATTTTTTAAAATTAATATAGCAAAGAGGTATATTAAAGTCCATTAAAATTATTTAAATTTTAAACTTTGGAAGAACTAATAAATCTTTGAAATAGAAAAATGATAAATGCCTTGCAGTGTTATGATTACAAAACACTTTTTGATCAAAATTTCTATTTCTACATTTTTAAAATATTTGTTTCTAATTTATTAATACTTGGGAAACTTGACGATATTACAAATTGAAGTATTTTTAATATATTGATAATCTGAAAGTAGCTTAAGCATTGATATTAGGTTATATTTAAATCTTCAGAAGCCTGATATTGGTGACTAGAAATAGATTTTTTATCTCAACGATTGTGCTTTCTATTTGTGTATATAAATGTGGCACTGGATTTTGAGATTGAAATTAAGTTTGTGAAGTTAAGTATTACTAAGTTAAAATGTTCTGTGTTTCATAATATAGGCAAAGTTTGATTTTATTTATATTATTTTCTGATGCTTCATCCTGTAATCTGATTTAAATTTTAACTAAATTCAATTTCTACACCTTACTTCAAACATTTCATAACAAAATTTTTTATTTTATTTATATGTCATATAATCTGACATTTTGACTGTTCTGCGATCTTCCTCAGAATTATGATACAATGATAAATAAATATATAAGTTAAATAAATAAATGTAATTCAAATAAAAATAGCACATAATAAAAGTAAAATAAATTAAATGTGATATATTAAAACCAATAAAATGAAATAATTCAGACAATATAAAATAAAATGTGCAACATTAAATTGAAGTACTGTAAGTGCAATCATTAATTTAAGTATATTATCTCTTGTATTATTTTTTAATAATCCCTGATTATTACTATTCTTTATGAATTGTAATTTTATTGTCCCCAAATTAATTAGTAAATGGATCAATGTTGAACAAAGAAATATGAAGATAAAAACATAAGCATTTTATTAATTAAAATATTTATGGTTTTATCTTTCTATATTTTTTTGTTGACATTGATCCATTTACTAAAAATATATTCTTTTTATTTTAAATCATTAACATCACATGATCACCATTTCTTTTCTTTTTTAAAAAAATCATATAAATCTATTATTCTCTTATTTAATCTTCTGTTATTAATATTTTTTCTTTATTTTTACAGATTTATTTTTAAAACTATAAATCATAAATATTTTTTAATTTACCTTATACTGTACTATTTCATTTTCTTAAACTTATTTAAAATTTTTCAAAAACCGTGGTTTTTTTTTATTACATTTGTTTATTATATTATTTACATATTTATTTTATTTATCATTATAACTCTGAAAAAGATTGCAGGATAGTTAAAGTGTCAGATTGTGTGTGTGTATATATATGTATGAAATAATGTGTTAAAAAAAGTTTTTTAAATAAGTCTGGCTTATTTATAAAGTTAAGTATAGAAGAAGGTAGGTCCCATCTTTTTCTTATAGTTCTGGCTTGTGGTTTAGAATTAAGGGTTCCATGTGCAGTCATTATTACATCTGATTGGCTGTCACATAAGCATGTTTAAAGCGCATCTTTTGATGGTTTTAGCTTTCACGTTATTACAATGTTATCTGCTTGCGCTTAATAAATTTGATATATTTATAATGATTGTAAGTAAAAAGTACTAATCACTAAAAAATAGAAAAAACCAATCTTGGTTAATGTTCCATTCTTGAAAAAATGTCAGAGATCTTAAGAATGCAGACTTGTTATAAAACAATTTGAGGAATATTGTAGTTTTGATTTTTTATGATTTATTTGAGCCTCAAATGCCTTTTTAAAACAACAATATTATTGCAGTTTTCAACTGTTTTATGACAAGTCTAGATTCTTAGGATCTCTGTCATTTTCTAAGAATTGCAAATTAACCAAAATTCAGCCTTTTCTACTTTTTAGTCAACTAGTACTTTTCACAATTTTTTTTTAGATATTTTTTTACTTTTTAGTTATAAACTTAAAAAAAAAAAAATCTGACAAAAATTGTAATTTAATAATGAGACATGAAAAAGACCAATTAAACAACACAACTTGAACAAAAAGAACTTATTTATTAAATCTTTTATCTTATCAAACTTCTTTCAATTAAAGGGGATTTGAACATCCTCTCCATCTTATATGACCAATACACATGACCACACACATCTGAATAATATAAATAATCTTCAATATACATATTTTGTGCTGACCCAGCATTCATCAGTTGGTCCAGATCATCATCTACATAATCAATGCTCAGTTTATATTAAGATAGCAAATCTTTAAATTTTAATACTATGTGTATATTGGAGATTATTTATCTAATTCACGGGTATGGAAGTTTAAAAGTCTCTACAAATCCCTTTTTATTACAACTTAAAGTTCAGTATTTACAATATACTGGTATTGATTTATTACAAACTTCTTTCATTAAAAGCAAAAAATGGTTAAAACTAACAAAAAAAAAGCATTTAATTTAATTACTTATCATTACAAAACTTTTATATTATAGACAACAATGTAGATGTGATACAGAAACTCCTGAACAAAAAGAACTTTTATTTATTAAATCTATTTGTCATTAAAGACAAAAAATTGTTCAAACTTTTTAAAAAATCTGAACCAGAACAAAATTAAAAAATGTAGACACTTATACAGACAATGTGTACACTTACATAGAAATTGTGTACATACAGGCAAACGTATACAGACAGTGAAAGTTAATATAAAAACATGTAACAATAAAAAAAAAATTATTATAAAATGTTTGAAATAAGGTGTACAAATTGTATTTATATAAAATATAGCAAAACTAAGGAATAAATTGACATTTACAATTAAATTGTTTAATACATTGTACAGGCTTAAACCTGCATTTATATATGTAATATTTGCGTGGTTCGAACTCAGACTTTCACACGACCCACCACTCTCAGTGCCATCTCATATTGCTGACCCACCTGATCACACACGTTGAAAAGATAAATAATCACCAATATACGTATCTCATGCTAAACCAGCAATCATCAGTTGGTCCAGATTACTATCCTCACAAATATATATAATCAGTACTCAGCTTTATATTAAGATAGCCAATCTTTATACTTTAATGGACAGGCTTCAAGCTATTCCAACTCACAACTCTTTAGCCTTCCATTTCATTGAAAATCTGATGATGGAACGTTCGAAGCCCTTGATAGTGCCAAGGTTGTCATCCTACCCATGTTGACATATTAGTCATTCTGACCCCTCATGTACAGGAGAATAATCCATTTATACATACATATATGAGGGATGAGCAGACCTTTTACACACTTTATATAAATTAATACATTGTACAGGTTTAAATCTGCATTTATATATGTAATATTTGCAGGGTTCGAATTCAGACTTTCACATGACCCACCACTCTCAGTGCCATCTCATATTGCTGCTCCACCTGATCACACACATGTTGAAAAGATAAATAATCACCAATATACATATTTCATGCTAAACCAGCAATCATCAGTTGGTCCAGATTACTATCCTCACACATATATATAATCAGTACTCAGCTTTATATTAAGATAGCCAATCTTTATACTTTAGTGGACAGGCTTCAAACTATTCCAACTCACAACTCTTTAGCCTTCCATTTCATTGAAAATCGGTTGATGGAACGTTCAATATAAAGCTGAGTACTGATTATATATATGTGTGAGGATAGTAATCTGGACCAACTGATGATTGCTGGTTTAGCATGAAATACGTATATTGGTGATTATTTATCTTTTCAACATGTGTGTGATCAGGTAGGTCAGCAATATGAGATGGCACTGAGAGTGGTGGGTCGTGTGAAAGTCTGAATTCGAACCCCGCAAAAGTAAATTGTTTCAAAATTTCTTCCAAATGATTCTTTGAATAGAAATTATTGAAATTGTTTGCTTTGTGGTAATTCGTATATAACGTGACTTTACTTTTATAAGCTTGTATTTACAAAAATGTAATACAGAGAGCATACCAATAGTTCAAACAAGCATTTAATTGATAAGTGTGGTATGAAAAAATATTTAAAATCTATCCAGAACCTTCCCATCTCCAGACCAACTGGTTTCGAGCTTATAGTTTTGAGTTGATATTTTAGATCTAGGGTCCGAATATTCTAGCTCTCCACTGACGTTAGCCGTAAACCGAAACCAGGTGGTCTGGAAATGGGAAGGTTCTGGATAGAGATTTTAAATATTTTCTCATACCGCACTTATCAATTAAGAGTTTGTTTGAGCTATTGGTACGCTCTCTGTATTACATTATTAATATTGTACAATAATTTCTGGGATTATATTATAAATTGATTTATTTTCATGTAACCATAGAGATAATACTAAAGCACTCGTAAGTATTTTGATGATTACAAAGTACTATTCATAATATAGGGTATTCATGCTTAACTTATTTTTATGATTGTTGTAATTGGGCTATCTTTCTTGCTTTGAAACCTCCATTCCCCCTATTAAATTCTCAACAAATAAAATAAGGATAAATTAAATAATTTTAAATACACATTTTTTTCTTATCAAAGGATTAAAATTTAATGTAATTTTTGCCTTTATGTATTCATTATTCATCCACTTCTACGTAGTGGGTTTTATTTATTTATTCTGTTTATTTTGTAGTACATCTTTTTATTTTTGGGGGTTTGCTATATTTAGATTTCACAGCATTCAATTGTATAACATAATTAACTATTTATATATTTCACTGGCCAAAATGAATTTGCATATTGAAAATAAAACTATACTTTGACATTCATCCATTTTCAAGTTTCAGCAATGTTATGGCCCCCAACTTTTTAAAAAATGCATTTAGTGGAATCAAATCATTTATAAGTAAATCAGTCTCCAGTATTTTTATATTTCACAATCATGAGATAATTTTTAAAATAAATTGCATTAGATTTAAGGAAACTGCTGATGGGAAAATAGTGACAAAATCAACATACTGACAGTTTAAATCAGAACTATAAAGGCCACATTAAAAAAAAAATATCCAAGTCCATATCCAGAATAATAACTACATTGTTACATATTTAGTAGGCATTTCAAAAATATAAAGCGTTACAATAATTGTTTATAACCAACATCAAGATTATTGATTACTAATAGGATTAAAATATCTAATAAGCATTTAATTCAAATCATTATTTTATTTTTGCACTTGAAAGAAATCAAAAACTCTGGGCGGGCTGCATGCACTCCATGGGCAGTGTTTTATGCAGTTCTGTTTTAAATATTTAATTCAAATATTTTTATTGTAAACAATATTATACTTACATTTATTTGATTTTTTTATATTTTAAAATTTAGACTATAGATTTTAGGAATCTAAAAATATCTTTTAAAAGTTGTGATATACTATTTTAATTTGTAAATATTTAGGCAGCTGTTTTTATATTGAATTGATATAAATCAATTTAATGAGGTAAAGTTTTTTTATTTAACTAGATACTTTGATATTAATGATGACGTGCTTCTTTATTCAGGATGATTTCGTTTATAAGAGTGCAAACAAAATATCTAATATAGAGCTGGAATTTGAAGGTGCTATTGATAATTCTATAAATAATTTCTGCTCTAAACTGATTTAATTCATTGTAGAATTCATCCCCATATTATAATGTCATTCTTTCATTGCTTTACTTATTCATTTACAGTTATATTTCTTTATATTGTCTTTGCCTTTTTTTTTTATTATAAAATTTCAGATATTTGTTTCTTCTAAGTGAATCATTTAAAAAAAAAAAAAATGTTTCCTTTTTTTTTTTTTTATGCATTGCTTCGTATCAGTTTAAAATTTACTGATGAATTGCTGCTTTTGTCTAGCTATCATGTAGCTGATTGTAGATGTCAATTATCTTAAAGAATTTGTTTGAGCATGAGCCGTCATTAACGTTTCGCAAGACAATGATGATCAGCTCCGCGAACATTTCACTGAAGCAAAAAATGAACTCGAAAACTTGTGGGCTTTACAAATCGATGAAAGTGCAGACATCAGCAACAAAACTCAACTAATTTCATTTCTGCGAATCATCGGAGGTGATAAAAATCATAAATCAGTTTTTTTGCTGTGAATTAAAGGAAAGAACAGCAGGAGATTGAAAGGGATGGAGTGGCAAACTTATATAAGCGTTTGCACTGGTGATCTTCCATCCATGCAGATTCGAAAAAAGGCTTTATGGCTCATGTATTATAAAAAAATTCACAAGTTAAAATTGTGCATTGCATGATTCACTGCGATGTTTTGATGTCAAATCTCTACCTGATGGTCTCCTGAAGACGATGAACAAACGTTGATAAAGTGGTGAATTACATAAAATCACATTGCAGACTTTTTGCATCTCTAGGTGAAACTATGGATTCTGATTGGTTTTAAGTGTTTACTGCTTCACACAGAAGTGTGATGGCTGTCGAAAAGAAAACTGCTTGTATGATTTGTCTCTTTGCGAACTGAAATAATGTTTCTTCAATGCTGAAAATTCTTGATTTGATGTTCTTAATGGCAATAATTGGTGGCTGGAAGTAGCATTTCTCAACAATCTTTTTGAGAAGTTGAAGATTTTAAATTTGAGTCTACAAGGAGCAAACGAAAATATCATTACAATTACAGGCAAATTAAAGTCTTTCACCGACAAATTAAAACTGCGGACCGGGAAAGTTAAAAACTCTCAAGATTGATTGCTTCCCAGGCATAGAGGCTTTTCCAAACAAATTTAAAATTTTGTCAGAAGGATTGCAGAAGACAGTAGAAAAAACTCTCTGTATCATTTTAAAAGTATTTTCCATCACTTGATTATCAAATGTAATAGTGGGTCAGCAATCCTTTCGTGAGATACGACAGTACACACCTGCCATTAATAAAAGAAAATTTAAGACTTGAAAAATGATCCTATGCACAAAGCCTCATTTTCTGCACCAGAATTTTGGATTTTGCTTTGGAGCCAAATCCTTGATTAGCTACTACAGCTGTTAAATCTTTGTTGCTCTTTGGATCATCATATCTTCGTGAATTAGTTTTTCTCTCCACTTATGGAAATGAAATCAAAAAAACAGGAATGATTACAGATGGTAGATGAGGAGTTAAATGTTTATCTAATTTAAAGCTGCATTTTGACAAAATTCTTTTTCAAAATCAATTGCATCCTTCTTACTAATATTATTATTGTATTATATTACCTATATATATATTATATGATCATAAAACAATATTATTTTAGTGTTAGTATAATAATAATTTATTTTTATTCATGCTAATAAAGTATATTTATTTTTGTTGGGATTTTTATTTAGTGTGCCGCAAAATAAATTTTCCTCATCAGGCAGTATAATTTCATGGGACCATATATTTCTAAAAAATTCCAATATTTTTCAAACTGTAACATCTAACATTTTAAAATTTCTTCGGGTATTTTATAGCCAGATTATGTGAGATGTCATTTTTAGTCTACATTTTTTAGCTTTTTCCACTTCCATGGTCAGCAGGAGGATCCCTAAATATCGCCTAAATCCACAATCTTTGCCAGTTGAAACTCATTTTAATCCAGTTCCAAACTGACTCATTATCCCAATTAAGAACTATTATTCTATAATATTAATATCATTTATGTTCTTTATTACTTTTACAATGCTTTTTTACAATCTATTATTGATGGTTTCGATTGCCCAAGCAATCTTCTTCAGAACTATAACAAATGCAATACATATATATGAATACAAATATACATGAACATATTATAAGGTTATAATAATCATAAATTACTAGGGAAACAGAAAACTTTGTATCAGAAGCAGTACCTAGCATTTTTTGAACCAACATCCTACTCTACATGGTAGTCTGCTCTCTTGGTTGAACACTGTTATTTACAGTTGGTCTTCACATATAAAGGTCATTCCACTATCCATAATCTATGGAGTCCATTCATAACTTGAGCATAGAATACAAAAAGAGTTCAAATTTTATTACTATGTTGAATTTTCTGGCAATTGTGCAATGTAAAATTTCTTCACAAGTAAATGAAGCAAATATAAATTTATTTTTAAATTTAATTTTTTTTAAAGCAATTCTTGTTAATAAGTTACAGTAAGTTAAATTTTGTGTAATTAATATTGCTTATATTTAATTTTTATTTAATTAATCATCTTTTTCAAGCACTAAATATATAAATACTTTTTAAGAATATCCCTTTTTGCTGATATAATTACAAGGATCAAAATTGTAAAATTTCCTTTTCTGAAAATGATTAAAAACTAAGGATTTTGTAAAAAAATCAACCTACATGTACATTATCAAGCGTAGGTGGTCGAGTGGTCAGCACAGCTGCCTTACACGGGTTCGCTTCCCGGATAATGCTTTGACACACGTACATTAATAACAAATACTGTTATATTTTAGAAACAGATAATGATTAAATGACACATTTAATTACATATTTGACAGAGTAGTTGTGTTTTAATTATTAAACTGATTTAAAAAAAAAAAAAATGTTGCAGGCAAATCAACTTAGATAACTTTAGTTTCTGAATCTGTTACTCTTTGTAATAATTCCTCAGATATATTGTTCTAATTAGAAGTCTCACTGATCTAATTACATACTCATCCTTGGTAAACTTTAATCAGTTAAGTGGACTTTTCTAAAATCAGAGCAAATGTAAAAAAAAAAAAAAAAAGACCTGTTGTGAAACTAAGCTTAAAACAGGCAAAACTCTCCATACAGTAGTGCCCACTCAGAGCAAGCCAGGGTAATCAATGGATGCCAAAAGGCTTGTGTATAAAATCCCTATCTAGTGCCTACTCATCTAATATCCCCAGACTAGTTTCTAGCTTGTGGCTTTCATCAGTGAGGAGCCTTGGATCTGAAAGCACTGCACCTAGATCTTGCACTGAGTGGCACTACTGTATGGAGAGATTTGCCTGTTTTAATAACAGGAGCAAGCACAAGAAATGGTGATCATGTGATGTTTAGACTAAGCTTAGTAGGGTTACATTCACAAATGAAACATTTTCATCAGATAATTGTTCTTTAGAATACTGTAGGTCATATATTACCGAAAAATTATTTTTAATGTTTCCATCAGTAACTGGTCCTGCTTCTATTTTATTTTATTTTTTGTTTCTTTTCAAGATAGAATGTATTAAACATTGGCTTTCCCCCTAAAATTTCATTTTAGCATTTACTTTATCAATAACTTCAATCTACTTTAATAAACATTTTGAAAATTCAAATATAACTGTTTATCATCATTAGTTCTTAATTCCAAAACCTGATTCAAACCTTTAACGATAATATTTTATCATCTACTATCTTCTTCTGCTTGCCTTAATTTATTGTAGTTCTGAGTATCAACGTTATATGCATAATAATCTGTGAAAATGGAATGAGATCTCCTTCTTGGCCATTTTCCAGACATCAATTCTTCAATTATCTCTCAATAAGTTGCATTGTCTCGGTGTATATCTTATTCAATTTTATCTTTTGACCCTCTCTTCAATCAGACACATCTTTCCATTAATTTATTTTCTCTTGCCTTATTACTCAAAAGTTTTTAATCTTTTACTACAATTAACTGTAATATTCCAAAATCTCTGCTTATAAATAGTGATATCATTTCCGGAATATAAATGAAATGTTAAGATAGACATAACAATAAAAACAGTTCCTTGCAGTTGGACATCCTCTGGTAAAGATTACTGATTTTGTCTGAACCTATTCTATGATATCCAATATCAAAATTCCCGGCGTGATGTTGCAAGTGAGACATTAAGCATTTTCTTTATCAGCCAGTGACGACCTATTCTATGATATCCAATATCAAAATTCCCGGTGTGATGTTGCAAGTCAGACATTAAGCATTTTCTTTATCAGACGGGGGGGGGGGGGAGTCCTTAACAACTTTTAGCTTGCATGTTATCAATATGAGAATGTAAACAAGTTTAAATATCTGGGAAATTTTATGAGTGGAAAAATTGATTTAGGTATTGAAGTACAACATGGACTTCAATATGCTGCTGCTCATATTAAGTTAAATGGTAGAACTTCATAATAGGGAAATAACCACTGCGACCATGTTAGCTGTATATTACATTACTTAATTTATTGGACACACTAACAACACAATATAAAGACATTAATTTAAAATATATAATATCAAAACTAATCAACTTACTAGATGTGGGACTATAGATTCCCATATTGTAAAATATCTTCATTGGATTATGAATGAGTAGTAGCAAGATTTCTTAAAAAAGTATTTTATAAGCTTGAATATGATTTTTGTGGAAGAGGTATACCCTGTTTATGTTATAATAATTATGTCAAAGGCATTCTAAAAAGTACAGTATTGATTTTTGAGCAGTAGCAAGATTTTCTAAAAAAGTATTTTATGATAAGCTTGAATGTGGTTTTCGTGAAAGAAGTACACCCTGTTTATGTTGTAATAATTATGTCAAAGGCATTCTAAAAAGTACAGTATTGATTTTTTGCCTTGAGAAAATATGACAGAGAATAGAAATGTTATTGAAGAGTTACAATTAGACTCCTGTTGAAGTATTTAAGAAAAACTTGTCCAGTAAATTAAAAGACAGCATCACAAAATGTCGAATAAACAAAACTGGAACAGTGTGTTTTATGTGTGGCCATATTTGTGGTTTTACAGATTGGTTTGCATAGTCATTGCAAAACTCATTTCTAGAAACCCCCCCGATTTGGAGTGGCCGTACCTGTTTACTGTAGCTGCTATATGTATGTATGCAAATAAAATAAAAAAAATCATTAAAACACGAAATGAAAGTTTGTACATTTTTAAATTTAATAATTAACAAACAAGTTTATATAAAGTATAGTGATATTTAAATCTGCACATTTTAAAAAATTATATTTAAATATTTGAAATACAAGCATTCTTCATATACCTGGAGCTTAATTGTTCAAATCCCTTATATTAAAAATTATATTTATTTATTTAAAGAAACACTGTAAAGTAGAAATCAGTCTATAATTTAGTTTTATTTAGTATTTTAGCTTGTTTATAAAGTTCTAATTTGTTTACTAGTTTTAAAATTACACTATATTATTATACATGTGATAATATATTCATATATTGTATATATGGGGGGGGGGGAGAGCGTAATGTATAGCGTCAGCTATTACCTTTAAAGGGTCTCTTCCTAAATAACATTTAAGTGCTATCTCTAAAACTTTCTCTTACCTTTATTATGCTAATGAATCTATTGTGAAAATTAGGCTGCTTTATACCTTAGGGGTAAATTAACTTAAAAGTTGGTCATCGTTTTGAGGTAAGAAAAAAAAACATTAAATTTTAACAATTTAATGAGATGCTATATAAAAATAATAGTAATTCACTTTCTTTCCCTCCTCTTTTTTCTTCCTATTTTATCTGTATTGATTATTGGGAAAGGCAGATGTTTCTTAGTTAAAAGCAAGTTAAATTGTATTCATTTGCTTGTGAACAGTGGTGCATAACTAATCTAGACAACCAGGACAAGGTGCAGTTAAGATACTTCCTTATATTAAAATTATGTTCACTAAAATTGATGACACCTATCATCTGAAATATAATAAGAATGAGGTAAACATTTGATAATTTCTTTTAAATCCTCTTATAGATAGTAATTGCTTTTGAATAAGATTTGTGTCTGAGGTATTTAAAGTTAGTTTTGTCTCAGGTATTTAAAGTTAGCTTAATGAGTGCTTTGTTGATAAAAATAGACCTGGTTTGTAAGTGCCTTTATGCTTTTCAAAATTAACAGTTTTTAATTGAAAATTGAATATTACTTCTAAAAATAATTAACTAGATTTTTCTCTGGAATAACCCCTTCTGTGTTTAACTATTTTTAATTTAAAATGTTTCTAGATTAAAGGTTTTTTTTTTTTTTGCATTTAAATAATTTATCAACTTTATCCATTGATATGCATATGGGCTTATACGCCATGTATCTGAATATATATTTGTAATGCCTTAAAACAGTAGATATTTAAATATCTGTTTAGAATTAGTGAGAAGCATTATCATGCCATTGCTATTATTAAATAAGTTTTATTGCTTAACATAAATGCCCATTAATTACTTTGATGTTATAATTTTTCAAACAAAAACTATATTCATGAATATTTACTTTTTATTCACACACACACATTTTGCTTCCATGTGGTTTGTGAATATGTATTATACTCTTCTATAACAAAATATTACATTTCTAAATAATTTTGTGTTTCTATTATGTTTCAGTAATTTCATATATTTTAATTTTTCATTGGACCTACAAATATATAATACATTTAAATTAAGATGTATAACAAATTTAAAAAAAATAATTATTTTATTAATGATTATGTGTAGATAGGATTAAGGGTTTTATAGTATTGGGATTAGCTCGTGTATATATATATATATCACAATCTCTTATTTGAATTTGATAGGAACTAAAAAAAAAAATTAGATTACTGATGATTTCCAAGCAATCTATTGATATTTTCCTGTTACCTGGCCTGTAATCTCAAATTTTTCAAGTAAATAAATATGTAACTATTTTTAACTAAGAATAAAATGAGGAAGGAAAATTTTGTAGTTTTCACAGGATTTGTTTTTTTTTATTTTATTGGATATTGAATGAGCATTTGACATGCAGTGGTCTCTAAGGTTGTGTTGTCTGTATAGATAAAATATACTAATATCATCTATGTTCTTTATGACTTTTTACAATGCTTTTTTACAACCCACTATTGGCAGTTTTGATTGTCCCAGCAATCTTCAGAACTAGAACAAACATAATACAAATACAAAATTATATGTTCATGTATATTTGTATTATGTTTATTATAGTTTTGAAGAAGATTGCTGGGGCAATCGAAACTGTCAATAGTAGGTTGTAAAAAAGCTTTGTAAAAAGTAATAAAAAACATAGATGATATTAATATTATATGGATTTGGTAATGCAATAAGAAAGATAAAGTTATAATACTTCATAAAGAGGATAAAATATGATATAATAATTAACAATGGTATATATATATATAAATATTTTTAGAAATATTCATTACTACTTTATACTCCAAAACAATGATTGCAGGCATTAGAAGAATATATTAATGGCATATCAGAATGTGCCTTTCAATCAGTCAAGGAAGCTTCAGTTATCCAATTTTCCCAATATTTGCTGCACATTACATAAACCTATTATTTTTACAAACATCATACTTTTAATCGGTTCTTATTCAAAATGGCAATTCTTCAGTAAATTCCCTAATTATTATTTTTTATATGTGAATATTATTACATTTTTTCCTTTGCATATAGATATTAAATTTTATTAAGATCAAATATTTATATTATTTTAGTAGGGAGATATAAAAAAATGGTTTCTTCATTCATTCATATAATCTTATCCATAGGTGTTTTTTATAATTTTAAATTTTGAATTTTTCTTTAAAAAAACGTTTTCTTTAAGTGCTTAAATAATTATTTCAACTTGCACTTTTCATTTCAGATAGTTGTATAAATTTTTAATTTATATTTGATGACCTTGGTTAGTCAACTTTTGATTTAAATCACATTTTTGGCCAGTTTATTACAGATCTATTTCAAGGCTATTACTGTTCTAACCTTATTACTTTATAGACTTATATATCATAAGTAAATAATGTAAAGAGTATTTGAAGCTTTTAATAAACTTCAATTGCACAGCAAAAATGGGTGCATGAAATTTTTAGTGCCTCCATTTCTAAAGAAGTCAGTCCATCAATTCATTCATTATTTACAATTATCTACAATGAAGATATGAGTAATGTCTTAATGCAGATTAAGCTTAATGAGTCATGATAGTTTTAGTACAGATTTCCCCCCCCCTCCCCAGTTCAAGATTGAAGGTGCCTGTAATTAATTTATAAATAAGGTTATTAAAGTTGTTTTAACTCCTGAGTTTTTGAGATTTATATTTAGACCTACAATTTTGAAACTTTTAAATCATTTATTTTACTAGCAAAACATGAATAAAAGAGTCAGAAACCAGTTGTTAGAATGTTTGCTTCAGTATATTTACTGTTTTGTATTAATATAAACTATTTTATTTGCAAATAAATAAAAAAATTTTTTTCTACAATTGTAAAAGTAGATGGAAGGAGTGAACATAGGAAGTAAAAATAATATGCAAATTATTTTTTTATTAATGTAAATGAAAGTCCACTGTTTACTGAAGTTATGAAGAATAAAAAAGGTGGGAATGTATGATAATAAAATGATAGGCTAAAATTAAAGTAATAGTGAAAAACTAATTATACATTTAGATATAGAATGTGTGTAATTTTACTTTAAATATAAATCAGTTTCCTTTTATTTAAAAGCATGTGTTTTGTTTTTTTTTGTTTTTTTTTTTGGATTTTCCGATTTAAAGGACTAGATAAAATAAACACTAGATATGGAAGGCTATAGAGTGGAAACCTATTAAAAATTAGATATGAGACAATGATTATTCATCGAAATATATATAAAGTACAACTCAGATTTTATAGTCCACAATATTTCACATCTATTATTTACAAAAAATGTATGCATATATATATATAACTATATTAACTCGAGTGCAGCCCACTGTAATTAGATTAAAACAATGTGTGTGTGTATGCACATATATACAGTAAATTAAAAAAATTGCCCATGAGACTAAAAGAAAAAGTATTAATGTATGTTTTAATCATATTGTATTTCTGTAAAGGCAATTTATGCATAATGTTATCAATCATTTACTGTGAGTAGAAAAAAATAATAATGTCTGTAGGGGGGGGGGGCCTTTGATCGTGATTTAAGTTGAAGGTGTAGTTCATAAATTTTAATTAAGGCATTTTGAGATCTTTTTGGTTTTTCCTGTTCTGAATCGATTTATAAATAAAATCCTGTCAATTCGTATAGAACATAGAATGATGAATTTGAATCTAAGATCAAAAATTATGTATCAGCAATATTTTATAAATTAGAAATGAAAATAGAAAAGTCTGCAAAGAATTTTATATCTTCCTGCATTGGAATGAGAGTAGATAAAGAAAAGAAAGCAAATGGCTCTTCATTGATATAAAATAATATGACATTGTAGACAAGCTTGTTTCTCCCACATGTTGTTTAAGAGAACAGTCGTATATTTTTATTCTAGGGTCCGAGATCTTAGAATGATCTATATTATGATTGCTACTGGCAGATGACTAAAACATATGCCATCTACATTATTATAGGAGTGATGACATAGACAGGGATAGAAAGATAACAGAGATATCAGAAGGGGTCATTCAAAATTTACACAAGATGAAGTCATTCATTCTGATATCAATTTTATTCCAATGTTGATTTCCTGATTCTAAACTGCAAGCTATACTTTAAAGCAGTGGTTTCCAACCTTTTCTAAAGTTCTGAACACTGTTGTGAGGAAAATTTTTAGGAAATAAGTTTGTCATTAATTCTTTAATTAAAATTGGATAGTTACAATTTCAAATCAATATTTGTTTTATTTTAATATTTATTGAAAAAATTATGATTTATAATTAAAAAAATGTTTACAGAAAAAAATAGATTTACTCAACTCATTTAGTGCAAAACTTGTGCCTTATGTTTTTTTTACATATTTCTTCTATGTTGGGACGTATACAAGACGACCACCCTCATTTATTTCTCTAAATTTGTTAACCTTTCTCTTTTTTTTAGTTTTTATGTTGGTAAATATTGGAAAACCGTAGTTTACTTCAATATGAAATGGAAAAATTTAATAAAATTCTTGTTTTTTTACTTCTAACCCATTTGTATTTGTTCATGTCCGGAGAAGGAAAATATTTTCTTACGTTACTGTCCAATGTCAAGGAAACGTAATTGGTGTTATTATTGGGCACAGATGGAAACATGCTAAGATTATTTTCTTCTACTCTTTTTTTCCAAAGAATCACCTTCTTCTGGAAAGCTGATAGTTTGTCTGTTGATGTTACGATATTTTTGTTTGCATCCTGCATATACCTATTGACAGTATTCATAAATTAAAAATATCTGTTAAATAGCCCTATTTAGCCATCCACATATCATTCTTAAGATCTTGTGCAAAGTACATATTTTTTTGTTTGAAGAAAAGAATTTCTTTTTTTAGTTCCATCATACAGGAAAGCATCTTTTCTCAAGAAAGCCACCTGATTTCTGTGTGAAAAAGTAAGCCATATTTTGCATCCATTGCTCAACACAGTTGTTTAAAAATTAAGAGATTTCAACAGTCTCACCTTTATATAATTTACCATATTAATAACATTAATCGGAACACTTTCTAATTCTGCAGGCAATATTTTTGCAATAAGTGCTTCCCTATATAAGCAACTGCTTAAATAAATCTCACTGTTTCATTGCTTTGCAAATGTCATAAATCCTTTGAGTCTACCATTGATGGAGCCTCATAAGTACAAATTTTGACGCATTGTTTCCAGATCAAATTTAAATGTTTAAAGTAAGAATTAATTTTGTTATAAATGGCTACTCCTATCATTCTTTCTGATAATTCTCTGCAGCACAAAAATTCATTGATTATTCTATTTTCTTTAATAAATATAATGAATCTAAATAAAATGGCTTTTTTCAAGTCTAATATTTCCAGTTGCTTTTCAGAGAAAAGCATTTTATTTTTAAATTAATTTTTAATAAATTAAAGGGGAGGGGGAGGATTTCTTGTGATGCATGATTGGGTCGGAAATTATTTTTTTCCCCCAAAAAAATTTATTTAACGAATTTTAGTGTGATTTATAAAGTTACAATAAAGTGTATAAGTTTGTATTGGGACTTTGATCTGTGGGGCGTTTTGGTTGTCCATGTATCCCAGTTGGGACCATCTCATTTTCCATGTGTCCCAGTTGGGACCATCTCAATGTTCATAAAGTTCTCTTTTGTGGGTGATGTTTGTCTAATATTGGAAGCACAAGGTTGGACATTGCTATTGAATTGCATCTTGTGGTTAGGGCTAGGATGTTCTTATGTGCAGTTGAGCTGTTGCTTATACTATTGCTGCGGTATTGGAATCTCAAAGAGTTTCTAAGTGTCATCAAAGGTGTTGTTGGAGGAAAGCATTTGATCTCTTTTCTTTATTTTGGTGATGGTGTTGATGAAGGTGAGAGCCAGGTTTCGACTTGAATCCTCAATGGCGAATTGAGAATGGACCAGCCGTAGTGAGTATGTGAGGAAAATGGCAAGTCATGCTTAGGCATCTTTGAATAGAGATGATCATGTTGTGGTTTATTTTAGAGTTAGCATGAATTAACTGTCTGATGCAGTTGTACTTAGGGCATATGTTAATGATATGGTCGATCATTTCCTTCTCTCGCTGACAGAACTAACATTGAGGATCTAGGTTGCCATGGCCTCTTCTGTATACAAGAAACCATTTAATGGGAAGTGCATTTTGGTTTAACTTTATCACAAAGTCAAAATATTTGGCTTCCAGGCTCCAGAGCCTAAATTGGGAGATGATTTTTTTGTTGTTGTTTTAAGCCTGCAATCCTTTTCTTGGCTGCGTAGGTGTGTAGGCCATAGGCATCCCAGTAAATTATTTTTAAATTGTATGAGGGTGGATTTGTTTTAGATAGGTTAGAGTAGTAGGCTGAGAGGGATAAGATCCAGTCCTGTTTATGTGGTGGCGATCAATCTGTGGGGATTATTGGAACAAATTATAGACTGTCGAAAATTTGTGAGAGTTTGTGGTTGAGATTATGAATTTTTTGGAGGGTGAAAGTTGTGACAGTATGGAGGGACAATCCGTTGAGTTTACATGGACGGTGCATCCCTCAATGCTAATGGTGACCGTCTTACCACCCCAAAAAATTTTAGAGCACATTGAGTTGAGTTTGTTTTCAAATTTTTTTGTTAATTTAACGATGGGTAAGTAATAGTTGATTTTTGAAAAAAGGACTTTGTTCAGTATGGTTACCTTTCCATGCAGCGAAAGGTATATTTTGGAGAGTGATGTTTAATTTATTAACCGAATTTAATATATCATCTTGGATTAGTGTGTAATGGTAGCTGGGGGTTTATAAAATGGTATCCCAAGGAAATTTTGCAGCTTGCCAAGAAAAGTGCTATTGATTCTTTTTCCAGTTGCCATTTTCCATGTCGCCGATTTTTGGAGGTTAAAAGTAAGTTTATATTGAGAAGTGTATTTGGTAGAGGAGAGGAAGGTATTTGTACGAAGGTAATATGAATATATCCATATATGCCAGTACTCCTATCTCTTTCTTTAGACGGGACACGTAGACACCAGGTAGTTGCCTTTGGATATCAATGAGAGTTAATGTATGCTGCAAATAGGAGAGCACTGAGGGGAGAGTCCTGTGGGATGAAGAGTGTAGATTTGAAGCAACTGGAAGTGTTCCCATTTAGAGATATCATTATTTGGAGATTACTGAGTAGGTTGTCAATGTTTTGGAGGAAGGGTTTGGGTATGGAGTATTCCGCTAGTATTTTGAGGAGAATGTTGGTCCTGACAGAATTAAACACTGCAGCTATGTCAAGTTGTATGGCAATTGGTTTTGACTCTGTGTTTTTCCTAAGGTAGTCAACAATGGTTTTAACTTGGGCCATGGCTAGGATGGTGGATGAATCTTTTTTTGCATATTGTTCATTTTGGATTGAGTCTTTTGTAAAGGACTATGATTTTTATCATGAGTGGGGTCATTGAAATTGGTCGGAGGCTTGTAAGTTCTGTTGGAGGTTTGTTCTTTTTGCGTAAGGGAACCATGGCTATAGGGTAGAGGTTTGGAATGTTTTCCCTACCCTCGGCCAGATAGTCAATCATTTATGCTATTATTGGAATAGATGAGAAAACGAGGAATGCCATTAATGCCTAGGTGGATTCTGTCTGGAAGTGATGCTAATTTGTTGTGTATAATTTTGTGTGATATTGTGAGGGTCTGTGGTTTCAGGTTCATTCCAGGTGGTTGTTGGTGGTTCTGGCTCCGCTTGTAGGGAGTCTTGGAAGTGTTGTTTGATTCCTTCTATTGTTCGCAGCCCAATCCAGGATTGACCTTTGTGAGTGATCATGGTCAGTACATTTTTGTTTTTTGAGGTTCCAAGAGCCCAGCAAATATATCCTCAAGTCCAACAGTGCTGAGACTCCAGGTATAGCTTATCTCTTTCGATGGAGATGTATTTGGCAAGTTTCATTGTTTACTTTTGTATTGAAGTTTGAATGCTATTATGTTTTTGATGTTGGATGTATTGATTGGAGTTTCACTGAGTTTGGTGTTTATTTCCATTAAATCTCCCAGTTTTCTGAGTGTAATTGCTAATTAGAGATCGCAGGATCTCAATGAACGAAAACCAAGTGACCTCTATGGGAATTATTAAGATGTTTATTTTGTGGAAGTAAATGTAAGCTTTGGAGATGATAGCTTCTGTTGTTGTTATGCGGCTGATTATATATAGTGTTTGTGAGCTGGATTCTTCGGTATATAAAGTCGTCTGGTGTGATATCGATGAGTTGTGCAAAGTGATCTGAGAAGGATGTGACTTGTAGCTTTGCTTCAATTTGAAAATGTAGCTCCAGAGAGTAATATAACAGATCAATCAGAGTTCTCTATTATTTTGAGTATAGAAGGAAAAAGATTCTGGGGGTAGAAATCCTTCCCCGCACATGAGTGTTTTTGTTAATTAGGTGTAGTTATTTGTTGTTGAAGTTGGTGTAACTGATGTTAAAGTCACCGAAAAGAATAGGGGTTGGATTAGAGTGTAAGACCATATTGATTGTCTGTACTATGTAGTACTAGTTGGTGGTTGAGTTCTGGGTACAAATAAATACAATGTTTAAAATAAAATTGTCATAGTTAACTTTGATTATCATTACAAGATACAGGATATTAAAACCATTTGGTGATGTTTTCCTATTGATGATAATACCTATCCCTCCGGAGGCTATGAGAGCTGTGGAGAATTTTAGAAAGCCATAGTTTCCAAGCTTTTCGGTAATTGTGTAGCTTGAGTTCACGTCATATTTTGTTTCTGCCATTAGAAATATATGGCGAGAGTTAGAGTTTATCCATTGCCTGATGGCATGTATGCATTAGGGAGAGTTAAGGCCTCTCATGTTAATGTTTACTATTTTAATTGACATAATTGGTGTGTATTGTTATATGAGTATACTGTGAGTTACTTAAGAATTTGATTGTAGATGTTACTGTTTTTGGAGTGGTGGGGACCAATCCGCTATGGGATCATTTGATTTATTTCTGTAGGAGTTTTCAAGAAGTGGGACTTTATTTTGGCTACTAGATAAGTTGATGTGGGATTTTTCATTCTTTGTGGAGTATGTTTCATTTTCTATGAGTTCTGGTTCATGTATTGGCTGTCCTTTCTTTTCAAGGGTTGACACACATTCTTTCTCTTATTGTTGTTATGTTTGGGTGGAGAAGGATCAATGGGTAGGATAGATTTTGTATTTTTTGGGTTGAGGTATGTGTCTTCATCTGAGCTTGGACTGTTGGAGAGGCTGTGTATTTTCTTATTGTGTTTTCTCATTTGGCTTTTATCCCGGGTTGGATGTTGCAGAACATTGTTTGGGTTTGAGTGAGATATGTTTTGTTGGTAAATTAATGTGTCATCAGAATCTGTGACATTTTCTTCATTGGAATCATTATAGTTATGTGCTGGAGTTGTGATATTTCCATTATTATTAGTTTGACTTTGCTAATCTGGAGTATTTAGTATATCCAGGTTGTGTTTGAATCTAGTTGGGTTGAGGGGTTGGTATTAGAGGGTCACTGGTGAGATTAAGTGGCTTGTTTTGGTGACTGGTAGTGTTATATTGGCTTGTCTTGTTGTGGAGAATACATATTAGTTGGGCTTAAGGTGTTGTTATAGGTTGCACTGGTTTGAATTCTGCTTTTTTATGTCTAATGATTGGGTGTTTCTGGATTTTGTTGAGATTTGTTTGGTTTTGTGTTTTCTATCTGCATGGGTTCAAACTGGATTATGTTATCAGTGATCACCTTTCTTGTTGTTTTGTTTGTTTCTGTGGATTTCTTGGAAAATTTGTGAATCTTGTTTTTCTTGGATCCACAATTTTTACAGATCCTTGCAGGCAGTCCTTGATTAGGTGAGAGCGTTCAAAGCAATAAAAGCACTGGTGGGAAGCCACAGAGTGATATTACCATTGAGAATCCACGTGCATGTACCACAGTAGGAGTGTCTGTGGAGCTGACTCCATTCTTCAAGATCATGGTGAATGTGGCTATGTTAGTTAGAATGAGGTTATTTGTTGTTTGATCATATAAGTATTGAATTTCCCAATTTTGCGGTATTTATCAAGTATGGACTGTAGTTCAATGTGATTGAAATTCATAATACAGTTCTTTATGATGCCATGTAATGTGGTAGGTCTGTTGTTACCAATTGTTAGTGTATATTTGTCATCAGGGGCTCAGATGGTGTTTTTGAATGTGTTTTTCCCCCCATGTGTTATTGGCGCATGTGAGAATTCTGTTAATGCTTGTTGCTATGTTTTTTTTGGTTATCATATTTATAAATTTCTCAAGCGGGAATTTGAAGAGATTGCCATTTGAGTCTGTTGTTGTTAGGATGAGTATTTTATCATTAGTGTAATTTGTAAAAGATTTCAGTAAGTTTTCTGGAACAGAATTGTTGAATTTTGTTTGTATGTCTTGGTAGGTTTCTTCATTATCCTGTATTGGGTTTGTGTTTCTAAAATTGTTTAGTTCGGATGGCTTCTTCTGTGTGTAAATTAATAATGCTTTAAAATGGGCTATTGTCTAGATTAGGGTTTCGTTCATTTTGGGAAGAGGGAAATGGTGTATGATAAAGTGTTTCTGCGTAAGATTTCTTTGCTTTTGGTAAGTTTTGTATTTCCATTTTATTTCCATTCTGAAATTGTTCTGTATGATTCGTTTTTGTTTGCTTAGTATCTGTAGATTTCCTGGTTTTATTATTAAGCGGATCGCTACGATAGGACTGTTTTGTAGAGGTTTTGTTTATCGTTTGATCTGCAGCAGAATCGGTGTTAAAATTGCTGTTAGAGTTTGTTTTAGAGATTATAGTCTAAGAGATGAAGATCTGTTGTTATACATTGATATTTGTTTTTATTTTTGCTTGGGGAATGTCCGTGGCTAATGTGTATATCGTTAATGTTATTTTCTTGATTTGTGCCCTCTTGCGATTTTGTGAAATAATTATTGGTTAAACTTTGAGAATTAATATCTCTGCTATCTGACGCTTCTAAGTCGAAATTTTCCCATTGATAATTAAGATTTTTTGATTCTGAATCTGATTCTTTTGGTTCCAAAGCTCTAGGATTAATATTAAATGTTTTATGAATTAATTTGTGATCCACGTGACGTTGCTTACCAAGGTTTTTTTTGTGAGCTATTGCTAAGGTTAGAGTTTGTGTATTATGAGTAATTTGATCATTAATTGGGCTTTTAAAATTCGTTTGTGTTGAAGATTGGGTCACTATGTCTATTTTCATCGCAATCGGTTCTTATAGGACTATTTACGGTTTTAGAATTATGCTTGCCAGTGGCAGATCCAGGGCTTTTTTGCCCATTTATGTTTATTAAGTAATTTTAAACTCACCTGCTGCCTTGAGTTGTTTTAACAACTCCAACTTGCAGAAATCTAATAATTACTTGGATTATTTTCTCACTTGATTTACAGTGTTGCTGAAGAATACAAGTTAAATATCTCAGTTGCCTAAACTTAAGGTGCATGATTTAACATGGAATCAATCCTGATGTAGGCCACTATAAGTACAGTAAGAAGCTATGCATATTTATGCTAACTAGCAACATATTTGCCACGCTAATTTAATATTTTCCTAAATTAATTATGCCAATTCTATAGCTTCTATCAGTCCACCACCACTGGTCAGTTCATAAATAGTATATCTAGTCACACTACAAAGGCAATAATAGGAATCTGATTTAAAGATATCTGTATGGCTTAACCTATAATTAAGGAGAGTGACAGCAAATTTAGGTATTTATCAAGAGTTAAAATATTATGTATATGCTCTGTATAATTACACATAATACTAAGCAAAATATTGATTTTTAAAATAACGTATTCAGTACATTGCAAATCTGGCTCACTCTAGTGAAATAATAGTTTGATTTCAGAAGGGAGTTTTGCCTATATTTCTTTATATTATAATATTCCACTAATGGAAAGGTGCCTAATCGCCTCCGATAATTATTAAACACTACGAAACTTCATTCTGATGGACATAGCATAAATTAATAAACATGAATTTAAAACTAAATATAGATGGCATAATAACAAATTACAGAAATTGATAAAGTGCTAATTTAGAAAAATGAATAAGAATTTATGTTTAACGGGTTTTATAGAACTTACATATTTATGCTCAAGCAAGAAATTTAAGAGTGCTTTAAGTTTTAAAGTAAATTTAACATAAATGATTTAATGTGACATTTAAATAATATAATGAGATATAAGGCTTGATTAGTTAGCTAGCTTTAATTTAGAGTTTGTTTAGCAATGAAATTAGTGTATTTTGCAGAATGGGTTTACCGGCAATACTTGGTAGTAGGTCTTTCAAGGTATTTTTTACTGGGCATCTTTTCTCCATTAAATCAGGATGTGGCTTTTCTCCATTAAGTCAGGATGTGGCTTTTCTCCATTACTTTGGATTATGGCTTCTCCAGTACTTCGGGGCGGCTTCTCCATCACTGGGCTAGGGCGAAGGTTGAGGTTCTCTTCTATTCGGTAGAATAGTTTTCCATGGGCGGTAGACAGTAAGTCTATCATCCCACTAGCTCACAGTTCTCATCTTAACAGCTTCAATAATTGCTTGGTCCGAATTCAGTTTGCCCATAAGTAATGCAGGAACAGCTCTTTTATTATTATTCTTCAACACTCATTTTGGAACAAATGTGTGTCTAACCTCTTAAATGGCCATTATCGGCTTTTTATATAATATTTTTACCAGTATCTCCCCCCCCCCCTTTTTTTTTTTGGCTTTCTCAACGTCATTTGTTTATTTACTTCAATTTTTTTCCTTTAACTAAATTTTCTACTTTTTTAAATATTATCCACAGCTAAATATCTGGAGTTAAAAGCTCTTTTTCCTTGGGTTTCCCAATTGCGCTTAGGATGAGTTTATGCCTGACTAGATTTTCAAATTTGTTTTTGCCTATAGTTTTAAATGAGGTCAATTTTCAGCTAAAAGGTTATTTTTAGACGAAATGTTAAAACTCGCCTGTATAATTTTAAACAAACAATAGAACTCTAAAATTATTTAAATGAATATTAAAATATAACTTTTGAAATAAATAATTTTACAAATTTAAACTTATAATTTTTGTTATATACATACATTCTAACTACACACTGCTATGTTTACTTCAGCTTTAACAAACACCAGGGTGGTATGTGTGTATAAGCTACCCAAGATTACATCTGCATATTATAATGTACAAGGCAATTAATTATACATGCACATACTCTGCAATATTACAAGCACAAACTTGAAGTTTTAAATTAAAGAAATACACGCAACTGAGTGAAGCATAGCATTAAATAAATACCCTATTATAGAATATAATAGGTGAAACAGACGAGTCGATAGATCTAACTGTTTCAATATAACAATAATCTGTATATCCCATTTTAAATTAAAATAAGTAAATATCTATCCATATGGCAAAACATTCTGTTGGGCCATGATTTGTCAAAAAAATGACAATTTGAAAATGAGGGATCCTTAAGAAAATAACTGGTATTTCTGTGGCATTGATTTTGGGACAAAGAGAATATATGATGGATGCAGAAGAAATAATGTATAAACAAATTAAGAATTCACTATAACTTGTTTTAATTAGAAATTTTGAAGAAAAACTGAGTGGAAAAGTTCTTTCTTAATTCTACTTTTGGCTAATTAAACTGTCATAAACATTTTTTTTTAGATTTAGTGATAATTAAAACTAATAACACATAGAAGAAAAATAATAGATTCATTGATAGTGAATAACAAAATTAGAAATAGTGGAAAGAAGAGAATATTGATAAAAAGGAGAATTGAGTTGTTCTATTTGAGCTAGTGCTTTAATACAAATATTCTATTTTGAGATTATGCTATAGACAGACTGCAGTAGTTTATAAACCTCTTTCCTTGACTAAAAAAAGTCATTTGTTTAGAGACTGTCATGATGGAATATATAGACTGTTCATTAACAATAAAAAGAGTAATCTAAAAATATTTTCATTCATGCTGCATTCTTATACAATTTGTGCAATGAGATTCAGTATAAAAATGTTTATAACAAGTCCAATTAAATAGTAAATGGAAAATTATAAATTACAGTATATAATTAAATTTTATTAATGATGCTGGTTGTTTATATTGCTGATTACAAATACAATTGAAAGATGCTGATTAAAATCATTACCTCAAAATAAAAAAAATAAAAAAGGCTGTATTTTTTTAACTTGATGTGTAGACAAAAATAAACTATATAATATTAGAATTAGCAATAATTTAAGAATATGTATACTTTTTAATTTATACACACAAAAAATTTGACTTTTTATTCTCACTTATACTACTGAATAATCAACTTCTAGGATTTTACTTTAAATATATACTGATATAAATAATATGTCCAAGACCTGCCAAAACATAAAAATATGTTATAAAGTTGATTAATAGTATATGCGAGCACTTTAATACGCTGGGTGAAGAAGCTATTAGTGGTAACAAAAACGAAGTAAATTAATCAGGTCTAGTACTTTCGAGGTTTTGTCCCTCATATTCATGGCCAAAATAGATTTTCAAATCATTGTTGTGATATTGAAAAATCATTTATAAGTAATAATTAGCTTCATGGAATTTGTTCCCAGCATAGTATTTAGAAGTTATATTTAAATAAGCATTTTTTCCCAAGAATTTTATTATCATCAATTTTTATTCTATGGATCAAAATCATGCATTTCTACTTTGAATAATTGCTTGTAATGTTCAAAAATTATATATGGTAATTAATTTCAAAAGATAGAATTCCTGGCATTCTAATTATATTACATATATATATATATGTTTTTCAATATATATATATATTATACCGCTATCGTCCTCGAACCTGGTAAGTGGAGGCCCAGATCCAAAACATGGTAGACAAATGTACCACAACCCTTTCAATTGCATATCGTGCTGACTTTTGGGAAGAAGAGATAATACTCCTCACTGTTCACTGTATATATTATTAAAATAATAAATGATCAGTAAGTGTTTTTCATGGGCAGGCACAGGTAACATTTTACTACATCATTCTTTTATTCTGGCAGGGTTGGAAGTTCGTGATTAGGAAAAGTACATAGTTCAATCTTCCAACTATACAAACTCTTGTCATGTTTGCTCATATTGAGAAATACTTTAATAAATTGCACTAATTCAGTAGCACTGAAAAGTGCTTTATACTTTTCCATTCATGATGCAAATGTCAGTGAGAACTTGTCATACTTAGGAATCACGGCGCCTACATCTAAATCCTGCCATAGATTTGTTTAGCCTGGCTGTAAGCTTATAATTTTAATATTACATCATTATTCTATATCAGAATATTGACTTAATTTGATAGAATTTATTTGAAATTGCAAATGTTAAAAAAATTAGATCATAATCAAAACAAATTCATCATTCAGTTGTCAGGAGGAGATGAACATTTTTTTAATAATTTTTACAATATTGTAATATATTCTAACAGATGGTCAGTGATATGTTAGTGATTATTTTGAAATGGTATTTTTATGAGAATTCCTTATTGTGCTGACAATTTTAACCTATTTTTAAAAATAAAATATTTACATACAAGGTAAATATGAAATAATGTATATCATTGATTTTTAATAATTATTACACAATTATTGGGCAAAAATAATTGTCAATATTAATAAATTTCATTAAAAAAAAAAATCAAGTTTTTAATCATTCTAAAAAAAAATTTCCAATCTCACAAGAGGAGTGAATAGTGTTGAATTTTTCTTTGAAGACATTTAGTGACATATGATATTATGATCAGCCTACCCTTAATCATGACTGACTTATTAGCTCAATCATTAACTATAATGATCATACTGAGAAACATTATCAATTTACAGCCAATTATCTGTCATAGTTACAATTTGCTTAATTTTCAGGGATAGAACTTAATCTAAACATCTCAGTAATCCAGCACCACTATTAATCAAACCAAATGGCATCCAGTTGAACTGATATGAGAATTTGTCTTATCTGATTGTATTATGTTGTTGACCCTCAAGGTGAAGTCTTATCTGTCAATAAGTGGAAGTCAAAAATGGAGAAAATCTTTTCCCATTAAATTTTATTAACAACTCATGGATGAGAGGAGAAATATGGTCAGGTAATAATATTTTATTCAGTTGTCTTGCATCCAAGCACAAACTTACAGATCCATACTCTTTCTTCACAATGCTTAGATCCGCTAATTTTTATTAATTATTGACATGTGAAATGTCATCTGCAGATCGTAATGGAGTTATATAGATCTGGGGAACAACTATTTTAATCTCTTAAACTTGACCCAATCTTCTGCATAATACAACGCATAGCTGTATGCAAAAAAATTGATTCCCAATACCACATCATGGATGAGTTTCTTTAAAATGAAAAATATATTGTAACAAAACCTCCCTCCATTAATAATAATAATTTTCAGCTGATACACTTTCAACCCTAAACATACGTGCTTATGTATATATTTAATCTAAAACTATTTTTGATTTAATCACTAATTGATATGAACATCTTATAAATTTGTTCTCAATAACCCTAATTGATTCCCAACGCGTATTTATGGACGTCACCAGGATTCCAAGCGCCAATCTTATAAAAAAATAAGAATTACACAAAGTGAATATATTACCAATATCAACCACTGTCTTAAGAACATATGAGAGAGGTTTTGATCATCAGCTAGCTCAGACTCGGGTTGGGTGGCGTCACGGCCGAGAGTTGACATGAATGAGAGTAAGCATTTCAGTGATACATAAATAAAAAAATACCACAACAAGATTTCTAAATACGGTTTTGTTATTGAATCAGATTTATAAAACGCTATTCCAAATGACAATTATTATTTTGTAATCACATAAAAAATATATATAATTTAACCCTTAACCCGTTAACATAAATATAAAGCTCTGCCATTTTGATTTGTCACATACGCACGCAACATTCTTTCAAATATTTATTATAAATCAAATAGTAAAGATTGATAGAAAGAGATTTCCTTTCCACTACTTTTCCATTTGTTTCTTTATTACTACTCAAGGCCACTCCATTGAATTTCCAGCATGACCTCAATCTCTAATATCAGTTATTAGTATCTGCAAGTAAAATTTTAAGAAAAAAGTTTTTTTATTGAATTCTCATACGCAAGTCTATAGAATCAGTTAATAATTTCTTTCTTATTATAAATAGCAAATCAATACATAAATTTCTTTTATTACCTGCACATCCTGGGGAATTCGTGGAAGAATATATTTTTTTACTTTTGATAGTTCAGATCATCACAGGTTTAAACTAAATCTATGATCCATCGCGAGATTTCTTGTTCTTTGATTTATTACACAGTCTTCATTTGATGAGGATCCGCTTCATGGTTCTGACGTTGGGGGTTTTAATCCAGAGAGGCCTCTTGTTATTGTTGAGTGTAGCAGCAGCAGTTAGTGGGAATTAGGGGTTTGAGCCCGATACATTAGGCTTTTACCCTAACATTCCCTTTTTGGTCACCATTGGGTAAACTTGTAATCTTGATTTTTGAAATTGAACTAACGATTCTGCTGCTGTGTTAACAATTCAATCTCTGCAGGGACAAGACAAGGGGCATTCTGGGTCCCTTCCTTTTATAGTCCCCTCCATTCATTCTAGAAACTTGGCTCAATCTGCACTTCCTGTTTCTCCAATTTCTGCCAACCGGATTTTAGTCTTAAGTGTGAAAGCTTTTATCATCTGCTTTTCTTGTAATAACAAAAGAAAGCAAAAATCCATTTCTGCTGGAAATTTCTAGGCTTTTATAATGCAAGTGAAATAAAATCTCATTTCTATCTCTCCAACCATCAAACCCACCTACACACACACGTTTGTAACACACACATACATACCGTTTCGAAATGACAGCACCCCCCCCCTTTGTTCTATCCTTGTATTTATATAACCACGTAATATAATTAAATCTATATATACCATGACTACATATATGTGTAATGACTGTTACCTCTTATACTAGTGACCGGGTTCAAATCTGTTTTGTCACAATATGGTGGACACTCTTTGTTAATTTGTAATTGAGCCTATATTTGTTTTTAAGCCAACTGTTCACCAATGTCACTTGAAGGGTTTCTAATGATAATGTCTGAATTGTGGTTTCATATGAAGAAATGAATGGTACTTCTGAGATTACTGAAATTTACCTCCCCCATGTCCAACAAAGTATCTATAACAACCACTTCGAATATTTTAATTTTTAAATGATATGTTTGGCATAATGGAGAATCCAATCTTCTTAAATGCAAGTTAAATTCATCATATGATTTGGTTGCTCTGATCCTTTCATGAGCCTTTAAGCGATCACTGGCCTATCTAGATTTTTACCTATATACCATTTTATTTTTGGCATGTCTTTAGTTGGGGGTAGTGAAATATTACTACAACTGGCTGCATGAAATTGACATTGGGCTACTTCTCTTTTGGGACTACTCCCAGTTCTCATTATTCTCTGGTTTTTTTCATTACTTTTATTTGATTTCAGCTATTCCAAAACCTATGCCTTATTTTTTTTTGTTTATTGGCATTGCTGTTTTATTTTTGAACTTCAATTGTGTTGATGTTAATTATTTTCGTGATTTATCAGACAGTTTATTTTAGTGCTTTTGTAAATTAATGTCCATAATATTCAGGAATGTAGCCACCTATTCTATGTCTTTCTCTTAGCGCTTAAATTATGATGAATTATCCAGATAATCTGCAATCAGTCGTGCCACAAGCATTAAGAATTCTTATTTTAATTACTTTTTCATCTGAAGACTTGAAAATAGCTTTGTCTACTTCCTCCACAAAATTTTTATAGCATGAATTGTTAAACAAAGACTATCTATACTTTAAGTCTTGCATTGGTGGTAGAGAGGTCAGCGCGACTACCTTGCACTTGCAGGTAGTTGCCCGGGTTGCAGGTTCGCGTCCCGGCCAATGCTATGACATTTTAAAAAAAAAAAGTATTAAGTCAATTAAATGATTCCCACCATGATATCTCTTAAGCTGTTCAACTGGAGTTTCACCAGATTGGTCCCCAATTACTCTGATCTGTTAGATGTTTGTACTGAATCAAAACGTTTCTTTCTTTGGTCTCTTAGTCACACAATTTTCTATCTGGAAGTGGCCAGATGACTCATCTACGTTATTCACTGCCAATTCTTTTTTCTATCTGACATGACTGTTTTGAACTGTTTAATTTCTGTCAGCACTTTCTGATATCATTTCTCATTGCCAGTTTTTACATCATCCATCTTGATTGGGTTTTCTCAATGTTTTTTTGAATCTTTACTATTGCCTCATTTTTTTTTTTTGTATATTACTATTTGAAACTTCAGTTTCTCCTTTTGCTAAAACTCCAGTTTTTCCTTTTCTTGATTCTTCTTCATCTGTTCGAATCTTTCCACTTTTTGGACAATTTTTCCATTGTAATCTGATTTTCTGTCTTTATTTTTTTTTTTTTTCAATGTCTTTACCAGTGCTTATTGATTCTACTTCAAGGCTTTCCAATTTTTTTTTTTGATTTCCTTGATCATTGCGTCTTTTTTGTTGATTCTCTTTTATAGCTTACTAAATTTCTTCTATTTTCTCCACCATTAATTAAAGTTTGACTTTGGATTTTCTAGTAAATCGGCTTCAAGCATCTCTGCCTTGTCTTCCATTTTTATTTTTTTTTGATCCATAACTTTTGCTTGTATCCTCTTTTCTTTAACTTTAATCTTTTCAATGTTAATTTTTTTTTTTTTGTAGTGTTTTTTACTCTATTTACGTTTAATATGTATTAACCGGTATACCAATCTTAACCCTCGCTATATACCTTTCTCCAGCATCACCTACTTGCCTTTACTGTTTCCTTGCCCTATCTAATCATTTTACCTTTCCCCACAATACTCTTACTTCTCTATTTTGGTGTGTTAGTATCATTTTAATTTTTAATATTACTCTGTATATTATTATTTCTGATTAATACCAATTCTCCCTTTAATAATGCGGACTTCTTATCTCATTTCAAACAATACCTCCTACTTGTCTATTTGTATTAGAGATCTATTATATTGCTGTAGAGTTTATTCTTAAATTACATTTGGGCAATGTTTTTGTAATGGTATTACTTGTAGACAATATACATCACTGATCACTATCTCAGTATTTGTACAGAACTGCCCAAGTTGACATGTCAAATGCCAGTTTCATAATTGTGATCTAGATGATAATTATATTATACAATTATCCAAATGCTAAGTTGATGCTGATGATGATCACACCAGATATTTCTTGATCTCCATTTATCTATACAATTCCCAGAGATCAAACACCTAATCTCTTCAAAATACATTATTACGATTTCTATTTTTATAAATGTTAGCAAAATCACCCTTTCCTTTATTCTTACTGTAATAATACCTTATATAAATGCAATTTATTCAAACCACTTTGAACACTTTTTAGGAAAAACCTTTTATTATACATACACCTATGTTTCGAATGTCCTATAGCCTTCTTCAGAACCAGTTTACTTTAATCAAACTGGCTCTGAAGAAGACTGCAGGACATTTAAAACATTTTTTATTGCTAAAATTTTATTCACATTCAAAATGTTTGATGTCAATTCTTGCTAAAGTTTTTATTTAATTCCCTTCAAGACTCCATGCTTGAACATACCGTACTTTGCACAAACTTAGTTTACTATTTCATAAATAGTAATCTATACAATGCCTCTGGCAAAGCATGTGATCAAGACAGTGAGGTACAGTATGCTATACCCTTTTGCTTAATGAAAAAATATGTATAAAGAGAAAAAAAATATTTGAATTTTTCAATGAAACATGGAATTCTAGTGACTTTTTCTGTTGTGCAATGTTTTAAGCTGGTTTTATTTCATTTTTTTTACTTTTATTTTTTATTCGTAGAATAACTTCCAGTTTTTGAAATATTATTTTTTTTTTTTATAAAAAGTTGTTTTATTTACATCAAATTTTGTATTCCATATTGTACATATCTTTTTATATAATTTGTGTATGTGCAATAAGCATTATATGAATACTGTTCTTACAATTAATAAATAAAATAATGCACATATATTTATAATCAAATTATAATTTGTGAAGAAATTGTTAGTTTGTATTTTCATTTATAAATTTACGTATATTAAAGCAATTACTTGCTTCCCTCTTTATATTTGATTTAGTCACTGTTGCGTTTGGATGAATTGAGAAAACTCTTGACATTTTAAAATATAAAAGATCTATATTTTCGCTTAAGAATTTACAATGAAAATCAATCCATACATGTAAACTTTCATAATCTTTTTATTTTTCTATGTTAGCTTATGATTTGAGTAATTGTTTTATTTATTTTATTTAGGTGACTGCAATAATGGAAAATCAAAATATACAAATACTTAAAAATAATTTACTGGAGAGTACCGATCCTTCTTATCCATTGGATAATAGAATGGGAAAAGGAAACTATCACTTATGTAATGGTTTTTTAAATTTTTCCACCTCTAAAGATGATTCAAATAATGTCCAAATACTTATTGATGATGCCAAAGAAAATTATGGAATATTTAAAAAATTAGAATTTTTAGAACCATCTCCCAAAAGAACTGGGAAGCGACCATTGCAAAATGCGACTAATGATCAAACTGTTACTCCAACGAAAATAAACCATAAAGTAGATCCACTTACTCCTACAACAAATTTAAAAATGTTAGCAACTGTGACAGAAAAAAATACAATGAGCATTGATGAATTGATTGAAAGTCCACTCCCACCTAAAGAAATGGAAGATTCCTATCGGGTTCATAGCAGAAAAGACAAATCTTTAGGACTTCTTTGTCAAAGGTAAAACTTTTTTTTAAAAAAAAAATGTTTTTATTAGTGTTATAAAAATATTTAAATATTGTTATAAATCTATATCTGAATAGAATGTGAATTACAATTATTAAATAAACTATTGGAAATATATATAGTAAAATTTTTTCCAATGAAGTGTTTGTTTGAACTAAAATGTACAAATTATATTTTTTGTAAAATATTACAGCAAAACAAAGGAAGTGATGAATTAGTGACATTTATGAGCATTTAATCTTTTGAAACATTTTGTTAAACTTAAAAGCTTTAAAAAATTCTGTTCCTATGAGATTAAAATGATTTATTTAGTTATAAAATTTATTCAAAATAAAAAAATGTTCTAATATTATTTTTTAAATGCATAAAATATTATAGGCAATAATAATAAATATAAAGTAATTATAAAATCAATAAAAGTTTATAAAATTAGTATCAAATGCGCATGATAAATTTATGTACACCTGGGTCTCGTTTTATGCGGTAGATAGGTTCCTCAGAAAACGCGCACAAAAGAAATCGCACAAAAGTAGACTTAACTTACCTTGGAAAATAGGAGTTGTAATTTTCAGAAATCGCATAAAAGCAAAGCAAGAAGGAAAAATTACTTTAAAATTCGCATTAAAAAAATAAGCAAATAAAGTATGACTAATAAAAAATTTCAAATATTTGAAAAAAAATAATACAAGACAAACTTTTTTTATTAACTACAGTATTTAATTTTTCATACATATTTTAATCATTAGCGGTTATTTGGCTATTTGACAATATGCGTTCGTTTGTGAACTGTTAAGAAATCAGATTCGTCATGTGACATACAACTAGCGCCACTTTCAGTCTTGAGCTGGGTTAATGGTTTTTTGTTTCTATATTAAAAAAAACAAGATCGTAATCAAAACAAAAAGATTATAGATTATCATTAGAAAGATTATTTTCAGTTTATAAAATCAATAAAATCTTCGTTATTATTTATTTTAAAAATCTAAAAAATTATTTATTTCTGTTATAATTAACAAAATACGTTTTAAAAGTTTAAAATTTTTGAATATTTATTGCGATATTTTTATATGTAAATATAAATCTATTATTATTATTTACTCATTAGTATAAGTAGGTTATTTACATAGAAGTTTAATTTGATGTTTTAGGTTGTTTTTTTTATTTGTATTTTTGTTTTTATTCAGAACTTACTAATGACATAATCTTCTGTGATGATTTTATGTTTTTTCTAAGTTAGAAAGCAGCAATATTCGTTTTAGTAGTTGCTATTACCATCTTTATTAATTTCATTTTTTTTACTCTTGTAATATGCAGATGTAGATGATGTCAATTTACACTAATAAAAATTAATTAGCATCTCTTATCTTATTATTTCTTTTTTTCAATATATGGTTTATTACTCAGATACTATTATTCTTTTGCTTAAAAAATCTATTTTCAATTTTATCTTTAATTATTGAGATAAATTACATATTCCATGAATTTTTTTGTTTGTTTTAATATTGAAACATATTTATATGTTCAAAATTAAAAAATTTTATTGTAAGATTTATAATTTTAAATCATCTTTTTTTACTTTATTTCAAGATTGTCTTTTCTATTTTCCACCTCATTTATTCATTGATTATTTATTTAAATTTCTCCTTATAGGATTTCAGTATTTACAGTATTATTAAATTTTCTAATTAGATTTGCTCCTAGAAAGAAAGATTTTTATTATTTTGAATGACAGCCTAACTTATTTCTTCATCTGTTGCCATTTCTGATAAATTTTTTTGTAATATAAACTTTTTTAAAAAAATGTTTGCCCATCAAAAGCCTATATTTTTTATCAAATTTATTAAAAGTTCTTTTTGATTTAATTTTTATGAATTCCTTTTCTTTCTCTCTTAGTCATCTGATTATTATTTCAAATAGGAAGATCTTAAATGTGAAATAATTATTAGTGATCTTATATTGAAATGTATAATTAATGTTGTTTATGTCTAGCTTAATTTAATTATTTTGAGATCCAAGTCAATTTAATTATCATTGCTCTAATTTCATATTTTTCAAAATATTAGTTTTAAACAAATAGAAAAAAGGATTCTACTCCTGTAAATTTGTTATTAATCACAGGAAAAGATTGTTAATTAAATGTTTCCAACTAGGCTTTTTCTTAATATGTGTGTGTGTGTGTGTGTGTGTGTTCATGGCCCATTTTCCAATGTTGATGGAATTTTTAAAACTTTTAAAGAAAAATTTTAAAAAGTTATGTTTAATACTTCTGCCTCCCTCCATAAAGCTATAAACTTTTATTTTTTTTTTTTTTTTTACCACTTATACTTAATACTAGGAAAGTTTTCCAACTCTGGCAAAATTGCAGTTTTTGTTCTTAATACAACTTTTGTCAAGACAATTTTTGCGGGTTTTTTTGTTTTCAGCAATAAATTAAGACATAAATCTGCGTGTCTTAGAAAAGTTTTCTATTTATTATTACCAGTCACTCATAAATCAGTATGGTTCTAATTCCAGAAGGGGAAAGAAACAGACAAATAAAATCAAAGATTAAATGTTAGAAAACAAATAGAAAATTAAGAATATTGTAGACAGAATCGCTAGAATGAAAATTTTTGCACAAGCATACAATCTCATTATGACTACAGTCAGTGCAAAGAAATACTGATAGCAAGAGAGGTTTATAACACTGAAACTAATAAGATAAAAAAAATTGAGAAAGAATAATGGTATTAATAATAATTATCAATGAATTAAGTCAATAAAACATTTTTTATTCAATCATATATATATATTGTACAGGTCGAAATTGTATGTCCATCCAACAAGACCTAGAATCTAAGCAAAAGTACCTCAAATCCAATCATGCCCGAGATACACAGGTCAGGAGCAATCATGGATTCTAATCTATTTGCCCACTCCCCAAACTATAGCACTATGGTCAACATCTGTGATACAGCTGAATTTATTTCATTCCACTCCCGGAGAAACATGATATCTTAAGATTATTGATGATAAAATTACAAGTATGATTGTGATCTCAGGTAATCCAGTGAAACAAGCTCTCAAATATGAAATATTATAACTAAATTAAGATTAATAATGATTCGAACAATTTGGATATTTTGATATATATATATATAATCCTTAATGATTATAGAATAACAAGATTATTATACATGTGTTTATTTACAGATTTCATGCTAAATAGGTTCACTTACGATGTATGAGATTATTATATATTATTATGTGATGTCATAATAATGATCATGTAATTACAAAATGGGTACACGTATATCTGTGTACAATTTATATTAATGCAGTTTTGTTTATATGCCAACTATAAAATAAACTTTACAAAGCAATAATGATAAAACACTATTTAGAATCAAGAAAATAAATCAGTAATGATTTTCACAAATATATTTAATAAATAGACACTTTGTTGTTTGCAATTATAATCTAATTAACATATGTATAATCATGATATGATTGATGCCACTTCAATCATACAAGGAATATACAGATATATACTAATACGATTGATGCTTTTTCTGGCATTTGTAATTTATATAAAATGAAAGATAACAATGTAGTTTACAATAAAATGAAATAAATACGCAATTGTTTATATATTTAAAAGAACAAGATGTTATGCATTTAATAAGAAAATAAATTATTAACACATCTGGGAGTTGTTCACTTAAAGGGTAAATAGCTTTAATGCAAGCTTGTTCGTGACATTCTCGGATAATAAATTAATGAACAATAAAAGTTTAATTTTATCACAGAATTACGACTTATAGATGTGGCTTAGGCATGAATCTAAAATAGTTATAAATGGCAATACTATCATGAGTGTCAGCAATAAGTTTCGATCCATTTTCGGCCGATGAGACGCTTCATCATTTAATAAAAATAGAAAGCATGCCCGCTCTTCTGGCAGAGCGATACCTGGAAGGTAGGAAGATATGATGAACAAGCTGTCCCATCCCACGCAGAGCGTTCGCTACTCAATCCAAATTTTGTTTTAGAATACGACCAATGTCATACTAAAACATGAAGGTACGAAAGAGGGGATTCGGAGTTCCCGGCAATCCCATGATGACAAAGCAAAATATAAAACTACGATGGCTGACCTATGCTAGCAATAAAGTAAATACGCCACTAATGACGTTTGAATAATTAAAACCTAAGTATAAATTAAGATCAAGTGTAACAGTATGATTTATATACTAAACAAACTATAAAATACTTATTATAAAATAACTAAGTGAATGTCATAATAATAACAAATATATCATCCCTTCATTAAGCGAGTCCCCTATGCATTTGAAATAAGTAAAACAATATTTATTAATTCTCACACTCTTAGGCAGTACAGGCAAATGGTTATTTTATTATAATAATCAAATACGTGACAGTCATCAATAATATTTTAAATATCATAAGTAGAAATTTATGAATAGCGTTAAAACTACAGTAAATAAATGTAACTAAGAAATAATAGCATTTAATAATCTGTCTTTACATATAGCGTTATTTAATCATTACCAAACCCAGCGAGCGAGTGCATTTATAATAAATGAATTAAAGAAATATCCCTTGAGTAATGGGATTTATAATACTAGTAGATACGCTCATGAGGTTGGATTAGATTGGCATATAATTGATAGTTTAAATAAAATGCATAAATGGAAAATAATAAGAATAATAAAATTGTACCACACTAAAATATAGAATGAAAAGAAAGTGTGAAATCAATGTGAAAAATTACATATAGATTTGATAAGGTCATAAGAGAGATTAATTACAAATAATACATCCGGCCTTAGATTAGCAGCACTTTAACATAAACAGAAATACATTTAGAAAGTTAAATAGAGCTTAATGGATAATTATAGCAAAGTAAATTAATCTTTAAGGCAGTATTGAGGATTACCTTCCGACCCAATCGCTTGAGAAATCCTTGTTCTTGTGAAGCAATGTATATTGGAGCATGGACAGTCCTTATTTCATTTAAATGTGGAGTTGGCATTCTATTCTGAACTCACTTTTAATAGTATTTAAAGCAGTCCATTGATTTGTAATTAGAGTATAGCATTTATGGCATGAAGACAATCTTGGAAAGATCGGGAAAAGATGGCCTTGATCCCTCTACTCGGCTGTCATAATGTTGAAAATTTGAGAAGCATGGATTCAGCTTAGCATCTGAATTCAAAATTAATTGTCTGTTTTTGTTGGTGGAAAAATGAGTCCTATTTTTACTTGGTTACAGTTTTTCCAGGAATGCTTTTAGAAAATCACCCGAGGCAATGCAGATACCAACTTACCCCGTGTGATCTCTATCAGCATGAAATGTACTTTTGTTTTTTTGCAATAAAAGATGCAAAATATTGATAGACCCTTGAAGGGTATTGTTCGAATCCATTTCTAGTTTATAAATACATTCGCATGACTATAATTTCAATTAAAATATTTAATTCAATAGAACGATTTTGCTAGTTTTGACTAATGGATTTCTCTATTGTTCGCTAAACTTTCCATTACTTTTCATGCCTTCAAGAACCTTCAAAATGTTGCATCATTCTCTGCCACCATCTTACATTAACTAAAAATACATAATGAAATATTAAACAAATAACATTAATATTTACATCAGATATACGGAGCCGCTGCATATATGTGAACGCACTACATATTATTTAAAGGATTTTAATTATAATTAAATTTATAATTCTAAATGTCAATATTACTTATCTAAATAGTTATTTAGGGTCGGGAAGGTTACGTGGATGTGCATGCTTACTCTATATTGTCCAAGCTTGTGCAGAAATGGGTTTGAACCCCATTTGGTGGTTAGTTAGGTTGATGGTCCATGAAGCGCGAATCTATTTACCGCTTCAATATTAATGGATAAATTTTCAATAAGGCATTTATATATCCTTGAAATATTATTATATGATAATTATTAATTCATTTCTGTGCTAGTCCAAATGTACAAAACAGAAATAATATCAAACCACTAATCGAAATGAGTGCAACATGATGCTGTTTATGGTATTATTATTACAAACTATAACAATACATAATTATTATACTTTTTAAAAATAGAAAAAACATAAATTAATAGAAAGTTAACTTGAGATAGACCAAAAAAAATTATATTTTAACAAAAAAGATTTTTATGGTCAGAAATATTTTCTATATTAAGTATTTATTGTCTATCAGAATAATTTTTATTATAAGCAGAACAAACTTTTAAAAATGGAGAAAATAAAGATTCATATTGTATGTAACTATATGATCTTGAAATAATAATTTAATGATTTTGAATAAAATACATTTACTTGACTTGATTGGTAGAAATCTGGAATGTAAAAGGATGACATTGATTTATGATCTTTATATATCATGTCATGCATACAAGTCTTCAAGAATAAATTAATGTAGTTAAAGTAGTAAAAATTGTGTAGTCATAGTGCTATTTTTATGACTAATATTGTATCGAGAACTTACATAATCGTAAAACTGAAGTTTTAATTCATAAAAGGCTCCTGAATTTACTATTCATATATATATATATACAAAATCTTAGTTTATTCATTTGGGATGAACAAATAATTATACAACTCTGTTATGGATAAGGATGCCACTCTTCTAAGGGAAAGAATGCAATATATGAGCAATGATGCAAAATAACCCAGGTATATATTCAGCTGGGGAACCTGTCTGGCAAGATCAAAATGGCGCATGTTAAATAAATTTATATAATTTTACTCATTTATCATTTAATAAAAGAAAACACGTAATAAATGTTCATAAATAAAATTATGATAACTGATACACACACATATACTTAGAAATATTTTGCAACATTAGAGTAAATCACTAACAAATATTTTATAATAACAAATTTATTCATGACTACTACATTGATATAAATTGAAAGTTATTTGCATAAAAAAAAAAAAAACTCATAAAACTTTCTATTATTGTTAGGCCTTTTCTGGAAAATAAATTAAATCTTACTGCGGTATTTCTTTAATGTCAGTATTTCTTTAATGTCACGTATGATCATACCAAAAGAAAACACTGTTTTACTTTAAAATAAGGAAATTTCTTTGCACCATTTAACTGTTCAGGTGTTCCAAAGAATTTTTTTTTTTTTTTTTTATATTCGTAATCCTACAGAAGCACTACTTAATGTTTCCTTAATGGAGTTTTTTTTAAAACAAAATCTTCTCTTGGTAGAATATACACTTCCCAGATGTTTGCAGTGAAATATGTTACAGACAGATGATGTCTGTTAAATAACATTACTTTCAGATTGTATAATTTTCACCTTTTCTTTTGATCTTCAAACCTTTTACATTCATTCTGCTTGTCCTATGATCAATAATTCTAACTTGAATTTTCATCCTATCCTTCTCTTCAATAATCTGACAACAGAATTCATTATTATCATCCCCTTACTTTATGTCTAATTTTATCTGCATAAATACTTTGTAATCTTTTTAAAACGGGCTAAACTCTCCATAAAGTAGTGCCAACCAGAGTAATCAAATTATTAAAGTATTTATTCATTTCTTTTTCCTTTATGTCTTCATATTTATGTGTTGTCTGTAATATCCACATCTTCCATAAATTCATTTTCCAAAGTGTCTTTTTCTTAATTTTCAATTTGAACTGTTTCATGCCTGAAATGGTTTTATTTATTTTTTAAAATCTTTTCATTATACTTTTGAAGCATATTTTCCAACCTCTGTTGATTTTCTTTATAAACTTTTCATCCAGTTTCTTTTTCCATTCCTTAAATTGCTTTTTCAATATTTGTTGTATCATCTCTATCATGGATGATAGCTTGCTTTTTCTGGGAAGTATCTTGTGTCATCTCTGGATTATTTACTTGATTTTCCAATTTATTTTTAATTAAATGCTGATCTTGTTAGCATCTATTTACCCTAATTCAATATTCCAAATCTTTATTATTTTTACAATTAATTACACTCCAAAATACTTGAAATTTCTACTATATTTATTTCTGATTATATAATATATCCACTTTTCACTTCACCATGCAGAACTAGCTAACATTCAAACCACCTCAAACTATTTCCCTATTGAGTTTAAACTCTTTTACTTATAATGATTCTTGGTTGACAATCCCTCCAACTTCTCTCAGGGTTTTATTTCTATCGGGCCTCATGTTGTTAGCGCCAAATTATGTACCAAGAACTTACATCTAATCATAAGACTGAAGTTTCAATTCATAAAAAGCTCTTGGATTTACTATTCATATATATTCAAAAATATATTTTATCCATTTGGGATGAATAAATAATTATAAAGGTCTGTTTGTGGGTAAGGATGTCATTCTCCGAAGGGAGAGAATGCAATATATGAGCAGTAATTCAAAATAACCCAGTTACATACCCTCAATATACTCAGCTGGGGAATTTATTTTTATTAAGTTAGAAATAAACTGTCCCACAAGATCAGAATGGCACATGATAAATAAATTTATATAATTTTATTCATTAATCATTTAATAAAAGAAAACACAACATAAACATAAAAAATCATTAACAAATATTTTATAATGATAATAAAGTTACTCATGACTACTACATAGATATAAATTGAAAGTTAATAGCAGAAAAAAAATAACTAATACAACTTTTTTACTTATTATTATTATTAGACCTTTTCTGGTAGATAAATTAAATCTTACTGCGGTATTTCTTTAATGTCACATATGATCATATCAAAAGAAAACACTCTTATTTTAAAATAAGGGAATTTCTTTACCCAAAGATCATTTAATCTGCTTAAACATGAAGTCACGTGTAATATATCTGGATGTTATTGTGTTTCATATGTACGCTATATATTACATATATAGACACAGGTATATAATAAGCCTGTGTGTTTCAGTTATATATTGGTTTGTATATTCATCACAGAACTTATTTTTAAACTTTTTGATAGTTTACTATCTTTTTTTATTTATTTATATGTCTTTTTTTTTTTTTTGGGGGGGGGATAGAATGTTCATATTTGTTGCCTGAAGATAAAATGCCCATTCTTATTCATAAGTCATTGCTGCTCATGATGATTTGATAATATTTTGTAATTATCTAATTTGTCAGTTTTTAAATATGCAATCATGATTTCTTGTAGTTTTTCTAACATCCAATTTTTGATGTTTTTGAAATTTTTTATGATTCTAAATCATTTTTTAATGTTTGACCAATTATTTCTAATACTTATAATAAATTACACTAAGTAATACTATTACTGCTTCATTTTCCTGTAAATAAACACAAGTTTTTACAAATAATTAGCATATTATTTAAAATATTTATTTGAATATATTGCAGCAAGTTTTATAAGAATTTGTGAAACATTTCCTAATATATATTGTTAATTATGTTAAACTCTCAAATATTTTTTCCTACCATTCAATAATCAATCCAGGATTCCTAATTTATCTTCTTTTTTTTATATTATTATTCAAATTTTTATTTTAATAAATTTATATTGTTTGTCGGTCTTAAATATATAAACAGCTTTATCTTATATAGAAAAGGCACGACTATTTTTTATCCTTATTCCATCAATTTTAAAGCATGCATTTCTATAAACATCCCATATATCAATAAGGTAATATATAGTTTTCTCCAATAAGCATATATTACGTCAGTCTATCTGCTTGAATTTCATCCATGATTTAAATATTTTATTTCTATAATATATGCATTATCATATCACAAATTTGTAACCCACCCCTTTGTGATTATGTTCTTTTTCTAAATAGGTTATCAATTTCAATCCAATTATAGATATGGTATGTAACCTTTTTTTTTTAAAATAACAAATGGCATACTAATTACATTTTTGTGACAAATGTTTATTAATTTAATAAATAACTTTCCAGACTCACATTATTTAAAATTATTAATAGTTAATTATTATCATATTAAAATATAAATGAAATTTGAGCATTCAATATAACTGAATAAATCAATCACAAATATATTTCTACTTTGAAATAAATATAAAAACAAAACAAAAAATTATAATCTTCCTACTCATCTTTTTTTTCTTTTAAAGAAATGTATTGGTTAGTCAAGAGTAACAATAAAATTAAGTTATCTAAATGTATAAATGTTGTTTATTTAGTATTACTTTTAAAGTCTTATATATGTTTCATGTATTTTTTAAAAAAATGTTTGCATATTATTATTCTCCGAAACATTTGTGTGTTTTTAAATTCTAAAGCTTATGTAAATATTTGGTGGCAAAGCGTTATCTGGAATAATTTTGTGGTATTCAAGAAATTACTACAGTTTTGAAAATTACCAAAAGATTTTTTAAAAAAAAAAGAAATTACAAAAAACATTAAAGTTGTAATTATAAATTTATTAAACGCACATTGATTACGTAAGTAATATTTACTGAGGCTATAACCTCGATAATATGCGTGTAAAAATGTGATAGTAGGGACCTCTACAGGTGTTTTAACCACAAGCTTACGCTATGGAAGAAAAGAGGGGAATTAAATAAACAAAACGGATTTCAAAAGATCTAAAGATCTTATGTACTACAAATTATATGATTCACGATTGATTTGAAAGTGTGAAAAAAAATCAATATGATGTAGTTATGCAAAATGAAGACATTTTCCAAAGTAATTAAATCAATGTTAGATTATTCTTTACCAAAAAATGTTCTCTCCATCGGAATAAACCAACTCTTATATAAATTCTATTGAGATCGTTAAGCATTGGTAATGGTTAAATATTGCCACACATAAATCTCGAACCAGATACAATGATGAACTTTCGAAAATTCATCCAATAAATATTAAAAGAATTTTAGTAAATGGAAATGGAATCGAAAATTCATTACTTTAAAATAGTTTTAAAATAAAAATGTAGATATGGAATTTTGATGAATGTTCTGATATAAATAAATTTAGAATTAAAAAAAAAAATTAAATGGATTGTTATTTGAAAATATTAAAATTAGTAAAACATTATCAAAATGAAAGTCTCTTTAGATATGAATTTGAAGTATTCCAAATGCAATACACAAATTAGATTTAGTCTAAAAGTGAATGACATCTATCAAGAATTATTTAGTTAGTTATAAGATGAGCATAACAAATCTGATAAAAACATTGCTTGATGAGGTTGTTCAAATAATAAAATAATTTGAAAATAGAAAAAAATATTTAAAATCATCTTGAAAATCTTCATCATTAAAGAAAAAACATTAGGAATGTATAATAAAATATAAAAAAGGGCAAGTTAAAGGTAATACATAAATACTTCAAAGATAGTTTGAATTTTAGAAAAGTTACTTGAAAATGTTAGCATTGAATTGGAAAATAAACAAAAAGGAATCTAGAATTTAGAGAAAAAAATCAATAGTGTGAAGATAGATATTTTTTATCGTTGAGATTTTCAAGTGAAACAGTTCTTAGAAGACAATCGAAAAGCCTAATTGATCATGTCCTTCACCAGAAATTTGCCAACCTTCCCAAGCATTATACAATTAGATCTACTCATGATTTTATCAAAATAGAACAATTTCAAATTGATTGAAAAAAACGACAAAACCAAGAAACTTTAATTTGTCAAATGTTGTAAACAACTTGAGCCATTGAGCTTTGTTTATGAGATTGTTGAGAATGCTTTAATAATTAACATCTTTAAAAAAAAAAAAAAAAAATCCTATGGAATTTCTTTATAGTATTCAATATTAAATTTATTAATCTTTTTTTGTTAATAAAAGATTTATTTTATTATTCTACGGTTTTACATTTTGCTCTGTGGTTATAAATATTTACTATGTAAGATCTGATATCTATATTATTAGTTCTTATATCTATATCTTCAGTCAATCCGAGATGAGATTCCAAAATAGTTTAACTGGCGTCTGGTAAATCAAATAATTCTCATGTGGCCTTAAATATTTCTGTTGGCGCTATTGATTTGTCCCTCTTTTTGATTTCCTTAATAAAGTTTATTAGTAGTTGTTTAGTGTTATTTTTATGCATTAAATGTTTTATTTTATAGTTGATTTTAAGAATAACAGTTATTCAGAAGCATTAAGTTGTATATTTGTCAGGATTGCCTTATTATAATTTGGGAAATGTAATTAATTAAACTATTTTTTTCTATAACTCATTATTATTATCATTATCTTCTTTCTAGATTCCTTTTTGTGTATAGGCAATACTTGTTTCTTTCCATAAACAAAAATAAGTTTTAGATTGCAGAGATAAATCAAATAAATATCAGATTTAAAGTTTAATAAACCAGATTTTTAAAAAAAACTACATTTTCAAATATTTTGTTGTTCACAAAAGTATATGTATTATTCTACAAATAAACTTGGAATTATGTCAGTTGTAAAAATTAGATTGTTATGTTTTTTTTACACTTACTTTGCTTTTTTAAAATATTTGTTTACATTTATGTAGAATAGCACATTAGAGCTTAATAATCAAAATACAATAACATGTTAAAGCATATAGCTATGTAAATCTTACGTTTCATTTTATTTATTTTTTCTGATTTAACTGTTTTTTAGTATTTTTTTGGCTTCCATTATTATATACAGATGCTTATCATTTTTCTCAAAATGGCTATGAATATACATTTATGTAATATAATGAGTGTGCTAATAGATTTAATGTCTGAATATTTTAGCGCCTCAATGATGATAGCCACAGCTTGAAACCAGTTTAGGGATAGGGATATTCGAAAAAGCTTGTTAAGAGTTATTAGCACGCTCATTAGATTACATTTGTAGTACAAGCTTGTTAAATTAAGTCGCATGATGTATGACTTGATTTTATTACTGTTATATCTTTCTATGTTACAGGTTTCTTTCAAAGTATCCTCCATATCCTGAAGCATCAGAAGTGATTGAAATAAGTCTTGATGAAGTAGCTAAAGATCTTAGTATGTATATTTTTATTCTAATAGTTTTATTTTAGTAGTTCAAAATCTTGAATATAAAGCCAAAACTTAATAAGTCTTTTTTTTTTTTTTGGTTAATTAGTAAATTTTTTATTACAAATGTGTTTCTTATTTAGATATTTAAAATCTTTTACACTCCCTACCCATTCCTTTTTTTTTTTTATCTTTTAAAAAAATCCCTTGATACAGTGTATTACTTTCAATAAACACAATTCACTATTTTCTTTCCAACTAGTTTTTTTATTATTATTAATCTGAATCAATATATGTATTTTCATTTCTGCAGTTTCAGCCACCTTTTAAATATTTACAAAAAATATCTGAAATTAATATATGTAAAATCAATATATCACATTATACATGTATATATAAATATATACGTTAAAATACAATATATGAATTTTTACTTTTTAATAAATTACTGATCTAATTTTATTAATATTATCTTAAAATATTTAAAATCCTTACTCTCACAATATTACATGTATATCTTATAATGTCTATTCTTTATTATAATTTATTTTTTCTTTTTGTACTTTTTATTGTAATTTTTTCTAATCAAAACTTTTTTTTTTACTTTCTTCAATTCTTATTTTATTAAAAAGTTTTATATATGCATATCATGCAGTACATGAAATGGGAAAAAAAAAAAAAGAGATTGTAAATAAATAAATATTTAAATCTCATTGCAATTAAAAAAGGTGTTAAAGTGATAGTTTAAAGAAACCAATTTAAAATTATTTCTACTTAACACATAGAAATAGATGAGATCAACTTTTAAAAATTGAGTGTTAAATATGTTAGGGAAAATTATATTAAATTGTCATGAAATTGTATCATCTTAAAGATTTAATAATTACTAGTTATAAGTGTCCTAAAGCTAAAAATACAAGTGAAAGCAAAACTAAGTTAAACAAAAGGTGGAGTGGGGGGAGGGGATGACAACAATAAGTTAAATAGTTCTTTTTTAATGCAGATGATAATAAAACTTATTATTAAAAGTTCTAATCATTCTATTTAGTCACCAAATATATTAACGAAAATAGACAAAAATTTCAAATTTTTATCTTGTAAGTTTTGAAATTACAAATCATTTTAATATCAAGATAGTGTAATTTTGCACTCATATACAGTTATACAATGAATGACTTAAAATTAAGTTATCAATGCTACAAAAAGCATCAAGTTGTAGGTTATTTTATGGTCTGTCATATTATATGTAATATCGCTAGTTTTGTTTTGTTTTTCCCCAGTTTTTAATTTCAAAGTCATTAATGTTTTTGATCCGGAATTTCTCCAAAATTGACATTTTACAAATTTTGAATACCCCTGCCCCACCTCAAATAAAACAAATATACCTTGGCATTATTTATAGATTTCATTGTAGGATTATATTAGGATCATATTTTTTATTATCTTTGAACAATATTATGAAAAATTAAACATGAATAACAAATTAAAATTTTAAATCACTAAACATCACACGATCTAGATGCAGTGCTCTCAGATCCAAGGCTCCTTACTGACGAAAGCCACAAGCTAGAAACTAGTCTTGGGATATTGAATGAGTAGGCACTTAAGGATTTTATGCACAAGCCTTCTGGCATCCATTGATTACTCTGGTTTGCATTGAATGGCACTACTCTATGGAGAGTTTTGCCTGTTTTAAATTGAAATTTTATTTCAAATTTTTAATTATTTTGGAAGACTATTTTCATAATAAAACAAATAATTATAACAAAGTAAATTAACTGGGGAAGAGGAGATAGTTGGGAAAACAACTAAAATCCTTAAATGCTACATCCATATAATAACTTTCATCCTTATTTCTACTTTAAAATTTTCGTAATGCATAAAAATTTTAAATATTGTGTATTTTTATGCATGCTAGTATCCTCAAATTATTTTATGTGACTAACTTCAATTGAGCTTTGTGAAATAATTTTGAAAAACTAGTTGTTGCATCCATTTTCTGTTTGCAGAAGTATTAAGTGATATACTTGAGATTTGCCAAGATAAAAATTTGGTATATAGGCACTTCAAATTTATCATCAAAGTCTCTTTGTTATGCAAAGAAGTGAACAAGATTTTTTGGATTAAGGATTTCATTTTTACCACCTCTCACTTGTCTCATTCTTAGTCAAAATTACTTCAAGTCACCAATGATCATTATATTAACATGTCACACATCATTTTATTCCTGCTAATTTGAGAATTTTTTCAAATCTTCTCTAATAACAAATAAAACTTACATGATTTCTTTATTCTTTGAAAATATCTTTATCAGAATTATCTGATAGAAGAAGAAAATAGTGGAGCTTTTTGATGCCTGACATTTAAAAACTAATTCTCAAAGTAATCTTTCTTCCTCCCCCACCTCCTTGAGTCTTATTGAAGAAAATAGAGTCCTTATTATATTTACTTCATGTAAACAGCTGAAAAGATGTAATTTTTTCTTCATAAGATTGTTGGTCTTTGCTGCAAACTACAACATACTCTTGTACCATATATTGTTGACTAGAAATACCACTCAGTCTTCATTCTAATATCATGTTCATTTTGTCACATTCTTTATAATTATTTTATTTTTAAATTGTACAGCAGAACAATCTGAAAAGTGGTTTCCCCCCCCCCCCCCCCAAACTGGTATCATCATAAAATTGTTTTTTGATCGATATAATATTTTAAAAAAATATACAGATAAAAAAATTCCTTTGTGATCCCATAATGAAACTTTCTATAAATGACGTCAAGATATATCCATTTTTGAGTGCTGCTCCCCTCAAAAAAAAATTTTTTTTTAATTTAGCTTTGTGAGAAATTCAAAATCAAAAACTTTAATAAATGAACTTAAAATTAAAAACTGAAAACAAATTGGGGAGGGATATCATATGAAAGCCTAAGAAGTAAGCTACAATTTGATACCTTTTGTAGCTTTCCACTTGAGTAATCAATCATTGTATAATTAATTATATATGAGCACAAAATTATGGTTTTCCAGAAAATTTAAACAGTTGCAATTTTAAAACTATAACAGATAAATTAAAAAATTTGGATGCCAAATTTGAAAAAAAATCCAAAATGTCCAGATTCAAAATTATTATAGTGGATCATTTGATACGTAATGAGTCAGGAAAGGGAAGAAAATTTGTGGTAACAGCTAACTAAATTGCCAATTATAATTGTAAGTTAAACTTTTTAGTATTCAAGTATTTACGTTAAAAATGCAAGAGTTTTTGACATGTTTTTTAGAATATTACTAGTAGTGCACAGATTTCGGTTTTTGCTGTAGTATTTTTCACATTCATGGAATGTTTCTATATATTAAACCAGGAAGAATATATATAGTGAAAAATCAAGATCACAAAGCAGGAGTAACATGTCAAATCTTTAAGCAGACCAGAGTTAGTGGTTCTTCTTAATTATTTATATTTACTTATGGTTTTCACTGAAATAAATTTTCAAAAAAAGTTTTTGTCAGTGTTGGTTGAAACTTTAATTTCTCTAGAATTCACAAGTATATAAATTATGTTCTCCACAGATTTACGAATGGGTTATCCATGAATATCCTTATTATGAGAAAACTTAATATATGTTTTACTGCTAAAAATTGATCACCAGGATTTTCAGTAAACAGTTGGAAAATATAAAAGATGGGTATATCACAGACCTATTAAATGGGTATATCACAGACCTATTAGTCTTTTATCAGTTCTATACAAAATTTTTACCAAAATAATTACACCTCATCTACAGCGAACTTTGGATTTTAACCAACCAAAAGAACAAGCTCGAATTAAAAGTGGTTTTATTACAGTGAATCACTTCCAAGTATTGAGAAAAGTTATAGGAAGGATCAATGAATATTGCCATTATGCTTTGGATTTGTAGATTATGAAAAGACATTTGATTCTGTAAATATTTTTTCAGTGATTAAAGCATTAGATCATTAGGGTATAGACCCAGAATATTGTCATATTCTGAATAATATTTATAAAAATGTAACAGCAACAATTAGATTACATAATGATACTAAAAAAATTAACATTGAAATGGGTGTGTGACAGTGACTCCATATCAACAAAACTTCTTACAGTAATTTTACAAGAAGTATTTTGAGGATTAAAATGAGAAGCTAAGGGAATAAAGATAAATAGAGATTATTTAAGTAATCTAGATTTTACAGATGATGTAGTTGTTTTTGCAAATTATGCTTTTGAGCTTCAGAAAATGTTGCAAGAGTTATCAGATGAAAGTAGGATTAAAAATAAATTTTAAAAAATCTAAAATAATGTTCAATGGATTTTCTCAAAAGAATGAAATAAAGATTGATAATGATGTTTAGAAGTTAACAACTACAATACTTAAATCAAATTATTACTACAGATGAAAACATAATGGATGAAATTAATCATAGAATTAAACTTGATTGGAGTGCTTTTGGTAGAAATAACTTAATATTAAAAGGAAATATGGCTGTTTGAAAAGGAAGATTTTTAATAAATGTGTTTTACCAGTTGTTACTTATGAATCTGAGGCTTGAACTCTTAACAGAATACGGAGATTTCAGACCACTCAACGAAGTACGGAGAAAAGCATGTTAGAAATAACAAGAAGAGATTGAAAATGAAATAAAGAACAAACAAGTGTTATTGAAATCATTGAAAGAATTAAGAACCATATAATACTAAATTGTCCATTCACTTTACTACTGTTGCACAATTCTTTATTTACCACCCTTTTTTTTTTACAGTTTCGATTGCCCCAGCAATCTTCTTCAGAACTTTATATCTCCTAACCTCAACTAAAAAGTTCTGAAGAAGACTGCTGGAGCAATCGAAACTGTAAACTGTAAAAAAAGGGTGGTAAATAAAGCATTGTGTAACAGTAGTAAAGTGAATGGACAATTTAGTATTACATGGTATACATTTGGCAATGCAATAAGAAAGAGTAGTTATTACACTTCTTGAAAAAGAATTAAGAAACTGGAGTGAGTAGAGTTGGACATTTTGCTAGAAGAGACGATAGTAGGTGGACAACAGAAATCTTAAAAAGGATTTTAAGAGATTGTAAAAGAAAAACGATCACATGTAAAGTGAATGGATGAAATAAGGAAGGGTGATGGAGTGATGTGGAGAAGAAAGGTTAGAGATTGGAGAAGATGGATTGAATTTTAAGAGACCTTTTTGTAATGGATCAATAATGGTTGAAAATGATAATGATGACATCAGTGATAACTTATATGATTGGAAGAGCAACAATTGGTGGCACATCTAAAAATAAATTTTAATTTATCCAATAAAATTTGTTGATTTATTTGTCACTACAAGTTCAAAGAAGCTTGAGGTTTTGTTAATATTTAATGCTCTTGATAATCATGTTCAATAATCCAAAAGAGGGTTTTTTTTCTGGGATAAAAGGAAGCTGTATTGAATAAGCTTTTACTCTCATCCTCTCAAAATGCACTCAAAAGAAAATTGGGATTTTAAAAATAGTTATGTTTTTGGAAAATGAGAATAGAACATTGATTCATACTTTTAGATTAATGTTATTATTTTTGCAATATTCAATATCAAATAATAAATAAATTAAATTTCTTTATTATTATTGAAACTGAGTTTGAGTCTGTAAAAAATGATCAAGTTTATATTCCCTCATCCTTGAATTGACCATAATGTTTCTATCTTGTTGCTTCACTGTATCGCACACTTGAATCTTACCCTGTAACTTCATTCTTATTTGATCAGGCACACATATTTATATATCCTGAGTTTGCATTAAACTAAATATAAAAATTTAAAGCATATTATAAACTATAAACATTTTTTTAGAAGAATAATATGAATGAATTTTAATAGTTAAAAAAAAAATATTTCAAATGAAATTAATTAAATTGCCATATTGTTAATAATAAATTACTTTGTATTAAGTTTTTTATTACCAGAAGATTGTCATTCGTTAAGCTTTTAATTCTATACAATTTTCACATATATCTTTTTCAATGTACACCTGGGTCTCTTTTTATGCGGTAGATAGGTTCCACAGAAAACCCGCATTAAAAAAATTGCACGAAAATAGATTTAACTTGAAAAATGTGGGATAGGTTCCAAAATTTTCAGAAATCACATAAAACCAAAGCAACACGATAAAATTCACATAAAAAAAGGAAATAAAGTATGGCTAATAAAAAATTTCAAATATTTGAAAAAAATTGATACAAGACAAACTTTTTTTATTAACTATTTAATTTTATTCAAAACAATATGTTTTTATGTGTAATTTATTTTACATTTTTTCATACATATTTTAATCATTATCACTATTTGACAATATGCGGTTTGTTTGTGAACTGGTAAGAAATCAGATTCGTCACAAGAGGAAATATAATTAGCGCCAACTTCAGTCTTGTGCTGTGTTAATGGTTTTCTGTCGACAATGTAATCGGTAATTAAACTTCGAGACGATGATTTTACTAATTGTTTATAAAGCTCTCGATATCCAGACTGCTATGTCTAGCTGTTAGTGAATGCACTTCCACGAGTACAACTATATATATATAACATGCTTTCACGATTGTGTTAATAATGACTATAGGTTAAATTTTCTTTTGTACACATACATATATGGAGACACTTTTAGACAGAAAAAAGTTACAAGTAAAAATGTTTAAAAACTTTTAAAGATACATTCTTTTTAAGTAGAAATTAAAAGTTGCTAAATATTTTTACTTGTAACTTTTTTCTGTCTAAAAGTTTCTCCATGTATATATGTGCATAAAAGAAATTATGAACACACACATACATAACACAGACATACAACTATTTAGCTCTCATTGGAATTTAGTTCATAATTCGTGTTGTTAACAAGAAAATAATTTTCCAATTGATTAGAAAGTTAAAGACTTACTCGAATCATTTTTGCTGTGAAATGAACAGGTTCCACTTTTGTTTCATTATCTTTTTCTAAATCTTCTACACTATCTAAATTTATTGCCAAACTTTTCCAACAGGCATTTAAAGTATGTAAAATTTAATGCATGTATGTAAAACGGGGAAATCCAGCTTTTAAGTGAAATATAAACAAGTTTATCGCATTTAAGAAAACTGCATAAAAAATTATTAAGAAGAAACATGAATCGCATTAAAAAAATCCACACATAGACCCAGGTGTATTTTATTTAATAATTTTTATGAGTCAAAAATATATTTCTTTTAATATATATAAAGAGAAAAATATTTAAAATCTCTGTCTAGAACATTCCTATCCCCAGACCAGTTGGTTTTGAGCTTTTGGCTCACCTCAGTGAGGAGTTAGAACATTTCGAAACTAGATCTAAAATATCAACTCAAAACCCAGTACTTATTTAATACATAACATTTAAGTAGAAACTGAAATTTTCGGACATGAAAATGTCTTTTAACTCCAGCTATCTAACTTAAATAGCTATATGGGACTGAACCAAATTCAGATCTACCATATATTAATATCCTTAGCATTGCCAAGGCCTTAAAGGCAAAATTATAATAATTAATAAAGCTTGTTTGGGCTATTGGTATGCTCCCTTAAATACAAGCTCATAAAAGCAATACCATGCTATATATGACTTGCTTTATTGATTATTATTCATTTAATATATCAGTTTATAAAATGATTTGTGCTTACATAATTTCAAGTAAAAAAAAATACAAAATTTGCTAACTAGATTAGACCGTTTATCTGTTTTATTATACTAATCTTACTACTGGAAGTAACTGAAGCTTCCAATGAAATATATAGTGTAAAATACATTATATAATTCATTGGAAGCTTCAGTTACTTTCTGTTCAGTTATATATAATATGAATTATTTATTATTTACATAATCTTAATACAATAAATGATCTTTAACAATTATTTAAAATATTATCCTTTTAATCAGGTCATGCAATTCTTGCATGATCACATAATGGTGACTAACATATTTGGATTGAAAAATAGGAATAACTACTTTTTAAAAAAAAATATATTCATCTTTGCCAATATTGATTATAAGATTTTATAATTTGTACTCTTTGTTAATTTTTTTAAAAAAAATCCATACAGGTAAATTGGAATATAAGTGATAAACAAGGCTTCTTTTACATAATCCTCTTTATTAATATATAATGTAGTTTTCTGTTGAAAGCATCTTGCTAATGAAAGAACCAATTTTTCAAGAAATTGTTATTTCTAAGAAATAAAGAGAGAACAAAAAAAATCTAACAGAATGCTCCAAACAAATTAATATAGATAATAATGATTTGATGATTATTATTCATTGAAATATATATAATATATAATGTGATTGGTAGTTTTTAAGTTGTATTAGATTTTATAATTCTCAACATTCCACGACTATTTGCAAAATGTGTTTGTGTGTATGTGTATATATATATATACACACACACACCCACACAATTTGACATTTAAAAAAAAATCCAGGTTAATATTAAGTATAGGGATTAGTTATTTGCAGATGGACAACTTTCACATTTTTGTTCATAACAATCATGATTTCAATTACTTATTAATATTATATATTGGAAAAGAAATCATTGATTGGCATTTGTTTTGTATATATTTTATGCTTCAATTCAAAGTGTAATCTTTCAATGCCAAGAACATTTTCAAGATCACTCAGTTATGTTGTATGTGTATAGAAAGCTTTTATTTTCATCAGCACTTAATGTATCTCAAAAAAAAAATTAAATCAAATATTGGATACTAACAGAAATAAAATATAATGTACCAGGATATTGGCTGAAATTATGAAGCATACAAATATCTACACAACCATTTAATGAATTAAAACATTAAAAATGATCACTTGCAGCCACGCATGCTAATTCTTTACTTAGTCTAATGAAAGAAATGGAGAGCAATTCACTTTAAATTAAAAACAATATATCCTTATAGAAAAATATTATATAAGAATCATGATTGGTTAAACTTTGTGATAAAAGAACATTTTGAGAATCAATTTCAGCTGGGGGCAAAAGTAATATTTATATAATGTAAGTTCCCTGACCAAAACATGCAGAAAAATGTTGGTAACAGGAACAGTGCAAGCAGATTTGACTGTATAGTGTTTTTTTTTAAAAAAAAGGAATCACATTTTAGATTAGAGAACTAAAAATTTCCTATGTGAATGGCATGGGGAAAACTTGCAATGAAATTGGGAAATGAAAAGGTGAAGAATATAAAGATATTGAAAAAAATATGTAAGACTTTTTTTTTAGGAGAGATTCGAGTGAAATTCATATTAGCAACTGTAGCAGAAGTAGAAATCGGCAGTAGGATAGTAGTTATTTACACTTTGATTTTGGGTTAAATAAGAGCAATAATTGAAAAAAAATCTAATTTGCAAAATTGCTCAATGAAATGACTGAGCATCAGAGTATGTTCAGAAACATCCCATCCGGGTGAAACATTTTTCTAGCCTCATATTAGAGAAAAACATGTTGAGTAAAAGAGTGGTGGAAGATTACACATGTAAAAAGAATATGATAGTAGAGATCCGACACATATCCATTAATGATTTAGAATTAATGAGAAAAACATCAAAAAGTTGATCATCAGTAGAAGCTGCAAAAGTACCATCATTTTTGATCTGAAATGGAAAAACATTAGTCCCAAAATTGCAACTGATTGCTTTGCAAAATACTAAAATATGTAACTATTAAGATAGAAAATAGTATTTGACAAATGTTTTTTTTATTCTGGTGATTCGCATTTGTTTTATTTTACTCTGATTTTTTTTTTTTAACATATTCTTGATAAACATTGCTTAATTGAGTAAGAGTTTGGATGTAGAGTTGAATGGGTTAATTCAGTTGATTTAGAGATTAAAATTTGTAATGATAATTGAACCTGAAACTAATTGATGCATGGAAAAGAAAATGGATGTGATGAGCTGAATCAACAGGCATGAAATGCCAAATCAGTCTAAAAGAAAAATCTCTTAAGATTTTGGAAGATAAACAGCAGAAGTCTTTGATTAAACAACAAGATAAAAATGTTCCAGAGAGTCATAGAAACAAAATAATATTTAGGGTTACTGGTTTAAGAGATCAAATATATAGGTGAGTACATCTTGGCATCTTTAGGCAGCAATATGCCCAAAATATATGAGCGAGTTGACATTATATATCAATTATCAGAGAATAATTTTGATTGGAGTGGATGTAATTAGTATTGGAAATAAGAAAAAGAAAGAAAACTAAGTACTGTAGTCAGGAGAAAAGCATCTATAATTATAAAAACTCAGGCTACTAAAATATATAGTTATTGAATGGGAGTAAGATTTTATATAACTGTTCAAGCAGATTGATTTAGATTCAGAATCTTAGGCAGATTTGAATTTCAGGTTTTTAGCTTGCCGTGTAAAATGAAGTTAAATATTAGTTATTGGATGCATAATTAAATTACCTCTGGCTTTTAATCTTAAGCTTTATTGGTAAAGACAAAAAGAAACCAGTCTGGAAATGGAGATTTTTAAATGCATCTGGTAATCACTAATTATTCAAACTTACAATAGCTGGCACTGGGATAGCTGACATAATTTATAATTGTAGTCATTGCTAGAGTAGTAAAAATCAAAGATTGATAAAGAAAAATTCAATATCTATTGTCCAAAAGCTGCTTGCAGAATGATACATTAAATTTTTTTTTAACGATTGGCAAAGATTGCATGTTTTTTTTAAAAAAAACATGAATATATAATAGTTTGTTTGACAACCTAAAAATATTTCCTGTCTTCAATTTAATTTTTTGAATATACTGTTAATAAAGATTCAACATAACAAACAATATATTAAGATGAAGAAAATACATGAAATAATAATAAACTTATGGAAGTAATACAATTTTTTTCTTCCTCCTTCTTTCTTTATGTATTGATTTCTATATTTACGTATGATAACATTTTCAACGTTTTTACTGAAACGTATATTCCTTCTCTCATAACTGTTTCACCTATTTTTACCCACAGCTCCATCTGTGCCAGATTAAAACCCTATCTGAGTACATGTATATAAGCATCACCATGACTATATAGGTATCGTCACACATATATAGGCGAACAGACGACTGTGATATCAATATATACATATATATATATTACAGCATGTATATTTATTTTAAAATAATATATATTTTGTCTTGTTAAAAAAAGTTCACATTTTAAATTGCGTGTAGTCTACACATGACCATGTTACATGTAGAGGATATTATTAAAAGCTAGAACAATTCTCAATTTTAACCTTAAATAAATCATAAACAAAAGCCGCTTGGCAAGATAATTTAAGTTGTTTCTAAACAATAGTATTTTTCCCAAAAATGTACAATCTTAGTAAACTATATTTTCGAACTGAAACTATTAAAGTTATTAGGTCAAGTTTAAAGAAAAATATTCTATTGAAAAAAATGACAGGAAAATTTAAATGTATTGAGTTATAGAATTTCAAAGGCGTGCTAAATGATTCTCAAGAAGTAAATAGTCTTGTTGATAGCAAGGTGGTCTAATCCTTGAATTGTATAAACAGGCCAGATTTCTTGCTGCAAGGATTGACTCTTGACATGTCTGGTTAGACAAAACTTAGATTTGCTGTCTTGCTCTAATTGGAGATGGCAATTTCTCTTCACTCCTACATGCCTGATGGCTCATCATCATAGAGAGGGGAAACCTTCCAGCAGTCTATCATAAGAAGACATTGTAAGCCGCCTATCTTGAGGAGAATGCCACGGTCTGATGTGCCTGCATTACAAGCTACCACCAAGAAGACCAGTAATATTTTTTTCAAAGACTGCAGAGCTCTATAATTTAATCTTTTAAATCTGTAATATTAAGCTAGCTTATTTACTGTAATGAACGTTCAATATTATCTCTTAAAATTGTTGAATTAAATCTGTTATAAAGTAAAACTATGATAAACTTGCCTGAATTCTTCTGTATAATATAAAATAATTTATTATCAAACTTGTTTCTTAAAATCTGTTAAATTAAATCATTTATAAATTAACCTTATAAACTTGCCTGAATTCACCTTTATAAAGTAGTAAAAGACTTTATTTTTTTGGATAATGTATAAATAATTGTAATAAGTTATATTTTAAATTTCTCAAAACTGCTGTCATGCCTAGATTTAGTTATTTTGTTTAAATTTATTATATATATCATGATATGCCCATCTTTCAAAACAGCGAATAATTGTTAACTAACTTTCAACAGAGATAATTAAAATCCCCACTTTAAATATTTAAGAATGCTACTTGGCATATCAAATCGCTGTTTTGAAATACTACATTAATAGATAATAACCGATCACTACACGCTTGTTATTATCGTGATTTTATATGTTATAAATTGTGATTGTGTCTATAAAGTACGCATTCATACGTTTATGTTTTGCGCACCTTTTAAATGGTGAACGGCCGCCCCATTCTTTAGTTTGGGTATTACTATCTTTATTACAACTGGAACACGAAAGTCCAGATCATGTTTATAAAGCCTATCCGAGTTTCTGAACTTATCTGGTCACATATTCATGCAGCAAACCATCCAGTCTCAGAGCACCGAATATTTGATGCTGAATCTCTTGAATAATTACTCAATCGTACCGCAGACTTATTCTTTAGCATTTTATGTAGTGCCTTAGTATATATATGCGAATCCAAGGCTCCTCACTGACGGAGACCACAAGCCAGAAACTAGTCTGGAGATAGTGGATGAGTAGGCACTAGATGGGAATTTTATGCACAAACCTTCTGGCATCCATTGATTACTCTGGCTTGCACTGAGTGGCGCTACTGTATGGAGAGTTTTGCCTGTCTTCATTAATACAATGTAATTTTCAAACAACAAAACTTATTACAAACTTCAGTAGAGTTTGAGATTAATCCCATAAATATTATTTAGAAAAGATTTATTATTAATTAAACAATATTAAAGATAGTATTCTAAACCTCAATTTTTTTTTTTCATAGTTATTTCAGCTTTTGTTATATATTCTAATTAGAAGGGTTTTTTTTGTTTGTTTGTTTTTTTCAAAATTTTTATTTTTAAGGTGTTGAAAGGAGGCGGATATATGATATTGTAAATGTCTTGGAAAGTATTGAAATGGTTAACAGGATTGCTAAAAATCGCTATGCATGGCATGGAAAAAAGAATTTAATTATAACTTTAACTAAACTGAAGGTAAGTTATTTGTTTTTTTATTAAAAACATTTTTTAAAAAGTGATGTAATCTTTTTCTCTAGAATTCAAAATCTTATAAATTATTAAAATCAGTGGGCTCTATATGTCAATGAAATCCACTGAAAATGATTTTGACTAGCTGATATTTTTGTGGTAAAAGATTTTGATTTTTGTCTCTTTTTTTGCTGTACTCATTAATTTTACTCAATGTTACATTTTGGATTTTAGAATGACAATAGATGTCCCATTATCTTGGTTCTTTAATGTAAGTTAGAGAAATTGTGATATTATCTTTGACTTTATCGTATTTATGTCAATTTTTTGTTTTTTAAAGATTTCAAACTTTTAGGTAATATTGAACATTTTTTTATTTTTCATGTTATCATTATTCTTTTTGTCATATGCATGTTCTTATAAGAAAATTTTATTCATATTACTCTTCAGTATTCCTTACACCATCTCTTGATTTAATTCTAAGAATTATTGTTATATTATTCCACAACTATAAAACAAAAATATCAAAATTTTATTAATAGCAACAAAATTTTTTTTTATTACATAACAATATTAATATACAAAAAAAAAATTGCTGTATACTCTATTATATATCAAAGTAATTCTACATTATGTTTTCATAACATGACAAATAATTATTTGGTTATCAAAATATTTTGCCTAAGCATCTATATTACCTTTTCAGTTTTGGACTTAGTATTGTCTGTGTTGTTACATGTTGTATTTTCTTTTGACCTAAAGTCAAATAAATGTCTCTTGTGGAACAACTTTAGGTTATTTTTGTATATGAGTAACATTTTGCACTCTTGGGAAATTTAACAAATATATTTTACATTTTTTCATTCTACACATATTTTTCTTTTTTGTTTTACCGCCATTTCTATTTTCAATACTCATTCATCATCAGTACTGTTCTGAAACTAACATTTTATTTTTCTCAACATATTGATGTCTTTTTAGCCTATTTTTTTTATGTTTCTATATTTATGTCCACTTCTCTCTCTCTCTCTCTCTCTTTGAAACTGTTTTCTATATCTTATTAATTTTACAGGACCTATAACTTTTTTTTTTCTTTGACTTTCATATTTTTGTTTTTTTCCATGTCCTATACTTTTCATTCCAAACTGCATTTCACTGTTTATTTCTTTTATTGTACCTTGATAACTATCTGTTTGCTACTGTTTCTTTCAGTTTTATGCAAAAACAAATATATGAGATATCCAAAGATAAATACTTTGAGCAAATTAATTTTATGTAGCTAACTTATAGCATGAAAATGAATATGAATCATGTTGAATTGTAAATTTATAATATTTATAAAATATGGAACATGAGAAAGAAAATTTAAAATCATTTATATCTTCTTTATCCAGACTTACAAATATTTTTAATTCTTTTTTTTTATTAAAAGGAGAAAATTATTCTTGAAAATAAAAATACAATAACATTGTAGTCAGTTAGAAAACATTAGTTCATGATAAATTGAATATTGAGTAGTTTGTTAATGTTCACATAAGGATGTAGTTAGTCTTATGCAATGAATATTTTGTATCTAAGGTTAATTCTTGTTCAGGTTTTCTGGAACAAACGGTCTGGGACCAGAAGTTGGTCTTTATCTTTAATTTTAGAGATTAATTCTGTGAAAACATGACAAATGTCATGATAGGTTTGGGTAAATATTAGCTTGCATCTGGTAAGCCAAACTGCAAGATGGAGAAAAATGGAAAGTCCGATAATGGAGAAGGTACCATTTTCTATGGATTTGCTAATGGAAAAAGCATCTGTTATTCCAGGTGTTGCAAAGTGGAGCTAGAAGGGAGCAGGAGTAAAAGAGATGCTGGATCGACTCATCATCAGTCTGTCATAATTGACACTGTGGATTAATCTTTGTGAATCCCCTTCTCCAAACCAAAAAATGATTGGTGGGAAATGAGGAGAGATTGAATTTGAGTACAAAGTCAATATATTTGGGTTCAAAGAGCCACTTCTTAGAATGCTGATGATTTGCTTGTTATTTATTTTCAGCTAAGAAAGCCTATTTTAATAACATATTTTAATGTCTAAAAAAAAAAATCTCTCTGGCAGTTCTATATTTTTTAGCCAATTAAATTTCTTCTCATTTGCATATCTGTTTAAAAAAAAATGAAAAGAAAAAAAAAATGTGTTTATCTTATTGTATCCTATACATTAAGTTAAAAGAAATTAAATAAATCCTTCAATAAAATCAAAATAATCTCTAGGATTATTTAAAGGGAAAAACAAATAATAATTATTTGTTTTTTATTTATCTCACTATACTTGATGTAATATGATGTTGGTTTTCACCTTTAGGTTAAGCACAGTTTATCTGAGTTAGTGTTTGGAAACGGAGCAAAACTAATATATGAAAGAAAGAGAGGAAAGGGAAATACAATTAAAAAAAGTTATACAATAATAATTAAAAAAAATGGAATTATATAATCTCACTGTTCAATAAATTTGAACACAAGGGACAAGCATACTAAATGCCAGCCACAATAATCAACTTGTCTGGAAGAAGATAGAGAAAGCACCTATAATGCCAAATGAAGTAGATACGAATCTCACAAATAGTTAGCTATAGAATTGTAAAAGGTTTTGATTGTTTTTTTTTTTTTTTATGATCTCATAGCCAACTCTTAACATGCATGCATTTATAACATCTATTTTATATACAACATGTGTTATTTCTGTTTATATATTATTAAATTGCATAATTTATTGCAAATAAAAATATTTGTAAGATTTTGAAATGGAACTAAAACCTCTGCCTTGTTTTGTATTAAACTGTTTATGCATTAAATAGTTCATATAATGTGAATACATGATTTACAAAATCTTTCATCTTTGAAATGAATGATAAGATACCATACGATTTGTATTATGTTGCATCCTAGATTATGAAAAGGACATTAGGATTTTAATACAGCTGATGAATTATAACATCACTAAAAGTGATACTGCAAATTCATTATTATTTTGTGATTCCACAACTAAATAAATGTAATTTTTATACATATTCTATAGAATCTTTGATACCTGCCATACCATGGCTTGGGCTTCAAATTCTGTCATGGTAAAACTTAATTTTTTATTTTTTCCCCCAAATTTTGGGGCTAGCTTAGATTTTTTTTTTTTAATTCTTAGCATGTAAAACACAGATGGAAAAATTATAGCCTTTAACTAGCCTGATACATAATACTTATTCCTTTCACTATTTTGGTTGTTAATTAAAATAAATAAATTCATTACATTCATTTTTAAATACAAGTCAAATATATATTTACACAAATACAAATATCATTCTTCTCCTACTAAGCCCTACTTGCGCTTTTATGTAGAAGAAATTTTTTTGTAAACTTTTAGACATTTACATGAAGTTTTAAACAAAATATAAAATATGCTTGTAATAGCAACAATAAATTACATTTTAATAATATATTAATTATATAATATTAGATACTCAAATTTTTTTTTTTTCCTGTTTTCACCCTCATTAATATATTTTTAAATTTGTTTTATTTCCCTGTAATGAAACAAGCTTCTTAATTCAGTAGGTAAATTATTAATTAATTTATGAACATAATGATTTCATACTCTAATTCCATATTTATTGCAATGTTTTGAAACTGTATGTATCTGTTTTCCTTAGACCCATTTCAAATTGTTTTATATAAGGTTTTTTTGAAAGTACTATCAAAATTTTTTTCTTGATAATTATATAATCCAGAAGTTGATTGAATAATAAAATATTTTTGTATATACTTTTTTCTTTATTGATATATTTTTCTTCTATTAAATCAGTTATTATTATTTTATTTTTGCAGTAATGCTAATCTTAGAAAAGCTTGCAAAACCATAAAGCATTATTTCATGTCTCAATAAAAATTCACATAAAGATTTATATATAACAATAAGAATATTTAAAGAAAAAAAAATCTGATTTTATAGAACATTATTATGAAATATCTTAATTTATTAATTAGTATGTTTATATGATGTTTCCAAGACATTTTTTTATCAATCATCATTCCAAGATATCTAATATATTTTACTTGTTCTACTTTTTTATACACATATTATCATTACATTATGATCATATAAACACTCGTGTTATATATCAATATTTTTATATTTCTCCATTTATATAAATTCCTCTCTCAAAGCACCAAAAGACAATTTTGTTCGGACTTTCTTGATATTCTTTAATTGCAATATCAATATTGTTATTTACACTCATAATAACAGTATCATCTGCATATTGATATATTGATTCTTCAATATTAATATTTCCTAGATCATTTATGAAAATCAGAAACAACCATGCACTAAGTATAGAACCTTGAGGAATCCCATATAAATTTTTTTGCTCATTACTCAATACATTTGGTATTTTTAATGCCATCTATCTATCATTTAAGTAATTTTTAAAAAAACTTACCAATTTTCCTCTAACTCCACAATTTTGTAAACTGTGAATCAATTACTTATGCTCAGTAATGTCAAAAGCCTTATAAAAATCTAAAAAAAATTACATTTACGTATTTTTATCATTTAATGCATTATTAATTGTATCTGTAAAATTTTCTAATAACATAGTTGTGTTTCTTCATTGGTTTTTATTAAAAAATATATTTTTCTATTATTTTAGCAATTGAAAAAAGAATAGATATAGCTCAGTAGTTATTAAAATTATTTTTAGCACCAAATTTATAAACTGGTCTTAAGATGGTTTAATAATATATAATGTAGGAAATTCACTACTTTCTATTATTTTATTAATCATATAAATTGTAACATCCAATAGAATGTCAGTATTATTTTTTATATCTACCATTCTGATTGTATCTACACCTGGGCTTATATTAACTATACCTTCTATTATTTCATATAAATCTTCTTCATTTAAATTTGGATTGAATGAGGTTGACTATTATGTTTTTGAAATATTACTGTCATGATTAATTTGTTTTAGTTTGTTAATTTATTTCTACAAATATATTATCAAAAGTATCATTTATATTAAATTTTTTTTTTAAATCTTCATCATTTATAGAATTTGATTTCCTTAATAATATTTCATTTATTTTTCTCCAAATATTTTTTTGTATCACTTCCATTTTTATTAAAAAATTATTATAAAACAATAGTTTCTCTGCTCTTATCATAGAATTAACTTTATTTCTTAATGCTTATATTTAAGAAATAAATCCTGATTTTATTTAGTTTTTTTTTTTACATTCTTTTTATAAGTTGTTTTTTTCTTTGTATTTTCAATATTTTTTTATTTATTCAATTAATAGGGAACTTTTTAGTATTTTTTTTTAATCAGAATGATTTCTTATGACTTATTACATCTTTGGAAATTTTCTACAAATTTCTTATACATGGTATTAATGCCATTAATTTTTTTTACTTTATTCCAATTAGTTTCTTGAAAAATATTCTAATTAGTTTATTATTATACAATATCAATTCATTTTCACCTATTTCTGATATTTTATTATGTTGTATTTTGTTTGGAATAGATATAAATATAAAATAATGATTAGCATTTTTTTTTTAAATAACATCAGTGAAAATATTTTTCATTAGGCTTGTATTATTTTGATCAATATATGAAGAAACTATTCTATTCATTATAATTTCTTACCTTGTATATGTTTTTAACATGATAAAGTACTCCATAACTAGCTAATGCATCTATATAATCTTCAACAGTTTTAAATTTTTTACATAAATCAATGTTCATATCACCTATTAGTATTATTTCATTGTTAGATAGTCTAAGACATTTTAACCATGATTTTAATTTATCTCTAAACATTTTATTATCATTATCTGGTGGTTTGTATATTGCTAGTAACATAACTGTATTGCTATTTAATTCAAAAGTTATTGGAATTGCTTCAAAGTTATAAATGATATATATTCTTTCCTATATTTTAAATATATATTTGTTTATTTGTTTTAGACATTGGCAGAATCGAAAAATTATGCATATCTAATTCAAAATATGCATGAGCAAGAAATAACACGTCAAGCTAAAGAATTGGAAAATAGTCAAGATAATATACCTCTATTTTTTACTGATGCTAGTCCTTTCTTAGATCAAGATAATGCCTTAGGTATTCATAGATTTCTCATCTTATGTGTATATAAATATATTTGTGCTTGTGTGAATGTATTGATATTATTGATATTGTTATAGTAATTATTTTTCATAAGACTTTTCTAAATGGTCTACTATTTCAAGTCATATATTATTAAAGTTTAGAATTCTTATATGGTATATATTATTTTTATGGACTTTCAATAGTACAGCATACAATGCTCAAATAATAAATTTTTAGTTTATATTGACCTAAATAAATTTAACATTATTCTATTGTTTATTGCATTGTGTGTCCAGCATAAGATTTGGCCTTGTCAATAACTTTATTTACAATCTATGCTAAACAGTCAATTAATTCTTGATGAAAATGGCCACATGTTTAAATATTGCATAGCCATGGCAAAACAAAACTTCAATCAAAAGGATATACCTAGTTGAGATACCAATATGGCAAATGATAAGTCACTCTTTTTTATTATATTAGATAACCTATACATTGTTTGTTTTTTTTTTAATTTTAAGTAATACTTCATTAATTCAAAATAGCACTTGTTTTAACAGAATAATAGATATTAAGAATAATTTTGGCTTGCTGAAAACATATATAAGTTGCATTTTTAATTTAAAATATGCCCATGGTGGATTATTCTAAGAAGCATTGTGTTTTCTGAATACATTATTTCATAAGTATTTATGGGACACACACACCAAATTCCATTAGTTTTAATTTTTATTAGCTTCATTAAGAAAAAATAGTCTGGATCTTAATAGAGTGTTATCCCGATACACATGCTATTTCCTATTTGTTTATGCATATCCAACAGTACTAAACCCTTATAAAAAAGTTTAAAAAAATGGGGAAAATTTTCTGAATTATCAGCTTGCATCTTATATCAATGAGCCCATTAGGAATAAAATTATTAGGATCAATGGTCAAAGATAAACTAGAACCATATATACTACCTACACTATCAAAGAAGCAATTTACAAAAAAAAGGTTCATCAACAGGTCAAATTAGTTTTCTATTTAAGACCTTAACAGACGCAATGAGGAAAAACAAAAAATACAGCCAATAGTAGTCCAACTAGATATCAAATCTGCTTTGATATAATCCCAGCTTGACAGATATAAAAATATACATCATCACAAATTTACTAATAAATCTTGAGATTCAACTGCTTTTAAATCTCAATATCGAAAGACTCTTCTCATAATATCTTATTTTTCAATATATACATAGGCGCTTTATTAAGAAGCATTGAAAAAGAATTAATCTGAAATATATTTACCAGAGATGAAAGAAAATATACAATGCCATAGCCTACATGGGTGACATATTAGGTTTTTTTAAGATCCAAAAAAAAAAAAAAATTCCATGACAAACAAATACAAATTGCAATTTAATATGACAAAATCATGAACTTGGTATGTTTATACAGGAAAATGATGCAATCAATTCTTTGAAGGCATATCTAATCATTATTTAAGTTTTTCTTTTCATCTCAGTAACTCAGAAATGTGATCAGCAATACAAGAAAAGCTTAAAGAAAAATTGAACTCCTGATCATTTCTCTTGGAAAATCATATATATATATATATCTTTCGCCCTCCCCCCCTTTATATATATATCATCATCATTATTTTCAACCATTATCAATCCACTGCAGGGTGAAGGTCCCTCCAAGTTCAATCCATTTTTTCCGATTTCTAGCCTCTCTTCTTCAAATCACTCCTGCACACTTTCTCACATGTGGTTTCATATATATGTGTGTGGTTTCAAAAACATCATTATTTTATCTAATAATAATGACAAGAATAACATACTATTCACTAGTAGTTATATATACAAAAGCTTTTTCAACCTATATATATATACTATGTGCATTAAATTATTTTAAGAGTGAGAAAATAGCTTCTGTCTCAATTAATAAGATCTCTTATAAAATGGCTTGGGTCTACATTCAATATATGTCTCAAATTGCAAAGACTATAAACTTAATATCCTCAGGTCACAAATTTTATCAAATTTGGAAATTGTATTCAAGATTACGCCTGCAGACAAACCACTATCTATAAAAGTTTACTGGAAATCTTTGCTCACTGCTAGCCATTGATAATTTAATTTTTTTCCCAAATACTACTACTGGAACATCTACTCTTTATTACATCCGTCTATGCTAAATATAAATAATGAGTGGTTAATCTGTAAATTCAAGTACTAGTCTCTTGAACCAAAATATTTTGAATTTCTAATAAAATTAAATTTACAAACGTTACCAACAAAGTTTTATAAATACCAAATATACTGTGCGAATTATAGATTTCCAATAGAGAGACAAAAACTTAATCACATTTACTTTTTGAATATCAAACTTTTGAAATATATGTTTAGCAATTCCAAGATCCTAATAGCAACTTACAATCCATATTTAAAATTTTTTCTATGGAAGTATTTGCTAAGATTAGGACATCCATAGTCTTGCTATATGCATTGTGATGCACCAGATGCATTTTTTTATTATTATTAAATAACGATCCTTCCAGAAATACTTTCTGGATTAAGTTAGAGCCAATCAGAGCAAGAAATGAAAGATTTCCCTATGCAATATTTACTCTGATACTTCGTCTTTATTGCAGCTGAGACCCTAGAATGAGATTTCTAATTATAAGGAGTACTACTAATTATATTGTTTTACTTATTATTGAATATGAGGCAAAAGACCTCGAAAGCGCTTAGCGTGTAATAATTTCTGTGTATCTTTATAGCTTCTCATTCAAGTGTGGCATACGCTTTGTTAATTTTGTATATTTACTTATTATTGTAAATATGTAAAATTTATCATTATATTTAATTCCACATGCCATTTAAATGTAAACTACCTATAAGTCTTATTACTGTTATATATAGAGTAAGTTAAAAACAAACTCTTATGAAGCTTCAAAAATACCCTCAACCTCAGACCGCGGTTTCTGCCTCTAGCGTCATCAGTGAGGTGCTAGGGAATAACAATACTAGAACTAGTCCAGCATTTTATCAATGCCTAACTATTGAGAAGAAAATCTGAAACTTTCAGACATTTAAATGTCCAAAAATCCAGCTATCTAACTCAAATAGCCGTATGGGACTGAACTAAGTTCAGATACACCATATATTAATAGCTCTAGCAATATAAAATCGCCAAAGCATTAATAGCAAAAAACTAAAATTAAATTGATAAAAAATCAAGTCAGATAACCTAATTTTAATAAAGCTCCTATTTACAAATGTTATATATAGAGTAAGTTAAAAACAAACTCTTATGAAGCTTCAAAAATACCCTCAACCTCAGACCGCGGTTTCTGCCTCTAGCGTCATCAGTGAGGTGCTAGGGAATAAAAATACTAGAACTAGTCCAGCATTTTATCAATGCCTAACTATTGAGAAGAATTATCTGAAAATTTCAGACATTTAAATGTCCAAAAATCCAGCTATCTAACTCAAATAGCCGTATGGGACTGAACTAAGTTCAGATACACCATATATTAATAGCTCTAGCAATATAAAATCGCCAAAGCATTAATAGCAAAAAACTAAAATTAAATTGATAAAAAATCAAGTCAGATGAATAGTTAGGCATTGATAAAATGCTGGACTAGTTCTAGTATTTTTATTCCCTAGCACCTCACTGATGACGCTAGAGGCAGAAACCGCGGTCTGAGGTTGAGGGTATTTTTGAAGCTTCATAAGAGTTTGTTTTTAACTTACTCTATATATAACATTTGTAAATAGGAGCTTTATTAAAATTAGGTCATCTGACTTGATTTTTTATCAATTTAATTTTAGTTTTTTGCTATTAATGCTTTGGCGATTTTATATTGCTAGAGCTATTAATATATGGTGTATCTGAACTTAGTTCAGTCCCATACGGCTATTTGAGTTAGATAGCTGGATTTTTGGACATTTAAATGTCTGAAAGTTTCAGATTTTTTTCTCAATAGTTAGGCATTGATAAAATGCTGGACTAGTTCTAGTATTTTTATTCCCTAGCACCTCACTGATGACGCTAGAGGCAGAAACCACGGTCTGAGGTTGAGGGTATTTTTGAAGCTTCATAAGAGTTTGTTTTTAACTTACTCTATATATAACATTTGTAAATAGGAGCTTTATTAAAATTAGGTCATCTGACTTGATTTTTTATCAAGTCTTATTACTATACTACATATGTAGAGCTAAAAAAAGCTTTATAATATTTGACCAATAAAATCTTTGAAAAATATTATTATATTCAGAGCAACATCTATTGTCTTATAAATAACAAGAAAAAGAATAATAATGAAAAGAATAAATACAAAATTATGATACAGCAATCCAAATTATTACATATTCAATATAGGCTGAAATAAACTAATTATATAACATAACAAATGCACAATTATGGATACAAACATTTTATACAACTTTATATATATTGCCTTATTATATAATTTCCCATTCATTCTTAATTTACCAGTTATTAATTAAATTTATTGAAGTTTTATATATATTTATAGAATTCTTTGTTGTGCTGGTTATAATTTGTTTCGTATATTTACCTTCTTTTTGGATCTTTAATGTAATTTAAAGATTTAATATTTTTTATAGCATCTATTTTATGTTAAATAATGAATGTATATAAAACAGATTTATCATCTCTTCTATTAATTAAGAATGAATGGAAAATTATATAATAAGGTTATGTTTATAAAATTGTGTAAAGTATGTTTTTATCTGTTCTATGTATTTATGTTTTATTAATTTATTGTAACCTTTATTGAATTTCTAACAATTATGATTGCAGTGTCATAATTTTTACCTTCATTCTTTTTTTATTTTATATTATTTATTATTATTGTTATTTTCCTTTCTATTACAAAACGATACATTTCGCTCTATGTAATAATGTATTACCAATTAAAACAGATGTGTTTAACATTGAAATGGGTATAAAAGTTTATGCCAAAAAAGACTTTAATATATAATTATAAATATATATCTTCTGTAATCACTATTATATGTTGATATTTATAGTACTTTATTATAAATTTATGTGAGAAAAAACAGTATAATGGATTTTCTTTCTTTCTATTTTTGATGACATATATTATTATATGTAAATTGTTGTTAATCTTTGCAATCAACTAATAAAACATATTTATAGTCTGATCGACTCATTATTTTTAGCAATTGAAAGGCAAAATTAAACATTCTTATCATGGTAAATGAACCTATTAATGAAAACATAACACTTTAACATATATATATATGTAGTATTTCAGTATTGGATAACTGATCACTTTGACATTTACATAACATTTTATTTCTAAATGAAAATATTCTAAATCCAGCAAATTTGTTCATAATAGTCAAATATGTAATAATAATAAAAATTAATATTGAGATGTTTATGAAGCCCTTAATTATTAGAGAATTTATACATCTTGATTGTAGAGTATAAAACCATCAAAACATCACATGATCACCATTTTGTATGCTTACACATGCTGTGTTAATAAGAGTACCAAACTCTCCATGCAGTAATGCCATCAAATAGGCCCTAGACAGGAATTTTATGCACAAACCTTTTTTGCATCCATTGTTAATGAAGGCTTGCACTTGGTGACATTACTATATAGAGAGTCTGGTACTTAGGATTACAGAAAATGAGCAGAATGAAGCACGGAAAAAATTGAAAAATGGCAAGTCAAGAGGTTTAGATGGATGGGCAACAGAGATGGTGATGAATTTAGGAAATAGCAAAGTTAACCTATTATCATGTTTTAATAAGATGGCACAGAAAAGAGATTTTCCAGATAGTTGGAATAATGCAAGAATAAGGCTATTATTTAAAAGAAAGCATAAGGATCATAGAAAGTTAAGCAATTATAGACCGATAGTGGTAACGTCAGTGTTATATAAAGTTTTTGCATATATGGTGGCTGGAAGGATCATAAAATGGATGAAAGAAAATAATGTAGTGGGAGAAATACAAGGAGATTTTAGGCGTATAGGATATAGTTTATTTGTAGTTACACAACTTTACAGATATGTATAGAAATACTGGTAGACAATTATATATGGTTTTTATAGATTATAGAGAAGGCATATGATACAATAAGTAGAAATTAATTTATGGATAAGTAATGGATGGAACTTTAGTGGATATTATTAAGAGATTATATGAAAATAATTACTATATCAATTAGGGAATATAGAATCAGTTAAAGTTAAAAATGGGGTGGGACTAAGGCAAGTACGCCCTACGTTACCTATTTTGTTTTTGTTGTATTTGAGAGAAATGGAGAGAGCAATAAAAAGACTAGGAAGAGGGGTAGAGATGCCATAATAGATGGCAGGGGAGTATATACATTATCTGGTCTTTTATTTGCAGATGATGTCTTTTTGTGCACAGAAAGAAAGGAAGATGTGGAAGTTATGCTGAGGACATGCGCAAGGGTGGGTGAAGAGATGGGGATTAAATTTAGTGAAGAAAAATCAGGAGTAATGATGATTAATACTGGGGAAGGAGAAATAATTTTTATTGGGGGAGATAAAGTTCAGTGTGGTGAATAGGTATAACTATTTGGGAATCGTCTTGGGTAATCAGAGAAATTTCTTGGATGAATGGGAGAAAAAATTGATAAATGAAGAAAAGAAAGGAACTTATAAAGAAATTAACAGTGTTTTCATATAATAAATATGATGTAGCTAGAATTGTATAGAAAGGGAATGGCAGTAGTAGGGTAAACATATGGTGATGACGTGTTATGTGTTAGTAAAGGGGTATTAGATTACTTAGAAAAAGTACAAAGAGGAGTAGGAAGGAATGCAGATGTGTGGACGGCAAAGGATGCATTTCAGGGAGAAATGGGATGGTCAAGTTTTTATATGAGAGATGCAAAAAGCAAAATGAAAATGTTTGGTAAATTACAATTTATGGATGATAAGAGAATAGCCAAAATAGTATTTAATTGAGTTATGAGTAAAGGGCAGACAACAAGATGGTTGAGAAAGGTAGTCCAGTATGCAGACGATTTGGATAAAGAATTTCTGTAAGTATCCTTATACAAAAGATGGGATGATTGTGTTGGAAAATAGTTGAATGTTATAGTGGCAATGAATGGGATAGAAGAATAGATGCATTAATAAAAAATAGGGAGTTGGAGAATAAAAAGAGTTTAAATATATATAGAAGTAAACGGAATATTGGGAGCGAGTTAATTTATGATAATAGCAAGGAAAGTAGCTTACTGTTTAAGGCTCGAACAGGATCTTTAGCAACAAGGGAATATACACATAAATGAAAAAATGTGAGTTACTTAGTCTGCAAGTTGTATAAGGAAGACATAGAAAATATTTGGCATCTATTAATTGAATGTAAATGCTTGAAAGCAGAAAGGATACAAATAATGTTGTGGAAGAATAAATATGAACAACGTGATTATACGGAAAGTGGGTTCTTGGTTTTTATGCTGAATTGGGAAAAGATAAGGGAGATTAGATATAAAGGCCATGGAGTTGATAAAGATTATATTGTGGAAATGGGATGGAGCAGGTTAGAGAAGAATATGGGAAAACCTTAGTGGGTAACAGGTTTCTCTGGGCATAGTGGTTGAGAGATTCCTGACTATAAGAAGTCACAGTGCATCACATCACATGCTCTTATTATTGATTGTAGGCTATGTTATAAATTTCAAGGTGATCATTTATCTAAAATTGAAGCAGCTAATAATTATTAAATCTAGCATAGATACTTTAAATATTATATATAAGTTTCCACATAGATGGAGAAAGAAAAATATTGTAGAGAAAAATGAATTTTATTACCATATATAAATAGTAGAGTGTGTGTTTTTTGTTATTTCAGTTATTTTTTTCATTTTAATATAATACCTAATAAATACTTGTAAGTTTATTAATGGAAATGATGCTATTGATAAAATCAGCAACTGTAATCTTATATATAAAATGGTCTGTGTGGGTCAAGATATAATGGTGAATCAAAATATGCATTAAAAAAAGAATTTATGAACATGAACTGCTTTAATATATATATATTGTGAATAAATTTAAATCTATGTTTGCACAACATTCTATTGTTTTCAGTGAAAATTTTTGTTTTGACAAAAAAATTAGAGGCATATTTTATAAATACGGATAATTTAGTAAATATGTAATATAAATTATAAAAAATTAATCATTCAAGTTGGAAAGTTTAATGTGTGATATTAATGAGATTTTGATTTTTTAAATCCTAACTGTATATGCTATTTAAGATAGCAATCGTGCCATATGATGGTGACAGTTTTTATTTATTTCTATATTGGTGTATTGAAAATTGTGGAGGTAATTTCAGTCTTCTGTTTTAATACTACGTATACACACCAATCTGTTTTCATTATTTCTTTTGCCATTACTTGCTATATTCATGCCTTAATATAAAAAATAAAATACAATTGAATATTTTATAAAAGTATGTAGTTGATTAAATTGCATTCTTGAATTTTGAGTTTAAATCATGAATAACTTATAAATTCAATCAATCGCTGCTTATCTAAATTTGTACAAAATTCATTAAAAAAGTTTTTTTTTTTTTTTTTAATGCTCACATTTTGTCAGTATGTTTTAGTTGCAAATTTATGAAAAATAATACATGGTTTAGCATTATGTTAATGATATAATGCTTTAAAAAGCATTCTTAATCTTTCTCTTGAAGATATTCTAATTAAATTGTAACAGGAAATAACATTTTTGAAATTCTTTGATAAGTCAGCTGCAAGGCATTGATTATTTAAGTTTCAAAACTACACACAATAATTAATAATATTGTTATCAATGTGAAACAAACTTTCACAGGATATATTGACAAAAATATGTCTCGTGAAATAAAAATATTATTTATATTACCTGCTCTTGACAATCTAACCAATATTCCATACACAGTTGTTAACAATATTGTTATCAATATGAAACAAATCTAATTTTCATAGAATATTGTAGTGGAATTGAAATAATATATATTCTTGATGATAATCTAATCGATACTACTTTGATAAAAACCAATAAACTTAACAAAACTTATAATTAGAGAAGAGAATAGTATAGTTTTTTTTGTTTTAAACTTACAAAAAAGAAAAATAAATTCAGACTTGTTGATTCAAAATAATATAGTCAAGTTACTTCAACCAATTTTTCTTTTCTCACTTATAGTTTATCGTAATATCAAATATAACCACAATTTAAGTAAATTCAAAAAATTAAAATATAAAGATAATTTACTATATATCAACTTGATAGTGTGCATTGACATAAAAATGAACATCGGAACAATAGATAGCTCATGTATGACCATAAATTCACAATCTTTATAGGGTGCTATAGTTATGTATAACTTTCTCACTGATGCTTTTTTTCTCCCTTTTTTGTGCTTTGTGTTCAAAAACTTTTAAATATGTTTTGAAACTTGGAATTATTTTTGTTTGACTGATTGTCTGGACACATTAACCATTAAACAAAATCAGTTCAGTGTAATTTATTTGTATTAATTAAGCATAGATTGGCAGTAGTATTTCTCGCAAAATAACTGGAACTTAAGACATAACTGATATTAAAAGATTTTTATTTGAACTCATTACTATTTGTCCCAGATTAACATCTAAGAATTTATTCTTTGGACTCAATGATGACTAATTCTTATCATTGAAATAGTTAACTTTGTATATTATAAAATTTTAGTATTACTTGATCATTAAAAGTAATTGTAAAATGTTTACTAAATGCATATTTTAAATATTATCAACAGCTATTTTACTTCTATGTCAGTCGCAAACTTTCTATACTGTTATTAACAGCCTATGTAAGCATATGAAAAGATGATCATATGATATTTTACTTCTCTCAACCTCCAACCAGCAAGAATTTGAAATATTTATTTCAAAATAAGGATATTAGTGAAAAAGTTTTCATTTTTGATTATATTTATGTAATATACTTTTTTTTTTTACTCCTTGAGCATTCAAGCTTTTTACAATCACATTTGAAAAAGGTCTTGTGACATAGTAGTTAGAGATCTGATTTTCGTGCCCATATTTGGAATTTAAGTGCAGATGAAACTTTTTTTTTAATTTCAAGTTATCTTAGATTTTTTTTTTGCTTGTGGTTAGCCTATTTTTCACCCAGTTATTGGTCATAAAATGGACATCTAGCTATTCTTAATTATATGGTGAACAAGAAAAGTAAAATCATAAATTTTTACCAAACTGATATTTGACTAATCTGGTGAATACTTATTTCTTCTTATGGTTCTTTGTTAGGATACTGAAGAGAGTTTGAAAGTAGGTTATTTAAAGGCTTCTATTTTTACTATATAGACTTAATACTTATTATTAGAGAGTATATGAGGACATAGCTTAAGTTGTTTTATATAAAAAATACATCCTAGATATAATAAAATATCTTTATCTAACAACAAAAATCTTGATATATTAGTAGGGAATTATAAAATAAAAGATAATATAAAAAGAGTATAGTATATAAAATTACTTGTGGGGTTTGCAGTATGGTTTATTATGGACATACAGCAAAACAGTTAGAAGAAAGGATAAAGAATATAATAATGCTATTAATAGAAGGGATGACAGATCTGCATTATATGTTCACTACTTAAAATATGGACATAGAATAGATTGTGTTAAGAATATAAGTCCATTAAATTATATTAAAGAAATTAATAGAAGGAAGATATATGAAACCAATTACATTAATTATAACAGAAATAATTGTATGAATATTTATAAAACGTCAATTAATTTAACTAATAATTGGATAATGAAAAATGAACGGAGGGTTGTATAATATGTGTTATTATAAAGATATTGAAGTGTAATTATAGGTTTTGTTAATTTTATATAGAGCCAGTAGATGTCACTATATAAGAAATATAGGTTATTTTTGTAATTAAGACATATTGAAAAGGGCAAAAATTTAAAATTTGCCGAAAAGAGATTTTATATATTATTTTTATGTGTTATGATTATATGACTATATTACAGATATTGTCATATATCATTTTGTTGTTAGATAAAGATATTTTATTATATCTAGGATTTATTTTTAATTTGCAAAAACAACATAAAGGATTTATTCCTTGTATTTTAGTTGTTTTATATTTATTTTCTAGTCTTAAGAAACAGTGTGTTTAATGAAGTAATATATACATTATCTCTTTTCAAGCATTGTGCGTTTTTAAATCTGACTTATTTTTATTTCTAATTACAGAATCTAAAAGAGAAAAGTCATTAGGAGTAATGAGCCAAAAGTTTTTAATGTTATTTTTGGTTTCTAAGGTAAGTTTTGTCAAACATAAAATTATAAAATAGAATAGTTTTTTTTTTTTTTCTTATTCCAAATATGTGATTTATAAAATATTGGAAATAATAGAATTAATGAATGACTTTTTACTTTATTTCAATGAATCATGAGATTTTATCAAGTGTAGCATAGAAATTGTTATGTAGAATATAAAATCCTGTAATTCTTGATATAATTTAAATAAATAAATAACAGATTATTTAATAACTAATATATGATGAAATTGCTGTAGGTAATTTTGGTTATGGTAACAGAAATGAGAGAGAACATAGACTTGTGGAGTTTGCAGAAAAAGAAAAACTTTATATTATGAATTCTTTTTTTGGGAAAAATGTTAAAAGGAAATGGGCATGGAAGCATCCAAATGAAGGTACAGCAGAATTGGATTATATTTTGACTAACAGGAAATACATATTTCAAGATTGTAATGTTCTTAATAAATTTAACACAGGTAGTGATCATCGATTAGTAAGGTGTAAGATACGTGTTAATGTAAAACTAGAGATACAAAAATTATTAAGAAAAACAATATTTACAGTTGATATTCCTAATCTTCAGAAACATTCTAATGAATTTAAATTAGAACTTACAAATAGGTTTCAAGTATTAGTAGATTTTGAACATAATTCAGATTTGAATGAAATTAATATGAAAATAAGTGATACACTTTTAAAAACTGCAGCAAAGATAGCTGGTAGAAAAAAGCAGCAATTGACCAATAAAATTTCTACTGAGACTAGAGAATCTATGAAGAAAAGAAGGAATATGAAGATATACAAAAATGATGCATTAAAAAGGATAGAATATCTCGAATTTTGTAAAATGGTGCGGAAAAGAGTTGAAAATGATATAAGAAAGTATAACTGTGAAATAGCAAGGAAAGCTGTAGAAGAAAATAAAAGTCTCAAGAATGTTAAACAACATTTTGGTATTGGTAGGAAATTTATATCTGCAATAAGAAAAAAAGATGGAATTATTACTAAAAAGAGAGATGACATCTTGAAATTGGTAGAAGATTTTTATCAAGAATTATATAGTAATAAAGAACAAGTACCTTCTATATCTATTACATCTTCCGAATTGCCCAGAATTTTATATGAAGAAGTGAGACATGCAATTAAATGTATGAAGAAAGGAAAGGCTCCAGGTAATGATGGAATTATAATTGATATATTAAAAGAAGCAGGTGAAGAAATAGAAAAAATTTTAGCAAAGTTATATACCAAATGTCTAAATGACAAAGATGTACTGGATGATTGGAAGAATGCGGTAATAATATTAATATTTAAAAAAGGTGATAAAGAAGATATTAGAAATTACAGACCTATCAGCCTTTTATCAGTTTTATATAAAATTTTTACCAAGATAATTACAACTCGTCTACAGAGAACATTGGATTTCCACCAACCAAGAGAACAAGCTGGATTTAAAAGTGGTTTTAATACAGTAGATCACATCCAGGTATTGAGAGAAGTTATAGAAAGGACAAATGAATATGAGTTGTCATTATGTTTTGGATTTGTAGATTATGAAAAGGCATTTGATTCTATAAACATTTCTTCAGTAATTAAAGCTTTGGATCATCAAGATATAAATCCAGGATATTGTCATATTTTAAAGAATATTTATAAAAATGCAACAGCAACAATTAGATTACATAAAGATACTGGGAAAGTCAACATTGAGAAAGGTGTAAGACAAGGTGACTCCATATCTCCAAAACTTTTTACAGCAGTGCTGCAAGAAGTATTTTGTGGATTAAAATGGGAAACTAAAGGAGTGAAAGTAAATGGAGATTATTTAAGTCATTTAGATTTCGCAGATGATGTAGTTGTTTTTGCAAATAATGCTTCAGAGCTGCAGGAAATGTTGCAGGAGTTATCAGATGAAAGTAGGACTAAAGATAAATGTTAAAAAGACTAAAGTAATGTTTAATCGATTTGCTCAAAATATGAAAATAAAGATTGATTATGATGAATTAGAAGAAGTTAACAGTTACAAATACCTTGGTCAGATTATTAATACAGATGGAAACATAATGGAGGAAATTAATCATAGAATTAAACTTGGTTGGAGTGCTTTTGGTAGAAATAACTTGATACTAAAAGGAAAGATGCCTATGTGTTTGAAAAGGAAGGTTTTTAACAAATGTGTTTTACTAGTTCTTACTTATGGGTCTGAGACTTGGACACTTAATAGAAGAGCAATACAGAGACTTCAGACCACTCAAAGAAATATGGAGAGATGTATGTTGGGAGTAACAAGAAGAGATGGAAAACACAATGTATGGGTAAGAGAACAAACAGGTGTTACTGACCTCATTGAAAAAATTAAAAGATTGAAGTGGAGTTGGGCTGGACATATTGGTAGAAGAGATGATAATAGATAGACAATTGAAATTTTAAACTGGATTCAAAGAGATTGTAAAAGACCCAGAAAGAGACCACGTGTGAGATGGATGGATGAAATAAGAAAGTGTGCAGGGGTGATGTGAAGAAGAGAAGCTAAAGATCGGAGAAGATGGTTTAAACTTGGAGAGACCTTCATCCTGCAGTGGATTGATAATGGTTGATGATGATGATGATATAATTTATACGCATAGAAGCTTTTTTCACTAACATTTTATTTTTTTAATATATGAAAAACATTAAATAACGGCATTGTGTATATATATAGTGATATTTAATATGGTACGCTGGGACGCAGCAATAGAGAAGATGAGCAGAGTAAAAGTATGATGGCTTAGCACTTTCGAGGGCTTACTGTATTCTCATATTCTTATCAGAATAGGAAAATGGTGGAATATACATATAGCCGGATGGTATTCAAATTTATGTAAATTAATAGAGTGTCCATTTTTTGGAGAGGGGAAAGATGATTCTTTGTGTTTTATAGTGTTGGTGTTGTTATCTATATATTATACTTTCCTAATTTTACATTTTGCATCATTTCTTTCTATATATTTTATTGCAGCCAAGGTAGGTTCAGATATATGTCCTGTTGCTTTCTGGTGTTCAAGGAAGATAGAACTATATTCTGGCTTGTTGGATGATCTTTTATAAGTATTGATGTTGAGAAATGCAAGTGGATAGGGATGCCTGAGATTCTCCATAGTATGTTGCTTTGCATCCAGTTTAGGAGCATTTAATCCTATATATGGTTAGGAGTCAGTTCAGATTTGAGCCTATCCTCGGAATTGTTAATTAATCTATTGGTTGAAGGGTTGTTCAGAAAATTTGTACAAGAGAAGTCTACACATTTTTTATTACATAGTGATATTTAGTTTTTGTTTTTTTAATAATATTCTTATGCTTTTATAAAACCATATTGACAGGCTGAAAGTAATTTATATATATACAGTGCGCCTTTTTTTCCTATCCACACACCCTCATATATATATACACACTCATAATATGAAATATATTATTTATAAAAATTAAAATAATCACTATGTATATATTACACTGAAGGAGATAATAAAATATTATTAAAAGAAACATTTTATATTAAAATATTTGTCATTAAATAACATTTTTAAAAGTGTTATTTATTTCTATTTTACAATAAATAGAATAAATGTGTTTGCTTTTGAATTTTTAATTGTGGTTGCCAATTCCAATATTCTTTCAGTTGCCCTTCCTTGTATTAGATTAATTTTATTCAGTATTCTTAAACAATCACATTTTTGTTTACAGAAAAATACAGTAAATTTAGATATTGCTGCCAAAATCCTAATTGGTGATGCAAATGTGGAAATAAATGAAAATGCCAAATTAAAAAGTAAGTAGTTTCAAAGTTATCATTTGCTTTTTTAAAATGATTTTCTACAGTTGCTTATATATTAACATGCAAAGGCAGATGAAAAATACTTAACATATTTTTAAAAAATTTTTGGTATCACTGAAAAGGTTATACCTAATTATAAAACAGGTATAACCTTTTCAGTGATACCAAAAAATTTTTAAAAATATGTTAAGTATGAAGAATTTTCTCGCAGTATTTTTTTTTTTACATTTATTTAATATGAGGCAGAAATATATACATTACATTATTTTACCGAAATAGGTTTATAATTATGTTTCAAAAAGGACTTTTATTAGTCAAAAGAGTGTTACGTAACTTTTCTTTTGCATACATATGTTTACATTTGCAGTTGTCGGGTTTACATTAGCAGTTTGATGTATATGGAAATTAAAAAGTCAAGAGAGAACAAGGGTTGGTTACAACCTTCAAAGGATCAAAAGTTTATGACATAATGCACATAGGGTATTACTATATTTGTTTAAGTTTATCCGTTGTGTATGTGAGTTCAATTTACAACAGAGAAAAGCAGGGTAATTTTATTAATTATTACATATTGACTACATATGTATGTAATATATATAATTTTGATTTTTACAGATATATATTTGTTCAGGTCCATATGTCATTATCCAGGTTATGGTTGCTTTTGATATTTCGCCTATCCATGAGGGTATGGTTTTTGGTGCACACAAATACAATGAAGTGTTATTATGATTTGTTAAACTGTTCATATGATTTTGTTAAATATATTGTTCCCATATTGCTGGATTTGTATTTGCAAGCTATGTGAGTTGATCATTGACTGGCTGCAGTTATAGCATTGATTGCTGCTTAAGCAGTGGCCAAGTTGCCACATATAGTTGCAGTTTTGATATAAGTTTATCTTTATTTCTTATCTGAGTTAATTTATTTCTAAAGATGGATAGATATCTTCTGCTATTGTGCATCTTGTGCACCAAAAGGCGTATAAAACAAATGTGGCTACTCTTACATTTGGAGTTGATTTACCTTGATATGCGCCTATAATCTGATCTATTGTAGTATTCGGTTGTCTGTAAGTCACACATTATATCCCTTATTTGCTTTACGGCTGTGCATTGGTATATGAGATGTTGTAAAGTCTCTTCAGCCTGATGGCATAGTCTACAAAACGGATCAATTGAAAAGTACATTGTTGGCATAGGAAGGAGATTAATTTTAATGATGAAATCAAAGTACTTGGGTTCTAATGCCCATCCTTTATCCTTTTGTAATAATTTTTTATTGTTTATTCCTAGCATTGGATGAGGGTCATTGTTTTTTTTGTTCCTGACGTGTAAAGTTATATATATCCCGGTATATATATTTATATGTGTATTGTTCAGGTATATTTCTTGTATTGGTAGATCATTGATGTAATATATTGCTGCTGTGGAGGCAGTGTGTCCATGGGATCAATTTGGATCAGGCAATTGAGCTTTGAAAATTGTTTTATTATTGAAATTATGAGATTTCTTGATTTTTTCATATGAAATGTGTTAATATTATGTAGTCTTAGCCCATTTTTTTATGAGGGGTTGGTTGAGCCGTCTAGTTGATATTGCAACTGTTTTGATTACATATTGCTTTAATTTGTTGTCTGAATTTTTTGGTAAATGTTATGATTGGTTGATAATAGGTTATTTTTATAATTATGAATTGGTTTATAAGCTGTACTTTGGATTGTACTGAGAGATAGGTTTTTGACAGTGAGTTAGCAATGCATTGTGCTTCATTCCTCAGTTTGTTCTGTCTGTGACATCTCATGCCAGTTGTCCCCCAGATGGGAACAGATATCCTAGAAATGGAGTCAGTTTTGATTGATAGATGTGTGTGCATAGTTTATCTGTTAGAAGTAATCATGCTCTTGTAATATTATTTGTAATTGAGGCAATTGCTTTTTTGAGGATAGGAAGACCGTTACATCATCTATATATGCTATACATTCTATATGTTGTGTTGCTCCAGGTATTTGTATTCCAGTAAAGGCTTGCTGTATTTTTTGCAGAAGGGGGTTTAATTTATAATATGAATAGCAGTGCGCTGAGGGGTGATGCCTGTGATATGGATTGCATGGGAGTGAATGATGGTGAGTTTCTTCCATTTCAGTATTATATGGATTTCACGGTTGAAAAGTAGGTTTGTTATTAAATATAATTGTATTTCAGGGAAGCCAGTATCTTTAAGCATTTGCATGAGTGTAGGGATGTCTATTGAGTCAAGCGCAGACCCAGTATCCAGTTGGACTACGATTGGGCTATATTTTTTCTTTTGTCTTACCGAATTTAGTATTGCCTTGAAGAATGTTGCTGCTTGAATTGTTGATAAATTTTTTTTAGCAAATTGATTTTTTGAAATTAGTGGCATTATGGTTCTATTTCGTACTTTATAATTTTTTCTATAATTTTTATTGGGAGGAGACCCATGGAGATTTGGCCGTAGATCATTTAGGTGGGGGGTGAGTTCTTGCTTCTTATTAAAGGGTACTATAGCAATTGGATATATTCCTTGAATGTGCTGGATTTTTTGCAATAGGTGACTTGTCAGGTCACATAAGTACTGTGCGGTATATTGACTGAGATGTCTCAAAACAAACAATGGGATGCCAGGGCTTCCTGGGTGACTTGTGTCTGGTGTTGTTGCTAGTTTTTGCTATAAATGCATTTTTGTTAAATGGTGTTTTTGTTTCAGCTTGGCCAAAGAAATCTGGGATCCAGTTGAGTGTTTGTCTTGTCTGCAGTTTTTTTTTTTTTTAAATGTTCATAAATAGGTAAAATCATGCTGTGCCCTGCATATGTTCCTTCTTCAGTTTGTAGTGCCGTTGGAATTTTGATATTAGGTGGGTTCCCAAATGCCCATCTTATATATTGCCTGGTCCAAGGGTGCTGCTGTGTAAGGTAGTTTTTACTTTTTTTGATCTTTAGGTAATTTTAAGTGTTTCACATGCCTTATCATATGTGTGGGTGAGTTTATATATATATATTGTTCGGTGTTATGAGATGGCTTAATCCTAATTATACGATTGTGAAGTTCATTTGCAAGTGCTATTAGTTTAGAGGACAGCTGTTGTTTCATTGTAATGTGATTTATGTTGAAAGATAGTATATTTACATATGCTAGATATTGTTGTATGGGATTGAGATGAATTCCGGGGTGTTTACTGAGTAGGACTCTTATTGTTCTTGTCAATGGCAGGGTTGATGCCTGAATGTGCGTAAAGTTAGTTAATCATTATTTGTGCTGAATGATCTGAGAAAGCTCATGGTGTGATTTTTATTGTTATTGGATGGTGTAGCACTGGGGAATGGAAGTATAAATCAATTAGTGAAAAGTGGTGACCATTGTGGAAAGTTATTGTATTATTAATATAAGATAAAATCAAATTTGAATAGAGATGGGGAGGGAGTAAAAACATTATTTTTATAGGAATATTAATAATGATAGAGAAAATATATATATAGTTTTGTGAAATAAAGTTTAAACATAGGATAAATAGTTAAAAAAGTTAATAATAGAGGGAGTTGTATGAAAGGAGTAGATGAAAAAAGTACCTAAAGATTTTGAAAAAAATCAGTTACAAATTTAAAAAGAAGAGGAAGGTTATGCAAGTGGTGAGTAAAATGAATAAGTGAATTATAAAAGGGAATAAAGATTATTAATAAAAGAATAAGTATAGATAAATATTAGAAAGAAAGGAAAGGAATTAGATTTATAGGTGTTAAAAGTAAAATAAAAAGATGATAAATATATTAGAGAGTAAGGTAGAATGATAGATAGAAAGAAAAAGTAAAAAGAAAGTAGAAACAATAAAGAAATAATGAAAAAATAATTATTAGAAAAGAAGAGGGGGGTAAAGGCTGTTAGGAAATTAAAGGAATTATATAAAAAAAAATTGCATTAATGTGTATATGTGGAGATTGATTATAAGTAATATAATTCAAAGCTATTAATTTATTTGAAACTTTTTTTTAATATTAAAGATAATTCGAATGTTAATTTTAATTGTGGGAAATTAATATAATATACATAGTGTAGGTGTTGTCTTGTATTATTGTTTGCACTTGAGAAGTTTGTCTTGGCAGGAACTTGTTGTATTTTGTAATATGATGTTGGATAGTGCTTCAATCTTGAATAGAGATGTTTGGTTTATTATAATGACTAATTTATTTTTTGGCATTTGATATTATATATATATACCAGATATATCTGGCCTTTTGAAAGGCCATCATTTTAATATGTAAATTTGACAGCACTATGGACTATAAAAATTCTGTTTTATTGATGGCGGAATTACTTCCTTTGCATAAAATTTGGTTCATAATAAAAATTATCGATTAATAAATATAATATTTGTAATAGTTTTTTTAACTGGTTGCTTTAATATTTTTTTTTGCTTTGCAGAACTGCTTGCTTTGAATAAAATGCTCATAATCAAATTAAGCTTCTAGATTAAAATTAAAATTTTTAAAATACACCTGTTATATTTGATATGCAATTTGGCAGTGTTCCGGACAACTACCGATGGCTGAATTGCTTCCTTTGCATAAAATATTCTTCACTTAATAGTTTTTTTAATTGGCTGTGAATTTGACACGTGGCAGCCTTATGGAGAAACATATATTCACAAGAAACACATCGCAGTCCTACGGACAAACATTCATATGGATTTTATATATAAGGTATATGCATACACTTTTAAAATGGAACATTCATCATCATAGTCCTATATTTTTGCTTTTCAACAAAAAATTGATATCATTCTTTGAAGTTTATGAAAAGAAATATCAGGATCAATTGAATTTAAAAGGAAATTTTTTTGTTGATTAATTATCTGGAACATCAGTTTCCAAAACTTCTAAGATGAAGATCATCAATCCTAAAAAATGATAACTGAATTCAGTAAAGATGAAAGAATAAATTCTACTATACTATCTGTGGAGAAAAAAAAAATCACAACTAAATAAATTTAACCAAAAAATAAGTATCTAAACAAATTTTGGCAGGGATAATATTCATATGATCACTTTATGCTTTTCACATAAAACATTTGCAAGTAAGCAGCCATTTCAAAGCTGCAGTTTTTTGATGTTATTGAAGTGATGATCTCATGGTCGTGTCATATAGTCAGGCATATTATTTATATTTTTCCCAACCATTGAATAATTTTGCATCCGTCTATCACCGAAAAAAAAAAAAAAACTGTTTTCTTCCGATTGCAATGTGGTGTAACTCATGGGTCAAGCAGCAAAATTACAGTATTCTCTTGATCAATCATTGTTTTGGTGGACTAATCACAATTGCAAACTATTTGAACATTTGAAGAAACCAGGTTCAAGTCAAGATATAAATAGTCTCCATGCAAAATTTATCTTGCACGTTAACATAGCTTCAATTGCTTTAAAAATATTGATTTGAAGAATATGAGAATAATATACCTTTTTTTATATCCTCTCCAATCATCTAATTTAAATATTATGAAGTTTCTGATGAACATTCTTGAACAAATAATGAGCAGTTGATTATTCATTACCAACATTTCTCAGAGAATTTAAGTTGTTAATAAGTGAAAACAAATTTACAAACATATAGAGATATTTACAAGTCGGTTTGAATAAATATTTAAATATAAATGCAGCAAACACATTATTTATATCCTATATGTGTATAGTATGTGTTTGTTATTGAACTTAAATTAACAACAGGATCAACTATGGATAGTATAATGATCTTTACTTCTGGGGGTTTTATTGTAAATAATCAATTACCAACGCTGTCTTTTCTCTCTCCATCTTTTAATTTTAAGGTTTTATTGTACAACCATATTTCCATTCTTTAATTATATGCACAGAAATTTTGATTTACAATCTTTTTTTTTTTCTATGTGTGTTTAAAGCATGAATGACTTGTAAATTTGACAATCCAATTAGAATAAGTTGGAACAGAAGTTTAATTCAGCAAATAATTGTGCGTTTGATAGATCTGTTAAGAGATTTTTCTACCTTAGAAATAATGGTCTAAAAATATTCTGTCGAGATTACCATGCCTGCTGGATTGATTATTTAAGCAGAATAAATAATTATAATGTCATTAATGATGAAAAGTAGTAGCAGCAGTAGTGGTAAAAACAGATAAATATTTTATTTTTTAGCCTCCTAGATCTGCTATATCATGATTGCCAAGTTAAAAAATGATCTAAAGAATGTTCTTAATGTATTGAATATAATATAGAAAAAAATTTGTTTAGAGTATTTTAATGTTCAAAAAAAGTTCAATTGCTTTAATAGCTAGTGATGGAAAAAAAAAAAATACTTCGGGCAAGCTTTAGCTTTGGATGATTATCATTTTGAGATTGAAGATCAGTTTAAATATTCTGCTATCTTTACAGATAGAAATAAAAATTTGGATGTTGAAATACAGTAAAGTACAGACTGCTGCTTCATTTAATAAATTAAAATATAGATTATTTCATTATAATGCTATAACTACTTTAATTAAACTGTTATTCTACACGAATAAAGCGTGATAAACAGAGCAGCCAAAATTTGAAAAAAACATTAATTATAAACAACAATTTGCCAAGTGCTTTTGGTACTGTATACCAGAATCATGGCGACATATTGGAACTGAATGGTTAACATTCCAGTTCATGCTCAGTGGAACACTAGTGTTACATTGATTGATAACGTTTTTAGACTTCGCAATAAACCATCCTCAAAATATTACTACTGTGTGCAATGAGTCAAATGATAGGAAGAGGAAGTTGAAAGAGGCTTGGTTTATTGCGAAGTCTAAAAACGTTATCAATCAACATAACACTAGTGTTCCACTGAGCATGCAGTGGAATATTAACGATTCAGTTCCAATATGTCGCCATGATTCTGGTAACAGTACCGAAAGCGCTTGCCAAATCATGCTTTATTCATGTAGAATAATTTTCATTATCTGACAGAGTTTTTATATTATTTATTTAAACTGTTATTTATAATACTGTTTATTATTCTGCCAAATATATTGTGTGGAAGTGAAACATAGATCTCTATCAAACTAATATAAAGATATTTCAAAAATTTTATTTAAAAGTGCTATACATTATTTTGAAATTAAGATAATAAAAGGTTCTTAAGATTAATTGGTATGTTTCTTTTTGTTTGTTTTTTAATTTAATGATATTTGAAATTACATTTATGAGGGCGCATCTTTTTTGAATTGAATATGGTTTTATGGTAAACATAGATATGGATTTCGTAGAATGGGTAGACTATTTGCAATGAATATTACCTTAGAAACACTAAAGAAATGCAGTATTGATTATTTCATTGGGAGAACATAACTGATAATAGAATATGTTAATGACATAGCTGATAATAGAATATGTTAATGAGCTACAATTAGGCAAAATATTAGAACTTTAAAGTTTGTAGTAGAAGTTAAAGAACAACATGGAATATTTAGTGTTTGTAGTTCCTAGTTGGTTTATGTATTTATTATAAATTCATTTTTACTCTTTTGTTTTCTTATTTTGATTGACTTAATATTTTGTTCTCAAAAATCAATTCTGGGAATTCTACATTTGGATATTATAATGTAAATTTTTTGCTATTAAGTTTCACAGAACTTTACTCTTGTTTGAACTCCATGATACATGACATTCTTATATACATTCCTGTTAGTCATTATATTATATTGATCTATCTCATATATCTTTCTTCTTTTTTTTTTATTCATATTCAAATACTGTATATAAATAGTATATCCGTCTGACCTATTTATAATCTTGTTTGTTGATGAGTTGTATAAAATTTGAAAAAACATTTCTGATTCTAATCAACCTTAAAATTTTCTTTTAGATAGCCAATCTAATCAACATAATAATTATTCAATATTTGTCCGTTAATAGCTTAACAAAATAAAACAAGAATAGAAAGCTTGGAGAATAATGCTATCTCGTTTATTATTGCTCTCTGAGGGGCTGTTGGAGATGCCTTTGCTTTGCAGAAACTATTTAATGGATGTTTTATCTTAACTATGTATATAAGCACAGAAACATACACTTATTTGTACCAACACACAATTTTTTTAATTTCATATTTATTATGATGTATAAATGTTGATTGAATATAATTGGACAATTCATTTATTTTGACATAAAATGATTTTTTAAAAAAATTATAAAATTTGTTTAATATTTTATTTCAGCTAAAATTCGTCGATTGTATGATATTGCTAATATTTTGACAAGTGTGGGCTTAATCTGTAAAGTTCATATAACTGAAATTAGGGGACGCAAGCCTGCTTTTCGCTATACAGGACCAGAACTAGAAGATCTTACCGAGCTTCAGAGTAAGAATGATATTTGTTTTTAAAAAGGAAATATGTGTGGAGTTTCATATATATATATATATTTTACCATTATTATCATGCTTAGGGTTCTTTAGCTAGATCATTTCAATATTTATATTTAATTTATTCATGCCATATGTAAATTAAGATATTTTAACATGCTGCTAGATAATTCATAATGTTAGCAATATTTTATACAAAAATACTGTATGCTAAGCTGATGACTTGTAATTCTTTAAGATTAATGATTGATAATCTTTCATTAATATCGGCCCTAAGCAGTAACCCTTTGCACAGTTTTCCTCCAGTAATTAGAAAAATTACTGTATTTATGAGCAAGTGCTGCATAAATACAACATTTTATATATATATAAATGGTTTTGAAGTCTTCAGAATGTATAAAATGCACATATATATATATAAATTATTGATTATACACATGCATATCATGAATGAACAATCTACTTATCATTTACATATAATGTGAGGTTGTAGAAGTAAGAATATTAGCTAAACTTTTTGCATGGCAGTATAAAAAAATAAGTTCAAAATTGTTAAGCTTTATATTTATCAGATATAAACTGAGAGTATACTGAACTAAAACACGAATTTAATGTTCATAAGAGTAAATATACTAAGACAAAAAAAAAAAAGAATATTAAAACCATCAATTTTTATCCCTATTATTTTTATTTTTGGCAATTTTATTTAATGTTAATGAAATGCAAATTTGCATATATTTTTTATACATTTTTTGTATTAAATATTGATTTTGCCAAGTGTTGTTAGCCGAGAGGTCATCGCATCTGCCTTGCAAGCGAGTAGTCTGTTGCAGACGGTTGTGGGTTCGCGTCCCGGCTGATGTCATGACATATGGGGGAAAAAAATATTGATTTAAGGATTTTGACAGCTTTTGCATTTATAAATACGTATGTCTCTATTTTATGACATAGAATTAATATAAATTAACAGATTAAAAAAATTATTTAAATAAATATTCTATATATGTATTTTTCAATATTTGTGTAAATTTTTTGTAACAAATTGTGCATGATAAAAATATATTGTGTCCTAAATACTTAACGTTTATTGTATGTCTTTATGTTGAGCAAATTGATCATTTCTGATATAATTATTTATATTTTTATGCATAGCTTTTTATTATTAATTTGTTCTATAAATTAAATTTTTTCAAAATAATTGTCATATCTATTGTGTCTTCATGTATGATTTGCAGTGAATGAAATAAAAATTAATATTATAACTATATTTTAAATGTCAACAACAGTTATTGTACTTTAAGAACAATGAAGACACTTTTAATATTTACATTTCAGTTTAAACTTAACTTAATCATCTAGGCTATACAATAGGGTATTCGTTGTTTTATTACATACAATTACAAAGAAATCAGGTGTCACATGACCTAATTTAACAAGCTTGTGTTACAAATGTTATATATAGAGCTCGCAAATAAGCGCTATATATAATATTTCATACAAGTATGATTTTTATATTTTAATATTATATTACAAAGATGTTATAAACATTCATTCATCAGAAATCATCTATTGCTTGTATTTAAAGAAATAGTATATTTGCATTAATTGTATTTAATTATGGGCTTTATATTCTATTCATTTATTATTACACGTACCATTTTACAATAAAGTCAATTACTCGAGGCTTTAATAGATTTAAAAATGTAGGTAATAACAACCAACCCTCAAGCTATCAACAATCTCAACCTTGACTACAGGATGAAATTGTTAATAGCATAAGGGTTGATTGTTATCATTTATATATATATATGTGTGTGTGTGTATTATGGCCTTCTCATTTTTATACTATATATGTTTTGCAAATTGTAATCATTTTTATTTGTTTTATTTTATGCTATCCATTTTAAAATATTAAAAAAAAAACGAATACTTTTTTAGTATCTTATTTAAATTTTTAAATATAAACCACTTGGATGCACAACCATAAAAACATAATGATAAAAACAGGTTTTTTCCAACAATCCCTTACACAAGAATATTGAAAAAGAAGGCATTATTCAACAATTACTATTTTTAGAATGATGATAATCAAATCAGGTTTATTGCCTTTGTATATTTTCTAATTTAGAGTAGTTAGATATGTGTAGAATAAGTAACTAGGCACCTATTTAATGAGCAATATTGAATGATTAGATAGTTGGCTGTTTTCCAGCTATCTGAAGGTAAAATTCTAAGGCTGATTAGAACTAAGTTTCCAAGTTTTATCCAACTCATATGAATTCTTGACGTAGGCATGGCAGGCACATTGTTAGATGTTTTAGGAAAATTTGAACATTATTTACACCTTTCTAAATATATTGAATTGTTAGAAATAATATGCAGATCAATATAGGATTTAACATTTTAAATGGTATTAATCTGACTAGTGATAGTAAGCACATGAATTGAACCGGTGGAGCTTAGATTCATGAATATTGAATTTGAGATGATATTTTACTAAATAGGCTATTCTGTCAAAGATCATCACAATTTCAAAAATTTTACATTCTTATCTATGAAGATCTTTTTAATATCTCATTTTTTCCTTTTAAAGGCAAGGTTGACTTATGAATTTTTTTGAGTAGTTTTAATACTAAGCTTGCGTTTTATACACAATTAATGAAGCTATACATACCAATTGATTATTCTCTGTCCATTATTTTTGTTTTCCAATTGAACATACATTTTTTAGACAAGCATGATCTGCTACTTTAGACATATCTAGCTTTTTCTCTAATCATTTTTTTTATATTCTTTTCATAGTTTGAGTATAAATATGATAGTCTATAAAATAAAACAACTATTCCTATTGATAATACAATGGAACTTTTAATGCTGTGTATGACAATAACATATTTTCAATACAACAAAGTTCTTACAACAAAATCAAGGTATGACTATGGGTTCACCAGTGTCACTTCTAACAATATTTATATGGAAGAGCTTGAAACCATATCCATAAATACTACTTTATTTTCACCAAAAGTTTGGTTTCCCTATATCAATGCTATATTTATTTTTATTGGCCACAAAATGAAACAACATTCTGGACACATTAGCAATATATTTTTTTTAATTAAATTCATAACAGAATTAGAACGAACAAAAATTAGCATTTTTAAATGTTCTTGTAAAGACTACTTCATGGCCAAATGAAAATTATTTTTTATAGAAATTCAAACACTCAGGGCATTATTCAGCATACGCTCCTAATCATATCAAAAATATAAAAAGTAGATTTATACTATCACGGAACAGAGCAAAATAAGTTTATTCAGAAGCAAGGGATATCCAACATAGAACAGAAATGGTTAATCATCAGATATAAGAAAACCCAAATGGATAAAAAAAAAAACATAACATTAAAGGGAAAAACTAGTATGTATATAGTGAATCTACAAATAAAGAAAATTTGAAATCAATACATCAGAACAGCATTTCAAAGTCATTTCATATTGCAAGGAATTCTAATCTATATAAAATTTAAGCTTGAAATATTGAAAATGAGAACTCTATCTGAAATCTATGTCAGTTAGCTAGTTGCTTCATCAAAAAAACAATTAGAAGTATATAAAACAATGATTAGAAAGAAAAAAAAACATGGATTTAAAACAGATCGTATATGTACCAATGAACGCACATTCAACTAGACAAGCACAAAGACAAGGGCAGAAGAGGAAAAGTAACAAAAAAGAATTTAAAGGAAGTAATTTACTAGACAATAGCAAATAAGCCAACTTGGTGTTATAATTCAATATTTAGAAATCACTCATTAACCTCGCCATTAAAAGAAAAAAATGGAGAGAATATATATCTACATACTATAATGGAATTTAAATTGACATTTATATAACTGATTACTTAAGTAATATTCATTAAGGCTGTAGCCTCAAGCACATGCATATAAAATGCGATAGTAGGGACCTCTACAGGTCTTAAACCACAAGCTTACTCTGTGGAAGAAAGAGTAAACTTGTGGTTTAAGACCTGTAGAGATCCCTACTATCGCATTTTATACGCATGTGCTTGAGGCTACAGCCTTAATGAATATTACTTATGTAATCAATGTGCGTTTAAATAAATTTATAAATATAACTGATTACTGTTTTATTTAATATTTTAAACTTTAACAACAATACTTTATATATATTTGCAATACCTTATACAGGCAGAGGAAGTAATATGATTAATATTTTTTACACATTAACCATACCAATATCAGACCAAGATGGTATATAAATATACAGCCTGCAGCCACCTTTCAAGACCGTTGCACTCCTCCCTAACTGCAAGAAGCAAACACTTCTCCTGTAGATACTTTTATTTATTCTGAGGATAAATTCTAGGGCTCCATCCAGCCAAATCTGACCTGCATATCAACAAAAGAAGATTTTAAAACATTTCAAGCAAAAAACTGATATGGTTCAACTATTAAAAGCATACATATAATTGTCACAATTTGATCTTAATTAATATTATGTGGAGAGAGAGAATTAAGCCCAATTAAGAATTTAAAGCAACATATTTATTTACAAAAAAAAAAAACAGCATAATAATCAAAATAAAAAATATATTAAATTATATTAATTACAGTTCTTTACTATAGATTAGTCCATTTATAAATAGAGATAAAACTCACTTTTTAGTTTTATAAAGTTTGTAAAGAGAATAAAATTTGTTTAGACTTTGAATTTATTATATATCTTTATATTTACCTCCCTTAACTAGCACAAAGAGCAAGAATCTGACATGATTCAAACTACCAGACAATGTATATTAAAAGCACACATAATTGGCACAATTTTATTTTATTTAATATTATATGGAGAGAATTAAGTCAAATTAACAACTTAAAACAACATATTTATTTACAAAAAAAAACACAATAATCAAAATAAAAAATACAGTTCTTTACTATAGATTAGTCCATTTGTAAAGAGAATAAAATTTGTCTAGACTTTGAATTTATTATGGTTCTCGTTTTTATGACAACCAGCCGCCTGATTAGCCAAGAGTTGTTTAAAATGCCGTTTTTCAGGCACAACTCTCAATTGCTAGCAGCAATTGAGTCTTTTAGGCTAATGTTAACCTGCCAGGTGTTTTGCTATCATTTACTCTCGCAATTCACACTTAGACAGCCCTATCATTTGATAGGTGTTGTTTACAATCTATATAAATTCTGACTCTTAACATGTCATTACTTTTTCATGATAGGGATTGAATTTTTCGAATGAATATTATTTATCTAAGATGTGTTAATGTTTTTATTTTTGAACAGTAAAGGAAGTTGTGTATGGTCCTACAAATTTTCCCACTAATAAAACTGTCAACTAACCTGTTCACGTGGGTGAGGCATGAAATTTGGGACTTTTTCAAGAGGTACAGTAAAATCTCGTACCTCGCGAGATTTTGCGTTACTGTAAAAAAATCGCTGCTGCTGCTGAAAATCAGACTTTCAAGCTGTCGTTATTGCCCAAGACAGAACTGTCCGCTGTGGCGTTTCTGCAACAGAAAGGAATTCTACTATCAGATGGATGCAGAGTCGAATTAAAGCACTGCATGTGATCTAATTTTGGAGCAGGGATGAGATGAGTGCTGATCATATTTGTGCAGAGTTAACTTCAAGTGCATACGCGCGAACGTCAAGCATGGATCCAGCATTTATTCTGACTGCTGGAAAGGTTACCGAACTTGCGTTTTGGAGGCGGCAGGATATCAACATCTTCGGGTCAACCACAAGTTTAACTTTGTGAACGGTGTCAGTGGTGTTCACACACAGATGATCGAACGTCTTTGGGGCAGTCTGCAATGGCGTAACAAGTGAATACGCGGAATACCAAGAACTGGGATTGATAGCTATCTGTCGGATGAAAAAGGATCAAGACCTGTTCTATGCCATCCTAGAAGAGGTAAGACTATAACATTCGCAAAATTAGGAATTGTTCGATTTCATTTCTTTATGTTTTGATTTTGATGTAGTAAAAGTAATGTTACTTGAGAACTGCAGTCAATATTTTTTTCATTTTTTTTTTGTTTTTTGGAAATTGCGTTTTTTCATCGAAACCTAAAGTGAACAAATATTTATTATTGTTTTTTTTTTAAAAAAACACTAATTATTTGAAAATACAAAAAAAGAAATTTTTATTTTTGAAATTAATAAAAAAAAATGTTAAAAAAGTTTTTTGTCTATATATTTGTTTTATTTGTTATAATATGTAAATAAAATGTGGTGGCCCAGTAATGTTATATGAAGACATTGTCACACAAATGATTACCTTTATTACATATCTATATTTACTTAAGTTTTGGTAGCTTTTATTTTTGGAGTGCACTTCTCTCCTCTTGAATGTTGATAGGTTTCATAACTGATATTCCCGCTTCATTTAGCAACTGGTCACTCCTTCTTTCCAGGACAGCATATATTTTGGTTCTTGTTTGACAATAATCTCTGATGATGGGTAGGTGTCTCGGCAATGGGTGGTCAAAGATATTTATTACATTTTAGGCAGTCAAATGAAAGAACTGTGTGGTGAACATCGAACAAATCCCCTGGTAGTTTAGCAACGCATGATAGTGTTAAGATATTCACATATATCATCATCATCAACCATTATCAATCCACTGCAGGATGAAGGTCTCTCCAAGTTTAATCCATCTTCTCCGATCTTTAGCTTCTCTTCTCCACAACACCCCTGCACATTTTCTTATTTCATCCATCCATCTCACATGTGATCTCTTTCTGGGTCTTTTACAATCTCTTGGAATCCAGTTTAAAATTTCAATTGTCCATCTATTATCATCTCTTCTAGCAATATGTCCAGCCCAACACCATTTCAATCTTTTAATTTTTTCAATAAGGTCTGTAACACCTGTTTGTTGTCTTACCCATACATTGCGTTTTCGATCTCTTCTTGTTACTCCCAACATACATCTCTCCATACTCCTTTGAGTGGTCTGAAGTCTCTGTATTGCTCTTCTATTAAGTGTCCAAGTCTCAGATCCATAAGTAAGAACTGGTAAAACATATTTGTTAAAAACCATCCTTTTCTAACACATAGGCATATTTCCTTTTAGTATCAAGTTATTTCTACCAAAAGCACTCCAACCAAGTTTAATTCTATGATTAATTTCCTCCATTATGTTTCCATCTGTATTAATAATCTGACCAATGTATTTGTAACTCTTAACTTCTTCTAATTCTTCATAGTCAATCTTTATTTTCATATTTTGAGCAAATCGATTAAACATTACTTTAGTCTTTTTAACATTTATCTTTAGCAATACATTTCTGATGAATGAATTGGTTCTTGACGAAGGAATCAGCAAGCCAGCAGTAGAATGAATACAGCCCACTACTAAACTGACAGCAAAACTACAATAGAAATTTTGTAGCTTTTATGTCAATCATTGTCTGATACTACCCACATTATTAATTAGTTTTTCAAATTCCTTTTTTTTTTTTTTAATTAATTTGCTAATCTTCCCTCTTTCTTATTTACAACCTTGATTAATATTATTATCTAATCAGTTGGAAATATTACTATTAAAATATAATCCCCTTTCTGATCAGATAGCTTACAAAATATTTTGATCTCTAAATAGTTTCCGTAATTATTTTTATAATCATTTACAATTAAATTCTTTTTATTAAATAACTTTATAATCCTTACATTATTTTTACATCTTTAGTTTTTTTGATTTCATAATTCAGCAAAATTTTCTTTTAGTCAAAAGAACAGAATGCTCCTTTAAAATAATAACTCTAAAAATTCCTATTTTACAAGAGGCTTTAATCAGATATTTGATTTATTAAACATATACTTTTATCTATTAAAGTTTTCTTGAATATTATTTTAAAATGTTTTATGTAACACATATATGCATATGTTGTAAACAGTACTATATCATTCTTATTGACTGTATTGCTTTTGACAGAATAGCTTAATTGGAGTGCCGTCGATTCATATCCACTACTATCTTTCACTGATCAGACCAGTATCATCTGAAGATGTAAGGAGAATAGTACTATTTGAAATATTGAATTTTGAACCAAGTAATGTGTTGTTACTAATAGTTGAATATATTAACAATTCAACTAGATAATGGAAATACTGCTACACATAACTGTAACTAAAATATGCATCATAAACTTGAAAAATGTCTTTTGTTTATATCTAATATATCATAATCATTTTCAATTATTATCGATTTATAGTAGGATGAATGTCTCCAAGTATAATGTAGTTTTTTCTATTCATATTCTCCTCCACATAACACCAATAAACTTCTTTGTATCATAAATGATTTAGTATCCATTATTATAATCCATCTCTTCTAGGAATATTTCCAATCTAATTCCATTTTAGTTTTTTAATTCTTTCAGGGGTATCTGTTTATGTTTACATCTCATTGGATGATCTGATATCTCTATATTGTTCTTCTGTTAAGTATACAAGTCTAAGATCCATAATAAGAACTGATAAATGACATTATTTAAAAATCTTAGTTTTCAAACACATATAAGGCATAGTTTCTTTTAATATTAAATTTCATCTCTTACCGATTCCATCTATATTAATCGGCAGACCAAGGAACGTGTAGTAGTTAATTACTTTTAATTTATAATTATCAGTCTATTATCTTATGAGAAAATTCACTGAACATTACTTGATTGTTTTATTAGTATTTTTTTACTTTATTTGATAATTCTTGCAACATCTGAAGCATTATTTGTGTATAGCTGACTTAAATAATTTCTATACATTTTTCCATTTCCTTATTTTTCCAGGTACTTGCATATTGGTTTGTGGTGATTAAAATCGCCAGCACAAATTAATGTGTATGTAAAGACCTAATTAAACAGATTTACAATCTTCTAAAAAGGAAATGAATTAATTTTTTTTAATTGAATATTAGATAATATTCTGATCAAGAGAAAGTGGTTATTCAAAATGTTGGTTTCACTGCTATTTAAAGTATGCTGTGATGGCATGAAAAAATGCTGGAAAGATTAATTGATCATCTGGCAAAAGTAGGGTATACATGTGATTTACAGTTCAGCTTTAATTCTTGCTGAGTGAATTGTTTGAACGACTTTTTTATCCAACGAAATGATTAAAATTTGGGAATTGCCGCTATCGAGCTCAATGCAGTTATCACTACTTTCAAAAGACAGACATACACTAATAATAACTATATGCAAGAAGTTTATGCATATAGCATGTTATCTTGGGAAAAAACAAAAGCCTACAAAATTGACGACTTGCGAACATTTTCGGATAAATCATAGCTACGGTTTCATTTGCATTTTGCAGGACATACAAATCTTCAGTCCACCCCAGTGATCGTAAGAAACAATTTTGTGCTTTTTTTTTGTATTGGGATAAATATATATTGCTAACAGTTTAGTTGTTGTAACATCATTTCTCACAAAAAAAAAAAAAATGTAAAGGTATGTATTTGTTTATTTCCAGTAAATAAAAATATAGATAACCATTTTGTACTAAATAAAGTTATTTTTCTTCATTTAAAATTGATGGATTAAGTTTATCAGAAGATCTTATGCAGATGTTATTTCACAAGATCGCAAGGTTAGAAAGTTATCGCCAGACTAATCTGTAAGTATTGTTTTTTATTATGAAAAGAATACTTTTTTAAAACTAGTAAAATATTTTAAAGATAAGAAATCGCCCAATATCAATCTTAGTGTCTCATATGATCTATTCACTACTGTTGCATTTACTTTTTTCAATAATTGGATATGATTCACCACGCTAAAATCACTTTCAAACCAATTTCTTTTTTTAGATAACTAATTTGTTGCATATGGGTTGTAATTATTTTGATAGAAATTTTATAGAGAATGGACAGAAGTCTGATAGGCCTGAAATTTCAAATGTCTTCATTACTTTTTTAAATATTAATATTATTACTTCATTTTTCTAATTATCTGTACATCTTTTATTATTTAGATATTTGGTATATAATTTTACTAACAATTTTTTTATTTCTTCATATATTTATTTTAAAAATATTCATGATAATTCCATCATTTCTTAGAGCTTTTTTTCTTCTTCATCGATGAGATGTCTTAATTTTAGCAATATCGTTTCTTTCTCTTTTTTGTTTTGTTCTGAAATTACTATTAAGAAGAAATATTTCTTCTCATGCAGCTTTTAAAAAATAATTTAGCTATGTTCAACTTATTAATTAAAAATTACATACATGAAATGATCTTGTGGCAAAATCTAAGATAGAATAGTATTATAAATGTTTAATTTATATGTTATAATAAAAGGGAAAAAAAGATGAAAAGTGATATTTTTTTTCTTGTGTAGTTCACTTCATTTTATAAATATTTTATTTTTGAAAAGAAAAAATAGGGTGGGGGGGTAAGATCTTTGAAGAAATGATGTGAAAAGTTGTTTATCAATTATGTATAAATAGAATGATTTTTTTAAGAAGAAAAAGATCTCTTGTAGAGTGAAAATTAATTGGGCTTGGCTTAATATAATAATTCCTGAGGTAATCATGTGATTGAATGGAAAATTGATATCAGAAGTTTTTTTTTAAAAAAAGTATATGTTATCCGGAAAATTTAGTAAAGTTCAGTAGTGAAGAGTTGTGCAAAAGCCCAGCTTGGAAGTCTGACATAAAGTGATGACACTTTTAGTTTAAAAAAAGATTTTTGCAAAGCATTATAATAGCGAACTGAGAAGAACAATGAGCTAAACTCTTGCTAGAAGCTGATCGTTGCTGCCCCAGCATTGTATAACTAATATATCACTAAAAGGAATGTTGGAGAAGGAAAGTACTGATGGGAGAAATTTTCAAGTAGCCTTATGTGTTGATTCATCCAAAATTATGACTGCCTCAATTTATGTTAATCTCAAATGAAAATAACTGTTAAACTGAAAACCTGGAGCTACATGAAGAAAAAGGGGCATCTAAATGGGTAAAAATAAAATGAAAATAATTTATGTTAATCTGAAATCTTGGAGCTACAAAAAGAAAAAGAAAAACAAATGGATGACAATAACTATTATGAAAGCCATAACAACAACAACAAAAAAAAAACCTGGAGTCAAGAATACCAAACTGACTAATATTTAAAAGAAGAGAAACCCAACAAGGTGGCAACAAAAAGGAATAAAAAATCCAGATAATATCGGGGATTGTTGATATGTACACATCTGCATTTATAAATGTTACTTTAGATGGAACTGGATAATTAAAAATATGGAGTAAATTTTTTTTTAGTAGTTTGTTGTAAAGATTGTTTATAGGTTAAAGTTGTATGGGGACATTCTCATTTTCAAAAGAAAAAGGGGAGGAAAATTAGAATTATTTAATTTCTTATGAATATTTTTTTTTACAGTTTGATTATTTTAGGGGAATAACTCATCTACATTAAATATTAAGAAGGAAATAATTTATCTTTTCTAATTTATTTATTTTTTGTCTTTATTCTTCTAGTTTTCTGTTCTACGAATTATTAATATGTGACAGTTTTAATCATAGAGTTGTGTTTTCCCAATGAAATTTATTTAATAATGGAATTGATTAAGCCGATACACATCACATGATCACCATTTTTTATGCTTGCTTATAACTTATTAAAACAGGCAAAACTCTCTATAAGTATTGCCACTCAGTGCAAGCCAGAGTAACCAATGGATGCCAGAAGGCTTGTGCATAAAATCCCCATCTAGTGCCTACTCATCTAATATCCCCAGACTAGTTTCTGGCTTGTGGCCTCGACAGTGAGGAGCCTTGGATCTGAGAGTATTGCACCTAGATCTTAGGATCTAATGCAATCCTCCATCAGCCACTCTTTATCTTTACATAACTACAAAACTATGAGAATAAAATTTAAAAACACAATATTTTCAATCTAAGTTCATTAGCTTATATAGTCATATAGGTTTGAACTCAGTTTAGTAGCAATACATTTTGGTGTCTTTGGTTCTTTAATAACCATAGCCACCACGAGGCGGGATTGGTATTAACCACCAAACATCACATGATCACCATTTCTTAAGCTTGCTCATGACTTATTAAAACAGGCAAAACTCTCCATACAGTAGTACCACTCAGTGAGAGCACTGTACCTGGATCTAATGCAACCCTCCAGCAGCTACCTTTTATCTCTACTTAACTACAAAACTATGGGTCTAAAACTGAAAACAATAATATTTTCAATCTAAGCTGTCAGATCCAAGGCTCCTTACTGACGAAGGCCACAAGCCAGAAACTAGTCTTGGGATATTGAATGAATAGGCACTAGATAGGGATTTTATGCACAAGCCTTCTGGCATCCATTGATTATTCTGGTTTGCACTGAGTGGCACTACTGTATGGAGAGTTTTGCCTGTTTTCCATCCAGTGCAAGCTCTAATAATTAGTGGATGCAAAAAGTTTGTGCATAAAATCCCTAGCTTATCGTTTTTATCAGTGAGGAGTCTGGGATCTAAGAACACTGCACTTAGATCCAAGGATCTAATGTAACCCACCAGCAGTCAACTTTTACCTATTTAGCTAACTATAAAGCTATGATCCCAAGATGAAAACACAATTATGTTTTCAATCCAAAATTCCTTTTATAATCATATAAATCTGAATCCAGTTCAGTTTTTGTATATTTTGATGTCTTTGAGTTTTTAGCAGCTTGTGTAGACATAGAAATAGTGATGTTAGCATTATAGTGGTTTTATATCATAGAATAACAGTGACTGTTTTTTTAAAAAACCAAAGACCAAAATGTATATGTGCTGAACTGGGTTCAGATCTATATAACTATACAAGCGAATGAGCTTGAATCAAAAACATTATTGTGTTTTTTTCATCTTGGAATCACAACGTTAAAGTTAATTAAGAAAGTAAATGTTGGCTGCTGGAGAGTTGAATAAGAACTTAAGATTTAGGTGCAGTGCTCTCCCATCCAAACTTCTCACTGATGATAATCACAAGCTAGAAACTAGTTTGCGGGTATTGCATGAGTAGACACTAGATAGGGAATTTATGCACAAACCTACCATCCATCGATTACTAAGGTTTGCACTACTGTAAAGAGAGTTTGTTACTGTATTAGCAGCTTGCGTAAGCATAGGAAATGGTGCTCATGTGATGTTATAATGGTTTTATATTGCATCTGTTATTATTTGAAATCTTTTGCATTAATTGGTATTTTAAGTCAAACTTTAATGCTAATGAGGTCTTGTGTATTTTATAGTAATTATTTATTAACATTAAATGGTATTAAATTTAAATTTTACACCCAGAAATTGTTTTATAACATTATAAAAAAAAAATACTTAAAAAGTTAGAATTTAAATATAAATTATTATTATTTTTGGAAATCTTTCAGATAATTCTTTTGAGAATAGGCAATGGTCCAATTCGAAACATTCATTACTTGATCACTTGACGGCCCAAGAATTAAGTAAGTTTGTTTATTTTGTAAACAAGACATTCAGATATTTGATAATTTGTTAAATAATATAAATATTTCAAAATGTAATACAAATAAAATGTCTGTTAATTAAAAAAACTATTGTAAAAATAATAAATATAGCGGTAATTAACTATTATATACAGACTTCCAATCCACAAAAGTACTTTTCTTCACTACTTCTGCCGATTAAAAGTCTGTATATAATAGTTAATTACCATTATATTTATTATTTTTGTTTCAAAATGTAGATTTGAGCCCTTAAATTTTTGGAAATTAGTTGGCATATTTTATTTGATTGAAAATATAATGCTTAGTACACATTATAATGGTATGACTCAATCTCACAACCCTAACTGCCATGTCAAGGTGCCACTAGGCTAATCGAATCTAGAAAAATTTATAAAAATGGTAGATATAAGGTTACTCTTTTATCAAATCAAAAACCCCAGTCACTAATTTACAAATAGCTGAGCTGTAAATCTATTACAATGTATATTTAAAAATCTCTTACTCTTGGATTTTTTTAAAATTTTATTAATAATATATAAAAATAAATTAATTGAACAAAAACATTTTTATTGTTACGCACACACACACAGTGCTACAAAATTCTGGAAACTAAATTAGCAACTGAATAAATTTAATTTACATTGTATGCACATGTGGGTACATTCAATAGATTTAACACAATTTTAAATATTTTGCCAAGTGTAAATACGTTACAAAGAATACACATTTAACTAACTCGATTCTTTTAACTTCAGGCCACAACTTCGCATCCAAGCCAAAGCCATCTTACTGATATACCGATGTGATCAATGCAAAATGAGGATGTTAACATAAAAAACTACGCTGACAGGAATGGGCATCTGTAGCATGATATAATTAGAGAAATAATGATCCTCATCCAGTACAGTAATGTGTATCTGTCTGGTGAAGCAATCATTTGGAACTACATAAAAGATGTGCAGAATAGCAGCCCTTGCTGGCTTACTGTTCCAACCAGAGCGTAAGGAGATCAGTGGCGTAGGAAATACGTCTATGACCATTGGCAACACGATGGTTACACTTTTTAGGTCATGCCTTCAGGGTACTATCCCCTGTATACTAACGTGGCACAAGGGAATGAAAATCCTATGTGCCTCCCCGGATTACATTGACATAAAACACCCTAACGTTCCTCCACCAGCACATTCAATTACGAAACAAATAGTCCAAAATTAACATACCTAAACTAACATAATCTTATGTATCTATGCAGCCGTTTGTGCCTATTTCTGAATTGAAATGACAGTAGCAAACATAAATATATATATATATATAACAAATAATTTAAATTTCTTAGTCAGATAAGAGACTTTCTTTAGGAGTTAGGTAACGTTTAATATTTGAAAAGTTTTTATTTTAGATAATTGAAGTTCATCTTATTTAAGGCAAAAGTCCATGCTTTTCATGGCTTCAGATTACTGGATTCTGTCTTTGCAGTTCTTCATGTGTCGTACAATTCCATCCGAACATCCTTCCATCTAATATTAATGTTGTTTTCAGAAAGAAGTCCCTTGTTTGTCACTTTCTGGGAACCATCACTCTGGAGGCAGCCCCAGTTGGTGTAAATATGGGAAACAAAAATTTATTGCATGACTCCTACATTTTGGAGGGCTGCAGTACACGAATACATATGTTTTTTATAATAAACATGTAAATCAGCATGAACCATCAAAAAGAACAAAACTCCACTTAGAAAAAGTTTTCTTCCCTTTTATATCCTTTTGATTCCAGGATCGATCTTGCCTGGCTTGGCGATGATGATTTTTTCTGTGGACCGTGTGTTCATTTGCATCATTATTGCCAGTTAATTTTGAAGCAGAAACACCAAATTTTATTACTAGTAATTTTAATTTATCTCTTATCTGATTTACAATTGATTAAATGCCCCAAGGACCTGTTTGCTATTACGTCACTATATTTAAATAGAAAATTATTTCTATTCTACTAAGATTTAAAAATACACTTAACAACTTTTTTTTTTACATTAAAATAATCTTCTGTTTTTAGATTTTTAATTTAAATAATCAGTTTACTATCTGTGCATTTTATATATATTACTACTTAACTTTTTATTTTTTTAGATATTTATTAATTCATGTCCATTTTCTTTAGCGATCTTTTTTTTCTACTTGACAGTGATGTAACGGCATATATATAGACCATTACATATCACTGAACTTCCTCAATAACAATTTAAAAAAGAAAAAGAATTTACTTAAGTGTTAGGAAGAAAAAAAATTTTAAAGTTTTTTTTAGTAATTCCATACAAAAAAAAAAAAATTATATGTCTATTCTTCACATTTCTACATCAGCCGAGCATAAGCCTTCCTTTCCCAACAGTTCCCAATTCCCTTCCTTTTTAATGAGTCTTCCCAACAATTTTCTGTTATATTTTACAAGTTTCCGTTCTCATGTGTATACAAATATGTGCATTTTATTTTCTGGCAGTACGTTTATATCACATTCTAATATATAACTTTACGTTAATACAAACAAAAAAAGATATTTCAAAAATAAACATTTTTTTTTTTTACTGGCATATTTTTTTTAAAATTCAGGGTGCTTGTGGTTATAATGTATCATGCCACTTTAGGAAGCCAATTATAACAGTATGATAAAATCTCACAATCCTAACTGCTATGCTAGGGCACTACTAGGCTATTCAAACCTAGAAAAATTTATAACGGCATCAGATACATACCAATGAGGTTACTCTTTTATCAAATCGAAAACCCCAGTCGCTAATTCACGAAATAGCTGAGCTTTAAATCTATCATGCTTTACATTTAAAAATCTCTTAGTCTTGATTTTTTAAAAATTTTGTTAATAATATATAAATTACTGCCAAAAATTAATTTATCAAAAACATTTTTATTGTTACACACACATTGATACAAAATTCTGGAAACTAAATTAGCAACTGAATAAATTTAATTTACATTATATACACACGTGGATACATTCAATAGACTTAACACAATTTTAAATATTTTGCCAAGCGTAAATACACCACGTAGAATATGCATTTAACTAACTCGATTCCTTTAATTCCAGCTACAAGTTCGCATCCTAGTCAACGCCAGATTACTGATATACAGATGTGATCAATGCAAAATGAGGATGTTAGCATAAAAAAACATGCAATGTCCATCTGTAGCATGATATAATTAAGAGAAATAATGATCCTCGTCCAGTACAGGAATATGCATCTATCTGGCGAGCAATCATTTAGAACTATATGAAAGATGTGCTCTATAAATGGGGAATAGCGGTCTTTGCCGGTTTATTGTTCCAACCGGAGAATAAGGAGATCAGTGGCATAGGAAATACCTCTCAGCCATTGGCAACGCAATGGTACACTTTTGTAGGTCATGTATTCGGGTGGGTACTAACCCCTATATACTAACGCGGCAGAGAATAAGGAGGTCAGTGGCATAGGAAATACATCTCAGCCATTGGTAACGCAATAGTGCACTTTTGTAGGTCATATACTAGCCCCTATATACTAATGCGCCTCCCTGGATTACATTGACATAAAACAGCCATATATCCTTCCACCAGCACTGATTCAACTACGAAACTACCCAAAATTAACAGACCTAAACTAACAAATCTTACGAATCTATAGCTATTTATGCCTATTTCTAAATTATTAATTTAAAAGAAATTAATGAGAATGGAAATGTCAGTAGAAAACATAAAAATATATATATATATATAATAAATAATTTTAATTTCTTAGTCAGATAAGAGACTTTTTAAGAGTTAGGTAATGTTTAATATTTGAATTCTTATTTTAGATAATTAAAGTTCACCTTATTAAGACAAAAGTTCATACTTTCCATGGCTTCAGATTACTGGATTCTGTTTTTGCAGTCCTTGTTGCGTCGCACAGCTCTATTCGAAAGTCTTTCCATCTAATATTAATGTTGTTTTGGGAAAGATAAATCCGTTGTTTGTCACTTTCTGTGGACCATCATTCTGGCGGTCGCCTCAGCTGGTGTGAATATGGGAAATGAAAATTTATTGCGTGACCCCTATATTTTTGGAGGTCTGCAGTACACGAATACATATGTTTTTTATAATAAACATGTAAATCAGCATGAGCAATCAAAAAGAACAAAACTCCACTTAGAAAAAGTTTTCTTCCCTTTTATATCCTTTTGATTCCAGGATCGATCTTGCCTGGTTTAGCGATAATTTTCTCTGTGGACTGTGTGTTCATTCACATATTATTGGCCAGTTCACTTTGAAGCGGGAACACCAAATTTTATTGCTAGTAATTTTATCTCTTATCTGACTTACAATTGATTAAATGCCCCAATGGCCTGTTTGCTATTATGTAATTACATTTAAATAGAAAATTACTTTCATTCTACTAAGATTTAAAAATATATTATTATCATTTTTTAGATAATAGTAACAGCCCTATTCATTTCACTGGAAACAAACATAGTTTATTATCTAAAGAAGAGGAAATTCATTTACGTAAGTCATATTAATGCTATTTTTTAGTTATTTTTTACTTTTTTTATGTGTATGTATGTACAGCTTTCTTCATATATAAATCAAGATGCTTCTATATTTTGATATATGTATAATGAATAATGATCCACTTCCTCTCGCAAATTAATATGAAATAAACTCAGAAGTTTAACACAGAGTTAAAATATACTTCCATGTTTTTTAAAAATTTGAAAGATCCTAATTGCAATGCAAATTTTTTAAATTATGGAAGACCAATTCTGATAAAGCATTTTATGTGAAGAAAGACACTAGTGGAAACGAAAGATAAAAGCAACTTTGTTCATTTCTAATTCAAGTCGAGCTCAGTATGAAACTATAGAAAACTGACTTGGCCATATATTTTACTTTATGTCAAATATTTATTGAATTTATATATGTATGTATATAATTAGGAATTTGAACTCAGACTTTCAAACTCCCCACAACCATCCTCTCTATCTTATAGTGATACACATGTCCACATACATGTGAAAAAGATAAATGATCTCCAATAAATGTATTTTGTGTTAAACAAGCAATCTAGAGTTGGTCCAGATTATCATCTCCCACAAATATATACAACCAATGATCATTTTATATTCAGATAGCAAATCTACGAACTTTAATGGATAGATTTCAATCTTCTCCGACTCTTCCACTATTCATATCATTGAAAATTTGGTGATGGAATGCTCAAAGCCTTTGTTGGAGTCAATTTTATTGTCTTATCCATGTTGACTTTAAGTCACTCTGACCTCTCACATGTAGGACTTTAATATGTCAATTTAAATACATGGATGAGAGATGGGTAGAATAAAGGCTGAAGATGCAATATTTAAATACAAGTATATTGTCTATATATACACATATATTATAACATTAAAATTATATCATTTAATGTTTTCTTCTTGAACTTTTCTTTTTGTCTTTCATTTGTCTATTAATCCTAGAGATATATTAGATAATGATTTGAGATTTTTACATTGGTCTTTTATTTCCTTTTTTTTTTTTTTTTGTTATCTCATTGTTCAATCGGTTTAGTGGTCTAGGGTTCCAACACTGAAAGCAACAGCTCACTTATTTTGAATGTAATTCTTAGAAAGTATATTACAAGATTTTGGTTTAAATAATAGTACTTTCAAACTATAAATTGGGTTTTCATTGATAATATCTGAATGAGTACTTGTAAAACAACACGATAAGGAGTTTTCCTGCTTCATAAATAAAATTCGATATACCATTTCGTAAAAAATTATGTAAATAGTTTAAAAATATAATGCCTATTTTATATTTTGTTGGGCAAAGGTTAAATGCCCATGGATGGTTGTGTTTATGCATTCCAATGCATCAATTAAACAGGTATTAATTAGTTTATTGTAGTCATTAGTGAGACGAATTATTCATACGTTAGTCATTATGAAGGTATCGTTATAATCATTTAATTCATTGATTTTCTTGCTTTGTCATGATCTTTGGAATGCCTTGACCCATTCCTCGTTATCCCTCACAAGGTAGATATTTTTCCTACTGGGAATCTATTTCAGGCACTTCTAATGAATGTATATGGAAATACGGGTAAACCATTCTAATATGCTAGCTTGGGTCACTACTTTTGAGATATGTTCATGGCCATTAAGACATAATTGTGTGTTTTTCACCACTCATTCTATTTAGGTCCGATTATGTACTATCTTGCTCCCGCCCATTCAGGGTGATCTCCCAAATCTAGTAGAAATGTGATCACGCAATGTCATAATAAAATCTGTTATACATAAATTAATGATGACATGGCAAAACTCTCCATACAGTAGTGCCAACCAGAGTAATCAATGCATGCCAGAAGGCTTACGCATAAAATCCCTATCTAGTGCCTACTCATCCAATATCCCCAGACTAGTTTCTGGCTTGTGGCCTTCGTCAGTGAGGAGCCTTGGATCTGAGAGCACTGCACGTAGATCTTAGGATCTAATGCAACCTACCAGCAGCCATCTTTTATCTCTACTTAACTACAAAACTATGATAATGAAATTGAAAACAATAATATTTTCAATCTAAGTTCAATAGCTTATATAGTCATATGAGTCTGAACTCAGTTCAGCACCCATACATTTTGGTGTCTTTGACTCTTTAACAGCCATAGCCACCACTATCCTATTAGGCAGGATTGGTAAACCCATAAACATCACATGATCACCACCTCTTATACTAGCACATAATTGTTATCAAACAAGGCAAAACTCTCCATACAGTAGTGCCAACCAGAGTAACCAATGGATGACTATATAAGCTATTGAGCTTAGATTGAAAATATTATTGTGTTTTCCAATTTCATTCTCATAGTTTTGTAGTTAAGTAGAGATAAGAGGTGGCTGCTGGAGGGTTGCATTAGATCCTAAGATTTAGGTGCAATGCTCTCAGATCCAAGGCTCCTCATTGACGAAGGCCATAAGCCAGAAACTAGTCAGGGCATATTGGATGAGTAGGCAATAGATAGGGGTTTTATGCACAAGCCTTCTGGCATTACTCAGGGTGGCACTACTGTATGGAGAATTTTGCCTTGTTTAATAACAATTATATGCTAGTATAAGAGATGGTGATCATGTGATATTTATGTTTTAGTGAACACAGCATTACAAATATATATTTGTAATTTCAAAAATCATTTGGGTATAAGTGATAATACGCTTAATTGGTTTAAATTATATCTAAGCAATATTATCCTGCTAATATTAAAATTAAAAAAGTTTTGAGTGATTCTGAAATAATCAAATATAGCATTTTTCTAAGTTAATTTTTTTTTTAATGTTATTCTGAATTGTCTTCTTTGCTATTTTGTTTTGCAGATGCTAGCTTTGATAATTTCTTATGTTTTACTTGAAAAGTTTGTAATAATAGCTTTAATAATTTCTTATGATTTACTGGAAAGTTTATAAATGGAGATTTGGATATTCCATTGGATGTGTATTAACAGGCTAATTTAAAGTGCCAGCAATTGTAAATATATATTATATTGTTTAAAAATCATTCGGTAAAAAAATCTCAATTGAAATACCATCTTGGATAGATCTAAATATGAAAGAAATCAATAAAATTGCAGTAATATTTGGGGGGGGGGGGAGATTTGAATGAACAGTTAAGTTAGAATTTTTTTTTTTTTTTTTGATTATCCTTATAAACATATGTAAACGAGCTCTGTTATGGTATCCCATAGTTACATTGTACTGCTGTATATTTTAAATCATTAATCTTGCACTAATAATTGTTTTATTTAAATATAATTGAATTTGAATCTGCCTTAATTATATGAATATTCTAGAATTTAATTATGTAAAATATGTGATTACTTTAACAATAAGGAAAATGAGGCATCTATCAATTTCAACTTATTCATCTAACTATAAGTCAGAAATGTTATCTAGGTTTAAAATATTGTAGTATATTAATTAAGAACAATAATGAAAAAGTATTATAGTATTTAATTATTCTTGTTTTTTCTATCTTTTAAATTTACTTTTTTTTTTATGTATTTTAATATTTTAAATTGTATTTTTAAAATTAATCAGTAAATTATTGTTAGGCTTTATGCATACATTAGCAGAACTATAATAGAACTTATTACAGAAAATAAAAAATATATTTGAAAGGATTAAAAATGGAGATAAAATAGTAATTCAGTTTATTAAACATGTAACAACAGATTAGTAACCATCCACTTATATATAGTACAGCACTAAAATTTAACCAAGTGTTAGTTTATATTTACATAAAAAAACATGATGTTTCAAATTAAATATGTCAATATTATACATATTTTTTTTTGTGTGTGTGTGTGTGATGTATTTATCTTATTTTGTTATATATTTAAAATCAGTATTGTATAGGAAATTATAGTCAGAATAATTATATTTGACAATCTTACTTACATAGAAGTGCTGTTAGGATAAGAATGAAGTTTTATATAAATATATTTTACTTGCTAAAAAATTAAATATATTTCTTTATAAATATTTAATATATTTTTTATATATAATAAATAATTATTTATTTTAGTGTGCATGAGTCTGAGTTCATATTTTATAAGGTATAACCCAATTATTCATTTCAAAAGCAGAATTCTACCTGTTCAGCTTACATAAGAAAAATATTTGATTGAAACTAATCATGATATGCATTTTAGATTTTGGACTTCATCATCCAATATTCAGAAATCAATTGCTAATTTTATAGGACTCTCAGTATGTATGTGCACTAAGTTTTTAATAAAGACTTTTTATATACTGTAACCAGTTGGGTTACATAGTACACAATAATATAGTGGGTGTGCGCACACACACATATATATATATATATATGTAATTATATAATTGAATATTTATAAATACAATAATCAGATATATTTTTAAAATTTTATCCACTTAGTAGCGCTTTCGACTATCCTTGTAGTCTTTGTTAGTTGACAAAGACTACAAGGATAGTCGAAAGCGCTACTAAATGGATAAAAAAAATTTTAAATATATCTGATTACTGTATTTATAAATATTCAATTATATAATTACGTCGAAAGTGCTACTAAGTGGATAAAAAAAATTTAAAGTATATCTGATTATTGTATTTATAAATATTCAATTGTATAATTACATATACTGCTTTGAAAGAGTACAGACGTTGAATTATAATATTATATATATATATAATAAAGGAAAAGTTGAAATAAACACAACAATAAATTTTTGGAAAAAATTTCCTACATTCACTGAATAAAATAATAAGTAAAGAGTTAAATAATTCTCAATTTAAAATAAAATTTTATTATGAAATAAATATTTAAAAAGGTCTAATAAATATTATTATTTATAACAGATTTTGAAATTTAAAAATAAGCATGTTTTCTGATAATTGTAAAAATGTCTAAATTTGTAAATTTCTATTATCTAAGTAAAAACACATATCACACCTTGATAAAACTTCAAACTTGTTTTCAAAAGGATTAGACAGATTGAAAACAGTCACTATGTTTTTATCATCTGACCTAACCAAGATTATAAAAAGAACTGATAAAAAATATCAGTCAGTCTGGCTTTAATTTTCTGAGAAGTGATTAGCAGCAGAGCCAGCTGCAAAGTTGGCTAAAATATTTTGTGAAGAATTGGTAACTGTAGCAGAGAATGGAAACAGTGAAGCTAGCTGCCGAGATGGCTAGTAGAATTATATAGAGAACTGCCATGAGGATGTAAGAATGCAAGGAAATGCTGCTCTTCAGTTCAATACAGTTGAATTCACATGGAGGAAAATGACCCACTTTCTGTTGAAATTCATAGCCTTAAAAGTGTTCTGGAAAACAGCTTGCTGACCTGAAGCTTACCAAATCCCGGTCTAAGTGGAACCAACTGCAGAACAATCCTTACCTGGACTATACTGATGATGACAAACAATCGCAAAACTCAAGCTTACCAAGAGAAAGCTTGAAGAAATTGGTGTATGTATCCTGCTAATTATCTATACATGCAGGGAACCACAAATAAACAAGTCGCGTGTATATACTGTGAATTATTTTATTTTAATATTCCTTAAAACGACTCTTAAGATTATAAATTAAAAACTTAAAGCAAAACAAGTAAATAATTTGCTTGAATCAAATGTCTAAAAGAAAGACGATTTGATATATATATATATTTTTAAAGAAATTATTTTGGTAATTCTTTATAAAAATGACATTAAAAGAATATATAACGCAAATGCAAGCATAATTTTGTTTTAATTAAAATCAAAAAGCAAAAAAAAAAGGGTGTGTTTTCATAATTAATCAAAAAATGACCTGTCATAAAATTGACTATACCCTTTGGATGGGGGGGGGGGGGCTATAATTAGTTAAGAGTGTAACCTGGTGAAAAAAACAAATATATTTTTTTTTTTAGTGTAATCTCAAAAAAAGAATATTGAATAATAAAATATCAGGAGTCAAGAAATTCATTTTTTTTTTGGGGGGGGGGGGGATGTTAAACTTTATGAAAGAATTAAGCAACATGATTCTATATAGTTTCAATATTGAATTAATTATGAAAAATATAATATTGTAAAAGTCAGTGTGCGTATATACATGCATACTCATATATATGTAAAATTTTAATCATTTATTGTATAACCATTCAAATTTATCCATTTCTCAAATGTACTGCACTCTGCGTGCATATTTATATATCAGAGTGTGCCTGATAGACCCATTTAAGTAAAAATTGATGTCATTTATTATTTTGAAAAAATTGAATCATATAGATAAATTAATATATCGCACGTCTGTGCAAATTATATATGTGTGTTTCAATAAACCTAGTATGTAATCATTAACTGAAACTTGAATCATTTATTGAATTTTTATATAACTTAAGAATTTGATAATTATTTGTAACAAGTCAAATATGTTGAGAAATCACATGCACACACATGTGTGTGTGTGTGTATAGATCAATACTTGTCTAGTTTAACGCGTATGTAAAATTTAATCATTTTTTTAATAATTATTTTTATGTTAATTGAAATGTTTTCATTGTATATTATAAAACGTGTGTCTATGTATGGATATATATATATATATGCATTTATGTAAACTCATTAAGAGACATTGTAAATCAATGTGATAACTTATTGTATATTATTCAAAATCAGAAAGTTTCTATGTGTGTACTCTTATTTTTATAGCCTCAATTTCAATTTTTTGTTATTGTTGTTAATAAACTTGTATTCAATTGTTAAAAATGGTTTCCATCATCTCTTGGTCACAAACAGTAATAGAGCTTGTGTTCTCTGAGCTAGATTTGAGCATGGGATGAATATATAAATGGGGATGTATATTTAGGGCTTTAGGAGCATTCCAGTATGACATTGTCCTGGTTTTGACACGAGGATTATTCTCTTCAAAGCTCCTGCACTTCATTTTATTTTAGTTCCATTTTATTAGAAATTAAGTTCATAGTTGGCCAGTACATTAATAGTACTAAGTGGCCAGAACATTAATGATGATCAGCATGTTTTAATATCCTAGCATTATCTTTTAAATTTTTCTGGTTATGTATTCTGATGAATTCGCGCCTAGTTTGCCTCCAAATTAATGGTTAATCAATTGCCCCTAACCGGCAAAGGCTCAATAATTAGCCTGGTCTACAGAAGACCTATTTCCGATCCAGTCACAAGATTGACTGTTGATTTATTGTACTGATTTATTTTAATTGTTGATCATTTATGATGATGAATCATTTATTTTAAGTATTACTTATACTTTATAATGCTGGTTGATGGTTAATTATGCTTTTAGTTGCTCCTCTGATCTCTCAATGGAGATTCTCTTGATCTCACGCTCTCCCCTTAAATATATCTTCATTTTAAATTGACTGGGAGTGATGAGGATTTGCCATCGTCTCAGATATGACTACCATGATTTTCTATCACTCTGGTTTAAACTCCTACCACCCCATCCTGTTACAATACATATTAGTTTGTTGGATCCCTCCCCCCCCCCCAAACACCATCACATGAGTACATTTTATGAAGGACCTTTCTATTTATTAAAAAAAAAAAAAATTGACTAGTTTATTTGTAACTTTTTCTCTTTGTTATTTTGTTTTTATTTTACAAATTTCTTTCTCTTTATATGTTATTTTCTTAATCTTTATTATGAGTCTTAAGTATATTTACTGTAATATCATATGTAAACATTTATTTATAAATGACTTTTTAGCTTCAAAAAGATTAAAATTTCCAAGAACTAAAAGTCATGAAGTTCCGCGGACAACAACGACATCAAAAAAGAAATTAATGATCAGACACCCTTCTCTTCAAGAGATTTGTGAAGTTGCAGAAAAAGAACGGCAACGACTTTTCTATTCTGCTCCTAATAGCCCTGTAACTAGTTTTAAAAAAAAAGGTAATATAATGATTAAAAAAATTTTTTTTTAATTATATATATAATTTTCTTAAGATTTAGAGCTATTTTATAGAAAAAAAATGTTTGATTGGAATCATTACCTAGAATGAAAAAGTTTTTTAATAGCGTCCTTTTTTTTTTTTTTTTGTATGTAATGCATCATTTATACGAAAATTCTTACTATTGTGTTATTAACTATGAGTTTTCAGAAAGTGTTGTACCATATCTATAAATTAATGATATATATATATTTAATGTTTTTACAGTTATATGATGTAAATAAAATATATTTTGGACTAAACCATGTATTATTTTGAATTACTTCCTAAAGTTGCCACGAAAACATTAGATCTCAAGTAGTAACAAGATAAGGTAAAGAATGAGATTGAGCAGGAAGTAGTTGAGCATTCGGAATATGTAAATTAACAAAAATGTTTGTTTTCTTCAGTCTCACATTAATTGTTTTCAAGTTTATATTAGAAGAAAGAGATCAAATAAGTGATTTTCACAAGGCTGGAATACGTTGTGCTTCATCAGCTTTATTTAAACCAGTCGGTGTTTTTAATATTTCAATAGACTCTTTCATGGTTCTCAAATCATACTTTTCCAAATTAGCAAGTATTTTAGCACTACCAAAATGAGGTTTGCGATCAATTTCTAAAAAATGTGAAGTAAAAGCTGGTGTATTTAATTTCTGATTGAATATATTTTTATGTTCCTTAATTCTGGTATTAATTCGTCTATTGCATTGACCTACCACAGTAAACATGGAACTACATAAACACCATGGAATTCTAAACGTACTCTGTCTTTAGGTTTATGGAAAAATCAATTTTTTTGGTAGTGGGAAAAATAATCTTTATGTTAAAATTAATGTCTTCTACTGATGTTATCAGTGACTCCTTAAATATATAAATATTTTTGATTTTAGTAGTTCACAGTATACGTTGTAAAAAGTAATTTAAAGTGATTGTTTAATATCTTCACGCTCTCACTTTCAAATACTTAAGATTTGCCCGTACATAAGGGTTTGGGTTCGAAAAGATAGATGGATTCATTCTATCTTTTCCAAAGACTTATCTTGTGTTTGAAATGGGAGTATTCATTTATTGTTAAAAAATATACAAAGCGCATGTGCAATAGCTTAATGCTGGTTATTAATATTACAGTTTATAAACATCGCGCTATATAAAATAAATAGTTTATTTACATACATTTAATTTCAAATAAGAATGACGTATCGTAAATTCTAGTAAATTTCGCCAGCATCATTCATTCAAGCATGTAAAAAGTAATTTAAAGTGATTGTTTAATATCTTCACACTCTCACTTTCAAATACTTAAGATTTGCCCGTACATAAGGGTTTGGGTTCGAAAAGATAGATGGATTCATTCTATCTTTTCCAAAGACTTGTATTTGAAGTGGGAGTATTCATTTATTGTTAAAAAATCTACAAAGCGCATGTGCAATAGCTTAATGCTGATTATTAATATTACAGTATACATTTGTCTAAAAGGAAATATAGTTTTTATTTTCAAAGGAGCACAGATTGTTGTGGCTGTTTTTCTTTTACACTTAATTATTTTGCTGCTGTTTTTTTTTTTAAAAAGACCAATTTTTTAAATTAAAAAAAAATATATATATATATTTTAATGTAATTTTTAATATTTATTGCATATAGTGCTTTGTTTATTACAACGTTTAATCTTTCAAATTTATTTTATTTGTACATATTTTAATATGTAATGTTTGTTATTTATTATGATTCATTAATGTTGCGTTGTATGTTTTGGTGCAATGATAGAGAGTTAAATCTGAAGCCGGAAGTCTATGAATCGCATTCAACTGTCACTTCCATCGCTTAAATTCCTTATAAACTCCTGAACAATAAAGCTGTTCGATTATCTATTCATTGATGCTAAGTTTATTTGCACTAGTGTATAAACAGTCCAAATTGGAGAGATCTCTTTTAAGCAGTAGTAAAATACTTAAATCTATAAAATTACATTATAAAAGAAAGTAAAAAAGTTATACAGAGCTTGAAAGTCTGAGTTCAAGTCCCTCCTAATTGCATTAAGTTTTAGTATAGACAATATACATGTATTTAAATATTAAAAAAAAAAGTTGTGGAAGAATTTCTCTATTGTGGAGAATTTGTATAGATCAATATCTCTTTTAAGTAATAGGGAAATAAGGATGTTGCAACTAGTAACTAAATTATATATTATATCTTATAACTATTCATAAACAGTATTAAACATCATACTTTAAAAAAATTTGTAAATAAATGTAGTTTCAATTTTCTTTTTTAAAATTATTCATAGCTTCGCTAGTAAAAACTGTATGAAGAAAAAAACTACACGTATATACAAATAGTGGCCTTTTACTGAGAATAATTTTAACAATATCAGTAAAAAATCAGACTGCCTAAAATGTTGGATCTCACCTCTCCCTACATTCTGCGTAGTTGACTTTTATTTATAACAATTAAAATTTTAAAGATTTATATCATGATTCAAATATTTTTGTAATAAGATGCATTATATGTGTAATTTGTGAACATAGAATGTGCAGTCTTAAATTCACTTAAATTGCTAATGATAAGGTTATGATTGGCAATCTATTTAATATCAGTGTGTGTGTGTATATGTATATATATATACACACACACACACACAAAGTAATTTCTGGTTAAATTATTTCACCTTTCTAAATAATATTTAGGAACTATAAAATGTTATTGTAAAAATGGTGAAGGAATTTAAGTGAAGCCCTCTGTCAAATACTTTTGGTAAATGTACATGGGGACAGTGCTATTTTGACTTATTTGTGTCCATATGATATAAAAGTATGTGTTAATCAATGACTGATAAAAGTTGTTTAGATTTGAATCAGGTGATTTGAAAAAAAAATTAAATAGTGTAATGTTAGCAATTGATAAACAAAAGGCAAGGGGAAAAAGTTGTTGCACGAGCAGAATATATGATAACATCTAAATGAAATTTATTGCCATTGCAATGATACAAGTATGTTAATAAATTATATCGTGAAACTAATGTTAGATCTTGTTATTTTAATAATGTTAGAAGATTGGACTTCTTTCAGTAAATATTTACATCAAAGCGTAGCTATGTAAAATAACAAATTATAAGTGAGAATAATGATTGTAATAAAATTTTTGAAAAAACATTTAGTAGGTACCCATAGCCAAAACTTATGTGAATAAGAATTACTAAAATGTCAAATAAATAAGTAATCAACAGCATTTAAATGTAGAACTGTGTAAAGCAGAAATACACTGATAATTTTCTTCATTTAATTTCTGTATTACTTTTACAACCCACTATTGACCGTTTCGATTGCCCCAGCAATCTTCTTCGGAACTTAATGAATTATATGAAGCATTGTAAAAGTAATAAAGAAAGTAAATGATATTCATATTATATGGATTTGGCAATGTAATAGGAAAGATAAAGTTATAATTTTTTTCAGTTATAAAAGTACATAATTATTTCAATTAAGTTGAATTTTATCCTTTGGATTTTAACTTAAGTGCCACCTGAAAAAAATTGTGTTTGATGATATTTTAGAACCTTTAGTGACTTCATTATTTATAGTTATTACAATTTTACTTTTTTTTTATATTGATATGGTTTTTATTCTATACGATTTTGTTAATGTTAATTGTTAGTGCTTAGAACGACCAAAAAAATATTACAATTGAAGTAATGGAAATTTTTCTTTTATAGAAACTGAATTTTGTTGTAATTTTCTATAATTAATATTACTATGATAAAGTTATCATTCATTTTAAAATTTTTGATTTTGATGAGAATTGATTAACTTAATCTTTATATATACATTTATGGATATGCTATAAACTTAAATTATCTCATATATATATATATATAATCACTGGAATGATAAACTTTCCAAGCACAGTTTATATTATTGCACTCTCTATTGATAAATATATTTTGCTTTCCTGATTATTATAAGCATTGTGAAACTGACAATTGACATTAAATAGGGTAAACATTCAATCCAAATCAGGTATTAACAGTTTATTAAATGTCACAGGTGCAACAGTAGGGACCTCTACAAACCTTAACACAAGATTAAACTTTTAATCTTGGGTTAAGATATGTAGAGATCCCTACTGTTGCATATACGCGCATAGTCTTAAGGTTATAGCCTTAATATATATTATTTATGTAATGAGTATGCGCTTAATAAATTATTAATTAAAACTTCACAGGGTAGAGTTCATTTCAACTCATTTTAATATTCTTGTGAGTAAACAACCCAATATTAAATATGTAAATATCAATTAATAGGACTAACAATGTTATCTCTGGGACAAATAAACTATATTCACTGTTTGTATAAATGTACTGCCCTATATTAAAATAAATAGAAATTGATTCCTCCTCGTGAAGTAAATTAATTGTATTGAGTGAGGCAATATTAACATTTAATTCGAGTTGAACGTTCACCTTTTTAATGTCATGTATTTATATGTTTTATCCTTTTAAGAAACTATGAAAACAAATTATGATAGATTCATTTTTCATTTGCAAAGCAGATTTGGTAATAAACTGTGCATTGATGTAAATAATGCTCAGAAAATTTATAGTTGCAGTGATTATATAATATTAACACTGCAATAATTGGTATTTAAAACTTGATATATTCTGTTGTTTATTCATAAGAATATTAAATAAGTAGAAATTAACAGTATTTTGTGAAGTCTTATAATTAGCCATGTTGGATGAGGCTGTATTAACATCTTATTCTTATAGATTTATCAGATCTGTTATCGTTCATAAAAGAACTGGTGAAAACAAATAAAAATGGATTCATAACAGCACTCAAAAAGTTTTATTCCAGTGATTATATACTATTAATGCTGAATTAATTTATATTTATGTATATTTGAAAATCTTATGTTGAATAATACATACCTTCGAACAAATGAACAAAGACATCTAAAAAGGACAAATTATTTTTGAGATGCATTTTGATTTTATTATGATTTAATCCTGAACTGTATGACCTTAATGATGATTTAGATAAATAATATTAATGTTATTAGCTTAGAGATTGTTATAATATAAGCGCAGATAAAGAATTTAAGCTCAGTTAAAAATTAATATACCTATCATTATAATAGTTTTTCTAACCATAATTATCATTGAAGTTTCAAAAAAAAAATGTTTAGATAAAAATGTGACTGAAGGGTAACTATTACCTGAGAAATGAATTTTATTACTTTCCATTGATATCTAAACTTGTTTAATATAATTAATTACTATCAAATTTAAAATAAATAGGCTTATCTGTTATAGTACATACATTTTGGATACTTTAGTCATGCTAGATATGGCTACATAAATAAATCCTACATTGCACATTTTCCCTTCAAAATCTGCCTCATAAAATGAGTTTCTGTGTTTTTATTTTTGCCTTAGGCATTTTTAATTTGTCGATTTTCAGCGATTTTCGGATAGAAATTTATCACTTGCATGCTTCGTGGTGGTTGTTGATGGTACTGCAGCATCGCCTGGCGGCCACATTGGGCATAGGTCACGACTGCCAAAATAGTACATATATTTTGTACTGGTATGGAATCATCATTCTTGATTTTACTGACATAGAAAATAAGCAAAGAGTCAGTATTGGAAGTAAATAATATAAATAACATATAGCATCACCAACAATAACCATCATGTGTGAACAAGAGAAAATACATATTTCTAAAATGTAATCTATTCTAGTATTAAATAATTTCAAATAACTCAAAATAATGGCTAATATCTTATTTATTAATTAGAAATAATAAAATCTAATAAATATTCCATAATACAAATACATCATTCTAATTTTGACTATTTACAAATATCAGATAGTATTTTTATAAATTGACAAACTTTAAACAATCAAATTTACAAAGATTTATATTATTTATATAATGCATATATTACAGACTTGCGTACATGGCAAAACAATATTCCAATCATCTGTAAGTCAATAAATATTCTATTTTAACCAAATATAAATGATTTATGTTAAATGTATATATAATAAACACATGTATGTGCATATCATAATATGAAAAAAATCTTTTATTTACTAAGTTTAATTATTTTTCTCTACAAATCGTGTTATTAATATATAGGGTATACACTTGAACACGTATATGTTGAAAAGATAAATAATCACCAATATATGTATTTCATGCTAAACCAGCAATCGTCAGTTGGTCCGGATTATCATCTCTACACATATATGCAATAAGTGCTCAGATATATATTAAGATAGCCAATCTTCATACTTTAATGGACATGCTTCAATCCACTTCAACCATCCATCCAATTGAAAATCTGATGATGGAACGCTCAAAGACCATCCTGAGGCCGAGATTCTCATCACATCCATGTTGACCTAAAGTCAATCTGACCCCTCATATACAGGACATAATCCATTTAATAATATACAAGGAGTGGGCAGACATCTCTACTATGTAATAACTGAAAAACAGGCTTATTATATACCTGTATCAATATATGTAATATATAGGATATACGAGCACAGATTTTCACACGACCCACCACTCTATCTCATAACACTGATATACTTGAACACATATATGTTGAAATGTTATTGTTATTTTCTGACAACTGAAATTATAAACAAAATTTTTTTAGAATAAGAAATATTGCTTATCTTTAAAAGTCTTGACTGGGGGGGGGGGGGGAGTTCATTTAAACTTTTTTATTTGTATTTTACTCATTTATAAACTTTAAGAAAGATTTCAAAATTCATTTCCGTTTATGAAATAATTTTTTGGTCAGTACTTTTTATTCAGAAGTTCTTTTGTTTTTAACAAACCCCCTCTAACTTTAAGAAAGTTTCTCAAGTTTATTTTAATTAGTTAATTGCTTTAATTTTCTTCAAAAGTTGTTTAGTTTTAAATCGGTATAAATTAAAACTTTTTGTTTGGGCAATGAGTAGAAATCGATTTTCATTTAACTACAAAGTTGATGTTTAAAAAAAGAAGTCATTTTTTTACTCACCTGTAAATTTCTTCTTCAATGCTTTATACTTTTGTAACAGATCTCATAGGTGGACAGTAAACATTCCAGTGATGGATTTTTTTTTTCCACCTGTTTCCATGTATATATATTGAGCAGCATATGAATAGGATATAGCACTGAAATCTCAAGAATAGGATGTCTTCTTATGGTCATGTTTGGGCTAGGCATATATAAGGCAAATTGTAATCCTTAACTCCATTTAGCTTCTATAATTTAATGGATTGCATCTAGGCAAGCAGTGTATTTATCACATATTGCAATATGCATCACAGAAAAACCATGAACTCTACTTCTCAGGAAGATCAAACTTGACCACCATGGAGACTAACAATGGTTTGGCAAAGCTGACTTTCTACACCCTTAATAACTACATTCTTTCTCTCTAATATGTAATCTCTAATTTAAATCCATTTTATAGTTCGCAGTAGATTTTAAAAACAATTACAGTAAGTTAGTTTCTATCTTGATTAATAAAAAAAAAACAAAAAAACAAGATAATTTAATTACATCATTCTCTTTTCAATTAACATTTATTACAACTAATTAGTTTTAAACAATATTGATCTTTTCATCAGAACATTGGAATTCATGAGATGTGATGTACTGTGGCTTCTCCTTAAACGGAGTCAGGAATCTCTCGGCAATTATACCCAGAGAAACCTGTTAGCCACTTTTATTTTCCATTCCCCACTTGTGTGGCCATCTATTGAGATATATCATTAATTTTTTTTTTTTTTAGATCCATTAATTCGCATATATTTTATTCTCATATTTTAATTCCAAAAAAGACATCAAGATATTTGAAAATGCAGAACTTCAAATAAATTTCATTTTTCTTTCATTGTGCTTTGTGAGATTACGTAAGAGAAAAAATTTAGAATGATTAAAAACTTGTTGTTTTTTTTGCGAAATATATTACGATTCACAATTATTTTTGTTCAATAATTATGTAATAATTATTAAAAATCAATAATATACATTATTACATATCTTATATGTAAGTATTTCATTTTTAAAAATAGATTATAATTTTCAATACAATGTTAACAAAGCAAAATACAGAATTCCAATAAAAACGCTTTTCAAACTGATTGCTAATTCATAAATCATCAACTGTCTGTTAGAATATATTACAAAATTTTAAAAATTATAATAAAATTTTAATCTTTTAAAGTATAGATTTACCAGATATTAAATACAAATCAGGGTTGTTTTTTATTCCCTCGTGCCAGCCGTTTGATGGCGTTGATGCTAATCAAAAACACATACATATTATGATTCCAGGCCGGGCCTGTGATTCTATCTATATAAATATCGGCTTTTTTAGTTTTTGTAATAGGAAATTATAGGAACTAATAGTAAATAATATTACTATTTAAAAAAAAAAAAATTTTAGAAATTCACATTAAATTTAAAAATGATACCTGAATAATTGACGTTTTTTGGACAGTAATTAATCATAAAATGAGTTGTTTTTGTTTGTGTGTATCTGTCAAAAGTTAGGGATTTTTTTAATCGAAAATAAGACGCAATTATACTTTTTTTTTTCAATTTACACAAAATTGCTACATTCACGCTAAATTTACAAATGATACCCGACTAATTTGCTTCTTTTTTTTTTTTTTGGTTTTTGGACAGTAATTAATCAGAAAGTGGGTTATTTTTGTTAGTGTGTATATATAAAAAGTACCGTTCTTTAAATACTACATTTCAAAATGATACCCGACTATGTTGCCTTTTTTTTTTTTTTTTGGACAGTAATGAATCAGAAAGTGGATTATTTTTGTTAGTGTGTAGATATCAAAAGCCGTAATATTATTTAAATACTAGGAATTTAAAAATGATACCTGCAAATAACCTTTTTTTGGTATTGACAGTAATTAATCAGAAAGTGGGTTTTATTTTCTTTGTGTGTATATATATATAAAAAAAAGTTATGGTCTTTTTTTCAATCAAAAATAATATGCAATTCTACATTATTCGATTTACCCATAACATTAAAAAAATTCACACTACAATTTTAAAATGATACCTAACTAATTTGCTTTTTTTTTTGGGACAGTAATTAATCAGAAAATGGGTTCTTTTTGTTAGTGTATCTAGATAAAAAGGTACCATTATTTAAATACTAAATTTAAAAATGATAGCTGACTAATTTGCATTTTTTTTTGTAAATATTGTGTATATATAAAAATTACCATAATTCAAATACTACATTGAAAAATCAAATCACGACTAATTTGCTTTTTTTTTTTGGGGACAGTAATTAATCAGAAACTGGGTTGTTTTTGTTAGTGTGTAGATATAAAAACTAATCTTATTTAAATAGTAAATGTAAAAAAAATAATGCCCAATTAATTTTCTTTTTGGACAAGTAATTACTAATAATCAGACACTGGATTGTTTTTGTTTGTGCGTATATATATAAAAACTAATTTATCACGAACGAATTCTCGCGAAAACGTTACTTTTAGCGTGATCCTCGAAATACTGCCGTTCCCCACCCTTAAAAGCAATTTTTGAGGGTTACACATTCATAATGGAACCTTCAGGACATTGTTAATAAAGTTACAACGTAACAGTAGGTTAGAGCACTTGAAAAAAAATACCTTTGTAATGAAATTTTAAATAATTACAACAGGCTAAAATCCACACACTGTCACACCAATGTATAGAGAAAATAGACATTCTAGCATTACGATAAAATTAATAACACAACCAACTACGGCAGCCAATAAAGGCATTTGTCTATGCTTTTAGCATAGAACAAAGCCAGACTGGCGGGTACTCTTCCTGTGTTTTATCGTAGAAAGAAGCTTCTTAGGTTGGCTGAGGCCGCCGCGAGCACTCTTTTTGTGTTTTATCGTAGAAAAAAGCCTCTTAAGTTGGGTGTAGGCCGCTGAAACAGTATATTTTTAGGAATTGACCTAGAAATAGCGCCATCATGCGGCTGGCACCAGGGAATGGAAAACAATCCCAATGTCAATAAAAAAAGATTTTATTGACTTTATGAAATCAATCTGCTAGCGCCAACTGAATGATGAAACAGTTCTTTATTTTGATTAGGATCTAATTTTTTCAATGTTTGCAAGGTTCGAATATGATTTTTTTTTAGAATTTATTTAGTTTCTGAACATAAATGTCTATCAAATTAAGTTAAATTTAATATATTCTGATGTAGAATAACAGTTTAATACTTAAAATTGAAAATTTACAGCCAAGAAAAACAAATCAGTCACAATGCAGGAAAGTAAATCCTTTAACTAAAATCAAATTAAGTACAATTAATGTTCATTTTAAAAATAAAAAAAAAAGCAATTTAATCCAAAAAAAATTTTTTTTTCATTACATTAAAATATTTTACTCTTTCCAAAATCAGCAAAGTCAAAAAAATTATTTGCATTAGAGATTTTTATATTTGATTTTAAATATTTTACAGTACTTTAAAAATATCAAAAAATTTTATTACTTAATCAATAAAGTCATTCCAGTCTATATATTTTAAAGAAATACAATAAATTTTGTCTGTTCATTACTACTTTTTCTTTCAAGATTTAAAGGTATATGCACATATACACTGTTGTATACCCTGAGGCCATTCCCTATCACTATTCTTTTTGAGTAGGTGGGGATGAAACCTCTTAACATTTAATGTTTTACATGCCAAACCATTTCTCAACTTTTTTTCCAGCAATCTGGTTGACATTTAACAATAAAAAGAATGAATAGTGACCTGTAATCCTGGAATGTATAAAGAATTCAATCATCAGATTATAATATATAAAATGCGCTAACACGCACAAGCACACAAAGCTAAAAACAAATAAAGAAAATATATATTATTATTTTAATATCTATTCTTTAAATGGCTAAGCGCTTTCAAGGGTCAAAGCCCTCATAATCATAGCCGCATTACAAACTATAATAAATTGTCTCGGAGTGATGCAAATTTATGCAAATGAAATGATTACGCATTCCATTTCTTGGATATTTTGTAGCAAGAGTTTTCTATTGATGCCATCGCCATCTCTAGATATAAAGAAAGCTTTTATCTTTTAAGATCGTGCCACTCTCTGCACACCACCACTGGATTTCCAGGTTGGCAATTGTGCCCAGCTGAAGCACGGTGCTGCGCAAAAACTGAACTATGAGCAGTGTCCACCAAAGCTTTATTATAAGAATAAGTGTGTTGAGATAACCTAGTGGAGAGAGAGGCCCTAGTCTCACCATAATACGATGATCTACAAAAAATTTTCAGGGCAGGCAATATTATAGACCACCTAAGCTGTCAGCAAGGGTGGTAGGCAGTCCTTGGTATTATTAATCAGTTTGTTGGAGTTAGGAGGTGTGTAAAAACATAACTGGTATTTATTATTGAAAATATTATAAAAACATTTATGCATATTGTGATTCGTAATTAGCCACAAAGTATAAACTGTTTGCTTATTTCATCAGATTATAATTACACAATGTAGTATGAATAAACCAGGAGGACTACCTCGTTTTAGATACTAAGCCACTTAAGATACAAAATTAATAGTACAATCTGAAACCTTATTCATGGGAATTTATTAGATTTAAAGGCTGATAAATGTAAAACTTGAAAGTTATGCCTTTCTCCTTTTTGAAACTTAGAGGCTAGAAACTCATGTTACAGAGGTATGTTAACTATTCACCAAAAGCAAACTACAAATATAAAAACTGAATTGGATTGGTGCATTGTCTCAAATAGAAATACTCCATAGAGTTTCGTGACATCATTGTGCTTTCAAGCTAATAAACTCCATCCATCATCGGTTCTGAAAGAACTGTTAAACAAACTCCAAAACCCTTCATTCAATCTTCAAAATTGTTTTTTGCATGTACATCGTCATCATATAAACAAATTTCAACAATCAAAAGCTTCATCCAGTTTCCAAAATCTTGCTTTTTTCCCCATGCTTTAAATATAAACTTTTTTTATATGTTATATCAACATGGTATTTATATGTTATAAATCAATTATTTATCATTAAATAACTCGTTCATCTTGTATTTTCTTGTCATATTTCATAATAGTTTATATATATATTGTATTGTAACTTTTGATTGATTATCCATGGGAAGAATAGCATAGAAAATGTAAATTATGGCTTCAAAATTTTAAATTTATAATTTAGATAATAATAGTGCTATAAACTTGGGTATAACAGTAATAAATGATGTAACATATAAAGTTTAAAAAGAGAATTCTGTAGAGATTTAATAATTGTTATTTATAATCATTTACAATATAATCTACCAAATAATTTTAATACAATATTTGTTCATTTAAATAAACATTGTTACTTATCAGTTTGACTTTGGTTTATTTTTAATGCAATGCTCCTTTAAAAAGCTAAAAACATAAAATTGTAGTCATTGAAAGAAGAAACAACTATCTACCACAAGATAAGAATTTATTTTAAAATTATTATAATTGTAATATTTTGTAAACAAAAAAAATATTTTTGTATTCAAATTCAATTAATAATGTTATTTATTAAAAATATAGTTAGAATCAAAACTTTAGTCTTAAACAAATGATTTAAATCAATTTCGTTTGCAAAATATTTGTTGACTTCAATTATTTTAAAGTAGAAACAGAAAAATCTTTAAACTAAAAAGTTGTAAAAATTGATTTGGGAGATTGACCAATCATAGTTAAAGAAACAGTTTTCTGATGTCAATTATCCTGGGGGGAGGGGTTAAAAAACACAACATATGATCTGGGAGGAGAGATTCAAGAAACTTAAAAAGCAGATAGCAGTTTTAATATTTTTCTCGGTAAAATATTATAAAAGTTAAAATATTCCAAATTTAACAAGTCAAAAAAAACATACTTAAAAGCAGTCCAAATGTATAAAAGATTTTAAAAGTAATTATTAATACCATGGAAGGAGAAAATTAATCTTCATTACGACCGGGTTGCCAATTCTGATTATCTATTTCTAGCCAAGAAAATACACAGGAAGTTTGAAAAATCCAAACTGTTGATTTTAATTTAGCCTATGATGACCATGAAAAAGGAAAGAATTACCACATGGCTTCAAAGAGAAACTTAACTGCACCCACATAAGAAAGCATTCATTTATCTTTGTTAAATTGTTTTTATTAATCATAGATTGAAAGAGAAAAACAGATTAAAAATTCCAAGAAATAAATTTTTAAAGCTGATAGAAATATTTTATAGAACGTTAAAGATAATTAATTAGTTGCGAATGATGAATGTAAGAAAAGCTAATCTTTGTTTGAATTAAACAGTGGAGATATAAGAAGTAGCTTACAAAATTTTGAAGAAAATGTTTAGTCTATACTTAAACAATATTAATCTAAATCGCGTGTTGTTAAAAAAAATCAGATAAATAAGTTTATTGAGATGTATTTAATAGAAGAGTAATAAATCACAAGAAAGGGGATGAAATATATGAAGAAACCTTTTGATGAATTAGTTAAAATGTATTTAAAAGTTTTGCAACGTAAAAAAAGGGGGGGGTTTAAAAAAAATTATAATACTAATAAAATTTTAAATGCATCAACTAATATTTTTCTTGTTTAAAATGAAATATAAATGCAAGGTATTTGTCATAGTGACAGTTTAAAGAATTTATGTTTGCAATTTGGTATAAAATGTTAAAGGTATGCTTAAATATAAGAAGGGAGTAATCATGAGTTAAAATGTGTGTGTGGGGAATGTAATGTTAATTGTATATTTTTGCCCATATATACTTTAAGAAATTAAATGCAGTTGGATTATCTGAAAGGAATCACAAACTTATTATAAAAATGCAATGTATTTATAAGAGCAAGAAAGAGTGAATGTTAATGCAAGACAATAGCATGATCTGATCTCATTTGCTATAAAGAAAAATATATGCTATTGATAATAATAATTGAAATAGATTATTTGTTGGGTAACATAATTGTAGATATGGCTAAAAAAGTTATCACATGGGGAAGATTATATTAAGCTGTTAGTCTAGAATTAGTAGAGTAATAGATGCCAAAGACACAATCGAGGCAGTTGAGTTAAAATTCCAGGATAGAATAAAATATCATTCTGTGTGATACCCATATATTTATTGGAAAGAGATGGGAGGGTTTCCTACAAAGAAATGAGGATAGTATATATCGTAAGTATTCAGGGAAGAAGCCAGGGTAAAGTGGGGATTGAGTCAGTAAGAAAATGACAGGGTTTCCTACAAAGAAATGAGGATAGTATATACCGTAAGTATTCAGGGAAGAAGCCAGGGTAAAGTGGGGATTGAGTCATTAAGAAAATGACAGGGTTTCCTACAAAGAAATGAGGATAGTATATACCGTAAGTATTCAGGGAAGAAGCCAGGGTAAAGTGGGGATTGAGTCATTAAGAAAATGACTGCCCACCAAAATATGACACCTTATATTTAAAAGAAACCTCCATCCTTTTTATTAGAATATATAACTATAATAAAGAAAGCTTATGGTACTTTATATTTTTATTCGATGCAAAAGAATTTTGAAGACCATATGACAAATACTATTAAGTATTACAAAATGGAGAGCATATAATAGAGGTCAACAGTATATTTGAGAGTCACATTCTAATTTGGTAATTTAACTTGAAATATATGTTATAATTTAAAAGTATTATATAATTTCAGAGTATAAGTTACTAACCAAATACACTTTAAGGTTTGTAATTCTGAAGGAATTAATTACAGTGGGTGAATGCTAACTAATTCAGAGATGTATTTCATTGAATTAGACTCGATAGATAATAATGGTAGGATGAAGCTTTGATTATAAGAAAATAATTACTCTAGAGTAATTGCAGTTAACATGAGTATGAAAATCAATCTTAGGAAAACATTAAATTTTTTAATGAATAGATAATGAGTATTCATTTCCATATCTTATTATTATAGTTAGATTAAGTTTCCAATAGGAGGTCAATCAATCTTTGTAATAATAAGTATGTTTTTATTAAATGGTTGGATCCCAGTAAAATCCCTCCTGCAATTCAATTATTTAATCATCAACCCAATGGTTGTATTATATTTAGAATAGAATACTTACGATCCCCGAGATAGCCATAGGATAGCATCAATTAATTTAAGTAATGGAATTTCGTTAATGTTCTTATTTTGAGATTTTTAAATCATTATTTAAATGAAATATTATGTTAGTCATTGTTTGTTATGGGATTTTTCCTAATGATTATAATAGGATGGTAGTAAAGAGAATTTTCACAATAGCAATGCCATTGTGGAGTGTATTTTATATATTTCTCAATGTTAAAACCGCTCTCTTGTAATCGTCCCTAAAGTCTATCTTATGTTTTAAATTTAGCAAGTTTCAAGCCCCATAAAGAGTCTTATACTTTATTGTTGTTATACATGATGGTTTATTATTGAGCTAGTGTAGTAGGGGTACAATAAAGAAGTTAGTCAGGTAGAGAGGGGTGTTAGAAGAACCTGATGGGAAAGCTACAATATATAATGTTGCATAATAAATACAAACTTGTTTTTCATATGTAGTTATGTTGGAGCTCCAAATTATGTAATCATTTTTGTAATGCTACCCACCAGAACTATCAGCAATGTGCCCATTAACAATATGTAATATGTATATATGAGGTATAAAAATGCAAGTCATTTTCAAAAAAGCATCAATAAAATCTGATGGTTGTAAATTGTCAAAATCACCCTGATGTATTGGTATTACGGTGTAGAGTCATTAGATCTTTAATTTGCTTTTATTATTACGTATTATTTGAAATTATTTAATACCAGAATAGTTTTAAATGTTAGGAACATATATCTTCTCTTATTTACAATTATATTATTTAGTGTCTTTATGATCCCAAAGCAAGTTCGGACAATAATCGTATGAGTGTATATAATATACATGAGTGGAATCCTTGTGTTCTATATAGAATTATTTGAGTGGTGCAAAGGTGAAGATCACTTACTTTATAGATTTGTTGGTGATTATTATTTTATTGGTGGCCATTACAATCAAAGTTTCAGATGGCTCGAAGCATTAGCATTGTACAATGATCACAGAATATTTGACAATATAGAAAAAGTTAAATCTTTTATAGATTAGCACTCAAATTTATTCTCAAATATAACTCAATGCATGATTTGTAATATTTTCTAAATGTTAACTTGATTTAAAAAAACAACAAAGATCTGCCCTTATATTCCTTAAAAGTGTTTACTTTCCATCAAAATATCAATGTCATTTTTACTTAAAAACAATTAGTGAATATCTAAAACAACTTTATTATAAATAATGGCTACTATAAATGAACATGGCAGAATTATTTAAAAGTCGTATTTTAACAAGGAACCTTGCACACAAATATGTAAATGAACGAATTTATCATTGCTGTAAATATGTAATGATTAGAAGTGATATTAATTTTGTATGTGCCATCTACTGTACTTTTAAAAATTTTAAATGTTACCTATTGGTGAAAAAATTGGCCAATCTCTTCATGGCATGTTTTCATATTTAGATATTTATTTATATGCAAGATTCTTTGTGAAAAAATGAGTTTAAATTACACCATCTTGTACATTTATATTGTTATAAGTAAGATTGGCTTAAATATACCTCTAATTTGAATGTTCAAGCTTTAATATCAACATGATCATTATGGTAATATTTAAATAAGAATAATGTTGCTCTGTTGATAGATTTAAATAAGGCTGTTTATGCCATTTAATATGAATGTTCTAATGTTAACGTATTATAATAATATTTAAATAAGAATTATGTTAATAGAATGTTGAATTCTTTCAAGATGCCCAATGCAGTTGCTGCCTTAAATATATATTATGTGGAAATTGATTCATTTTTTCATTAATAATAAATAATATTTATAGTTTAGAAAATACTGTGTGGAGAGTTAATATCATTTCTGGTAGTTAATATTTATAAGGCTGTTAAAGTGTGTGTGTGTATATATATATATACGCACTCACGTATACATAAAGGAAATATTGAATTGATTAGATGAACTCTCTTATGTTCATATGTTAAGTTTGTAATGATGGCTTTTTATTTGTAATTATATGTTAAATTATTTTTATAATCTAGAATTAATTGTTAAATGTTTGAATTTTCCAACTTGATTTAAATTTTTTAAATACATTCATTTCACGTTTTGAATAATAATCTGCTCTCTTCTTCAGGTGTAGCTGACCTAGCCAATGGCAGTTCTAGCATGGAAATCGAACCTTGTCTTTCAGATTTGTGAAATACTGAATGTAATGTGATGATAGTTTATTTTTTCAAAGGCAATAGTCAATTAAAATTGTATGTATTTATTTATGAGGGTCCTGTTTCTCCATATATTTTTTTAAAGGCAAGGTTAATGAGTGGTTTTCAAATATTATGAATTATCACACTAGGTTGACCGAAAGTACGAGGAGTAACTAGACAACAAGGTATTGAGACCAAGTGATAATATTTGATCATCATCATTGGCAGTTGTCATCCAGTTACTACAGTATGTTTTATATTTCAATATTTGGAACTATATCATCAACTTCAATAAGCTTTTTATATAGTTAAAAAATGATTTAATTTTTTTTTATTATTAAAATAGGTATTTTATATTCCAGCTTTTAAAAATAATTATATTTTTACTGAAAAAAAAAATTTTATTATATATTTTTAGGTGATCTTCCCTCAGATTCATATAAAGAATTGCAGTCTGGAAAAATTTACTGTGAATCTCTTAAATCATCTACTGGACAATGTACTGTTTCTTCTTCAACCCCGTCATTAGTTTTAGTTAGAGGTAATAATTCAGTGCAACTTGTGTCTGTACCACAAAATTCTCAGGTATCATCAGTTGAAAAATGTACCACTACCTCAAGTGTTCCACTACGACTGATCCCGGTATCAAATGAAGCAATAAAATCTAACAAAGATGGCTGTCAATCACTTAGTCAACCAAGTAATGGTTGTACTTTCATTACTCTCACGAGAGAACAGTTTGAAGTGTTATGCCAATCTTTAGCACCATCACAAAACTCCAGCAGTGGTACAAAATTTGCAGACGCTTCAACCCAATCTTCTCCCACTCAGAATGGTCTTACTGAGACTACACCTAAAGATAAACAGACTGGTCAGCTTCAATCTTCAAAATACCATTCTTTACCAAATGGAATACCTTCACAGCTTTCACAATCTGAACCTCAAAAACTTGACCTTATACAAGTTAATGGCATTGAAAAGTGTAAACCAGTATTAAACAGAAAAGATAATCAAATGAATTTGCGAACAGGTTTGATAGATAGAATGCAAAATGGCATCAAATTGAGGCCTTCACCAAGAGTCTTGCATTTAGAACCTGAATTTTGTAATTCTGTTATGTTATCAAACTCTCCTCCTAATGTAGCTTTAAAATCTCTTCATAATGATGATCTTGCCTCACCTCTTGATGATGATGAATCTAGTAATATATCTGTCAATTCATCTAAAGTTTTATTAGTATCTCAAGTTAGTTCTGCTCCACAAGTTATATCAAATCAAAATATAAATTTTGGCAACATATCAATTACTAAATTAGGATTACAGCAGCATAAGCACACAAGGCAGCAATCACCCTCTGACACATCTCGAGGCACTCATCACAGTCCTATACAGAATTCGAGTCGTTGCAGTTCTACCAGTAGTAACAGTGAATTGGAAAGTATTTTCACTAATAATGATAGTAATGGTCCTTATTTAATATCTCCTGAAAATTCTTCTATAACCAAAACAACTCCACCAAGTACAATAACACAAGTACCGATTTGCACTACTGTTAGTCAAATGATTGCGCCTATGTTTGGATATCCTACACTGCAATCCTGTAATTTATCTGCTGATGATGTGTTAGGATTTGCAATCAGCCCAATTACGTCACCAGCTAATGGATTTTATCCTGTGATTGCTCACCCTGAAAATATTTTTGCAACTCAATTGATTCGAGTACCGGTTGCAAATTCTCCAGTGCCATCAAGAGGAGGCCCTACTATTTCAGTAGCAACCCCTCAAACGCTATACTCTCTTCGACCTCATGCAGAACTACTCTTAACTAATAGCACCATGACTCCAATATCTCAGGATAAAACAACTCCTAGATCATTTTTTGGCCATACCCCAGGGACTATTAATTTAACTCCTACAAATCCTATTCAGCAAAATTGCTTAAATACTACAGAATCGCCCTCGTCTATTGTGATACCTAGAAGGTTATCGTTATCATAAAATGCTTTAAAATTTATTTATATTGTTAAATATATTTGTTTACAATTTGGGCTGTACTTTTTTTTGTATGAATTATATTCAGCTTAAATTTTTCAAATTATATGTAAATGTATGTGTATAAAAAAAATTATTTAATTATTGAAAAGAAAAAAAAACAAATAGTTAAATAGATTTGATACGCCTCCCCTCAATTTTTTTTTTTTTATATATATATAAAACTGTAAATTTTTCATAAAGAAGTTATGAAATATTTCAGATCAAAAAAAATAATGAAGTATTTATGTACTTGCAATCTACTTGGATTTTAAACTTGTATTTTCGTTCAAATCTTTCATGTTTTGGTACCAAAAACTAATAATTTGGTTATTATGTAATGTGAAAATCCAAATTATGTACTTTTTTTTTTAAAACTTCGGAATAAAAAATTTAATTTTCATTTCACATTTTATTTTAGTTTTTGCTTAATAAAATTCTTTTATTCACAAAATAGTTTTTATTTTTTATAATGTCACTATTTATTCAAACAAAAACAGTACACATTGAACACATAGGATTATACGTGTTTAGGAATAGTTTTTTTTCATTCAAGTATAAAATATATTAAATTTAAAATATGACTATTTACATTAATAATAACTAAGTAATATTTACTAAGGCTGTAACCTCAGGAATATGCGTCTGAAAAAATGCGAATAATAATAACTCCAAATTAAGACACCCGAGTTTATAAAAATAGATTGTGATCCTTAAACATGTTGCATATTTGTTCAATTTAAAATATAGTCTGCAAATAAATCCTAAACTAGTCTTATTCACTAAATCATATTGTATTCAACATTATTATAACTAAATGATTTTTTTTTAATTCTAAAAATATTAAATATGTAGATGAAAGCTTTAATTTCAATAAAAATATTGTAAAACATTTTCATTTTATGAAATTATAAATCATCTGAGTAATAGTATATTTTTGCTTCAATTATAACAAATTTGCTTTTTCTTAACAGAGGCAAGATTCTATACAGTAGCACCACTGAGTTCAGGCCAGAGTAATGGTTTGTGCATAAAATTCCTATCTAATGCCTACTCATCCAATATCCCCAGATTAGTTTCTAGCTTGTGGCTTTCCTCAGTGAGGAGTCTTGGATCTAATGACATTGCACCAAGATTTGTGCATAAAATCCCTATCTAATACCTACTCATCCATTATCTCCAGACTAGTTTAAAGCTTTTGGCTTTCATCAGTGAGGAGTCTTGGATCTGAGAGCAGTGCTAGATAGGATTTTATGCACAAACCATTGCTACTGTCTGAAGAGTTTTGTGATATAACAAATTTGATATTTTCTTTTCTTAATCTACTTTCTATAAATAAAGCATCTGATGTTAAATGCTCAGGCAGTATTGGATTGATAATAGCCTATATAAATAGAATTGTATCACCTATTACTGGATAGAAAAGTATATGTATAAATTAGTCACTCCATATTAATTAAACCTCCATTTTAATACCATAGAATTTCAGTAATTATCGGTTCACTTCAAAAACTTTTCAATATGATCAATGACAAAGAAAACTGATTCAAGCGAAAGTTTACTGAATTCCGTTTTACTAAAATATTGATTAAACCATAGTATCTTGTGATTAGCTTTGTATTCAGACAATATATCAAATTGGATAGCCAATGATGATTATCTGCTCTTACAGTTCAAATTCAGATGCAAATCTGTAATTATGAGAGGAATTTTAACTACTTGATGGACAGAAAAATAATTTATTTTAAAAGTTACTAGAATATAAGATAGTTTGTTTCTGTAGTTTTTTGATATAATCATTATTTTTAAATAGCCCATTGTAAACACATGTAGGCATTTTATCTCCAGAAAAAGTTAAAAGATGAGTTTTGTGATAATATCCAATTGTGGGTCATGAGTATGTTTACACACTTTACATAGTCTTTTATTTGTTTGAGAAGTCTAATTTGTGTAGAGTTTTTTGAAATATTTCAACACTTTGCCATATCTTTTACACTTTTTTAAAGACTGCATCTTTATAACATTGGATCTGCCATTTTATTTTTGTTTCTAGTTGCCTATGTTATCACTTCATAAAATGCTATGTTCTAAGTAAATATTTTACAAGTAAATTCTAAGTAAATAAGCCATACTCTTTATTACATTCAGTTATAATTATTCTTCTGAATATATTCTTTATTTTTAAACCAGATCAGAAATTTTAGCAACTTTTTATAACTGAATTGTTTTAAATGTTGAATAGATTAATGTCCAAAAGAAAAAAATGGGTTTTGTTATGACTATAAATCAATTGACTGCAACAGCTGTTTCAACATGTATCACATGCTAGTCTTTTAATCTATTTGACATCTTGCCTAATTGTAGCTCTCCATTTTATACTAATATTTGCCCAATGAAAGAAATCAACATTACACTTTTTAGGATATACGAGTCTTTGTAGCTAAAATGTAATCTGCCATACCTATGAAAATTGTCTAAATTCATCATAAAATACTTTTTAATGACTGAATTCACCTGCCCAGTGTCTGCTTTTGTAATAGTAATTTTTGTAGTGACATTCGGCCGACAAGAATTTTATTAATTTTCAGATCATTTTTCAATGAAATTTTTGTGGTATCCATGTTAGATATAGAAATTTGTCTTCCAAATGATAAATTGGGCAAGATAATAGCCCCGTTTAATGCAGTATATTAGAGATTGTGCTGCATTTTAAATTTCCTATCTAAAAACTGCTAAAATTTTGAAACTAATGACCAAGTCAGTTTGCTGAAGATTTCCACTACCATCTGATAAAGTCTTATTTGTATTAAGGATTAATCGTAGATTAATTTTGAATTGGTTAAAGTAGTACAAATCAATCCTGAAGTTATTTTTACTATTAGTTTATTCAAATGAAGATCATTATCAAATAAATATTTCATCTTCGGACCTGTTTTATGAACTTACCTATAAGCTTGATCACTTGCATAAAAGTGAAGAAAATTGGGGATAATATCCTTTAAGACCAGTTTTTATTTCAGGTTTTTTCCAGAAGTGTTTTTGTTTGCTATTCCATAATGTAAAAGCTATATAATAATAAATTTTAATGGTCGACCGACTAATTTTAAGCATTGCCATGATTCGTTAATTAATTAGGAATGATTTGACTAAATCGATAAACAATATGTAAATTAATGCTTGCTCTTTATACTTATTTTAATTGCTTGACAGTAAGAACTATGGCTTCTTAATTCTGTATTAAGCAAAAAAAAATTTAATCAATTCACTAATAATTGTTAGAGAATAAGAATTTTTGTTAGTCAATCCAAAAAGTCATAGTTGTACTTAGAAAACGAGTTTCTGGGCTCGATAATCTTAAGAATCCAAAATGATTTAACCTTTTTTAATATAAAATTTAATGCAATTGGTAGTTAAAGATGAACATCAAAATTTCTATCGATATATTTGAAGTAGGACCTATTTTTTTAAGTAATATTTTAGTCTTTGTGTATAATCTGTGTCTTAAGTTATACAATATGAACTTTTACATTTTGAATCCTAACGGTATATAATGTGTTCGTAACTTCACATGATCACCATTTTTTATACTTGCTCACAACATTAAAACAGGCAAAACTCCATACAGTAGTGCCACTCAGTGCAAGCCAGAGTATTGGATGAATAGGCACTAGATACGGATTTTATGCACAAGCCTTCTAGCATCCATTGGTTACTCTGGCTTGCACTGAGTGGCACTACTGTATGGAGAGTTTTGTTTATTACTAGTGTTTGCAACTTAATTCAAATATATATGCTTTTTTACGCACACATGCTAGTTAATATCTACAAGCCCTGAGAAATGTAATTCACTGGAGATCATGCTGGGATGGTGATAATAATTGTTATTTTTCCAAGGGTAAACGTTCTTTTTAGGAGGTTTGACCCTTTGAGTTGCTTTTTATTGAAACTGAAAAACATAAAATACTTTTGGGAGTACTTTTTAATTATAAATTATCACATTGGTTAATATTATATATATGGTGGATTTTTTTTTATTTAAAATTTTATCAACGACTCCCCTTTTATATTTTTTGAACCAAGATTTACGGTACACATCTGGAAGATCTCGTAATGTAGATTATTATATATCTTAGATTGTATATAGTTGGTATCCAGGTTCAACTTCATCTAAATTTAGCATACTGTGAAATTATTACCATTACATAATGAACTAATATCTAGTGTTGAATTCAATATAGAAACACGTTAGCTAAAAATGTTCAGGTTTGGTAAAAAATTATTTTTTGAAGGCATTTGGATTGTATAACATACTGATTAAAACAAATGTCAAACAATAGATGATAATGATCGATTAAGAAAAAATGTAAAAGTAAAAATTTATTGTTAGTATTGACAGTAGATAGCTGTTATAGATATTGTAATTTGTACCAGTTCAACTGCTATGTATAAGAAACTTCTCTACATGAAAGAAATAATTAACTTGTTTTCATTATAAATCTTAAATAAAAGTCGGATCACAGCACACACTGGCGTTTTCCAAAGTGGTTGATACTGCCCCCCCCCCCCAGGAGGGGAGAGTATTAGTAGTAGTCTCAGATGCAATGACAGGCAGGAAGCGCTGAATAAAAAAATTGAAAAACCATTTGTTATATACTGTAAAGTTAACGTTAGTGATTGTTTTTCACAAATGTAAGTTATAACCAATTACTTCAAGATAGCTGATAGCTTTTAACAGACAAATGCTGATAAGCTAATGTATTACACATTATCAGGAAGTTCAATGTGGCATCAGGAATATGTGCATGTAATAAGTTGTTTACAATATGATAATATGTATGAAAGCAAATTTAAATTATTTCTGAACTGTGTGACAAGCAGTTAACAATAGTGCAATAAATATTTAAAAAATTTAATTCATATTCAGTACTTCCGATGTTTAAAATAGGCAAAACTCTCCATACAGTAGTACCACTCGGTGCAAGCCAGAGTAATCGAAGGATGCCAGAAGGCTTATGCATAAAATCCCTATCTAATGCCTACTCATCCAATATCCCCAGACTAGTTTCTGGCTTTCATCAGTAAGGAGCTTTGGATCTGAGAAATCTTAGAATCTAATGCAACCCTCCAGCAGCCACATTTTATCTCTACTAAACTACGAGAATAAAAATTGAAAATATTTTCAATCCAAGCTCATTAGCTTATATAATCATATAGGTCTGAACTCAGTTCAGTACCCATATATTTTGGTTCTTTAATAACTGTAGCCACCATTATCCTATTAGGCAGGATTGCCTGTTTTAATAACAGTTATGAGCAAGCATAAGAAATGGTGACCATGTGGTGTTTAGTGGTTTAATACTTTCGATATTTACTAGTGATGAATCGTATGTAAAGCAAATTGCATTATTGTTTCAATAAACCAGCAATTTACAAGAGTTTACAAATTGTTTAACATGCTTCTAATGTATATTAATAAAATCATATCAGGTTTATGTCTGAATTATATTAGTTGAACCGTCAATATATTTGTCATTTTATTATAATATTAATGAAAACATGGGAATTAAATCATAGAAACTTAACATATATTAATGTCTATCATATCTGTATCCATTGATTAATAAAGAAAAATTTTTAATAAGAGCAAACTAATAAATACATTGTACAGGCTTAAACCTGCATTTATATATGTAATATATGCGGAATTTGAACTCACACTTTCACACGATCCACTACTCTCAATGCCATCTCATGTTGCTGACTCACCTGATCATACACATATTGAAAAGATAAATAATCACCGATATAAGTATTTCATGCTAAACCATCAATCATCAGTTGGTCTAGATTACTATCCTCACATATATATAATCAGTGCTCAGCTTTATATTAAAATAGCCAATCTTCATACTTTAATGGACAGGCTTCAAACTATCCCAACTCTTCAGCCTTCCATTTCATTGAAAATCTGATGATGGAATGCTCAAAGCCCTTGTTAGTGCCAAGGTTGTCATCCTACCCATGTTAACATTAGTCATTCTGACCCCTTGTGTACAGGAGAATAATCCATTTATACATGCATATGCGAGGGATGGACAGACCCTTTTACACACTATATAAATTAATACATAGTACAGGCTTAAACCTGCATTTATAATTTAGAACTATTAACTGATTTTTAATTGTATATTGAAATATTTTTCAAAATTAATGATTTCTTGATAAATTTAGTTTGATATTTCACATTTTAGTATCAGATATGTATAATTAATGCTAAACAATGAATAAACCCCAGTTTATTAATTTCATTAGTACTGTATTTTACTTTGCTTGTCTGTTGCTATTTTATGGGGGGAAAGAACACTATCTCTTATTCTCATTTTACAACTATTAGAAAAAATGTTGGTTCTGACAAGAATAATTGCACTTCTTGAATTAAATAAATATTTGAAATACAGGCACTCCACACATCTGGAGCCTAATTGTAAATATAGGGGATTTGAACTTAGACTTTCAAGCACCCTTCAACTATCCATACTATCTCATACCACTGATACACATGACCACCTACATGTAAAAAAGAAATAATCACCAATATGCATATTTTGTGCTAAACCAGCACTCATCCGTTCGTCCATGTTTAGTTTGTTTAATTAGAAAAGGCCAGTAGAATTTTTAGTTTTTTGGCTATAGCCGAGAGGTCATCACAACCGCCTTGCAAGCAAATAGTTGGTTGCAGTGGGTTCGTGTCCCGGCCGATGCTATGACATGAAAAAAATACATATATCAGGCTACAATATATATACTGTATATATATAAACTTTAAATTAAAGACAGTTCAATATATATGTAAACCAAGGGAATAAATCAGGAAGCTGACCAAACAGAATGATTGCAGTTTAAAGCTACATGAAATCAAGAATCTGTCATAAAATTACATTTTCTAAAATGATATATATAATTAGTGCTCAGTTTATATTAAGATAGCAAATCTTCATACTTTAATGGACAGGTTTCAATCCACTCCAACTCTTCAGCCATCCATACCATTGAAAATCTGATGATGGAAAGCCCAAATCACATGCTGATGCCAATAACTTATGATAATTTTATATCGCTATTATGATAAACTTGTAATTTTTTTTTACAGATAACCTTCTGCATGAATCTAAAAAAGTATAAACAATATAGTATTGAATATTTGCAATATGGGTATATTTAGTTGCCTATAAAGAGTTCAATATCAACGTGCCAGATTTGCCAAAACGTTTTATCAAATAAAACTGACATTTTCAAGACAAAATGTTGGACAGAAGTTCATATTGATAGGAAAGATAAGAATTTATCTTATTTTCAAGCACTTACAGAAAAAGTTTTGAATCTGTTAAAATTGGCAAAACTTTTTATTACCATCTAAACAAGATAACAATGGATTTTACCTTATTGCATTGCCAAATCCATATAATATTATTTTTTATTACTTTTTACAATGCTTTTTTACAATCCACTATTGATGGTTTTGATTGTCCCAGCAATCTTCTTCAGAACTTCTAAGATGACAATGGGTTGCATGTCTTTTATATTTCATTACTGATTGTTAAATCAGGAAAACTGCATACAGTTGATGAAGAACTAATGCCATCAAGAGACGCTACACGTGTTTTGCTATTTCAAGAAAATGGACAAATTAATTTCCATACATTATTATTTAGTAACATTACAGCAATGGTTTATAACCTATTTTGACCATGAATATGAGGGAAAACCTCAAAAGTACTAGACCTAGATTAATTTAATTGTTTTTGTTACTACTGACAGCTTCTTCAGCGGGTTAAATTGCTTACATATGCTGTTACGTTTTTTGAGAGAAGTATTTTAAACTATTTTTAGTGATGTAATATAAATTATCTTTTATGATGACTTTCTCAACCTTTAGTTATGATTTTTTTTAATTATAGGATTATATAAAAAGAAGGGTTTATTTTCCAGGTTCTTTAACTTCTCAGGAAATATAATCGTTATCCTATTGCAACCATTGACAGGGCCAAACACATAAGCATATTAGAAGCAATTGGGTTAAAGTCTTAGTATGTATCTGGTGAAACATGGCACTCAAATTAAAAATATGAAATTTACTTATTTTAGATGGAAAACGTAAATTATGACAGATGTCATTTTAACTTGATTGCAGAGTCTATATATTGCAATTTAAGGATAGTAAGAGAATAGCCAAAATAGTATTTAATTGGGTTATGAATTAAGAACAGATAACAAGATTGGTGCGAAAGGAAGTATGGTATACAGAAAACTTGGATAAAGATTTTATGTCAGCATATTTGTTAATGTAAAACTAGAGAGAAAAATTATTAAGGAAAACAATATTTACAGTTGATATTTCTAATCTTCAGAAACATTCTAATGAATTTAAATTAGAACTTACAAATATGTTTCAAGTGTTAGGAGATTTTGAACATGATTCAGATTTGAATGAAATTAATATGAAAATAACTGATACACTTTTAAAAACTGCAACAAAGATAGCTGGTAGAAAAAAGCAGCAATTGACTAATAAAATTTCTACTGAGACTAGAGAATTTATGAAGAAAAGAAGGAATATGAAGATATACAAAAGTGATGTATTAAAAAGAATTGAATATCTTGAATTTTGTAAAATGGTACGGAAAAGAGTTGAAAATGATATAAGAAAGTATAACTGTGAAATAGCAAGGAAAGCTGTAGAAGAAAATGAAAGTCTCAAGAATGTTAAACAACATTTTGGTATTGGTAGGAAATTTATATCTGCAATAAGAAAAAAAGATGGAATTATTACTAAAAAGGGAGATGACATCATGAAATTGGTAGAAGATTTTTATCAAGAATTATATAGTAATAAAGAAAAAGTACCTCCTATATCTATTACATCTTCCGAATTGCCCAGAATTTTAAATGAAGAAGTGAGACATGCAATTGAATGTATGAAGAAAGGAAAGGCTCCAGGAAATGATGGAATTATAATCGATATATTAAAAGAAGCAGGTGAAGAAATAGAAACAATTTTAGCAAAGTTATATACCAAATGTCTAAATGATAAAGATGTACCGGAAGATTGGAAGAATGCAGTAATAATATTAATATTTAAAAAAGGTGATAAAGAAGATATTAGAAATTACAGACCTATCAGCCTTTTATCAGTTGTATATAAAATTTTTACCAAGATAATTACAACTCGTCTGCAGAGAACTTTGGATTTCCACCAACCAAGAGAACAAGCTGGATTTAAAAGTGGTTTTAGTACAATAGATCATATCCAGGTATTGAGAGAAGTCATAGAAAGGACAAATGAATATGAGTTGTCATTATGTTTTGGATTTGTAAATTATGAAAAGGCATTCGATTCTATACACATTTCTTCAGTGATTAAAGCATTGGATCATCAAGGTATAGATCCAGGTTATTGTCATATTTTAAAGAATATTTATAAAAATGCAACAGCAACAATTAGATTACATAATGATACTGGAAAAATCAATATTGAGAAAGGTGCAAGACAAGGTGACTCCATATCACCAAAACTTTTTACAGCAGTGCTGCAAGAAGTATTTTGTGGATTAAAATGGGAAACTAAAGGAATGAAAGTAAATGGAGAGTATTTAAGTCATTTAGATTTTGCAGATGATGTAGTTGTTTTTGCAAATAATGCTTCAGAGCTGCAGGAAATGTTGCAGGAGTTAGCAGATGAAAGTAGAAAAGTAGGACTAAAGATAAATGTTAAAAAGACTAAAGTAATGTTTAATCGATTTGCTCAAAATATGAAAATAAAGATTCATTATGAAGAATTAGAAGAAGTTAACAGTTACAAATACCTTGGTCAGATTATTAATGCAGATGGAAACATAATGGAGGAAATTAATCATAGAATTAAACTTGGTTGGAGTGCTTTTGGTAGAAATAACTTGATACTAAAAGGAAATATGCCTATGTGTTTGAAAAGGATAGTTTTTAAGAAATGTGTTTTACCAGTTCTTACTTATGGATCTGAGACTTGGACACTTAATAGAAGAGCAATACAGAGACTTCAGACCACTCAAAGGAGTATGGAGAGATGTATGTTGGGAGTAACAAGAAGAGATCGAAAACACAATGTATGGGTAAGACAACAAACAGGTGTTACTGACCTTATTGAAAAAATTAAAAGATTGAAATGGAGTTGGGCTGGACATATTGCTAGAAGAAATGATAATAGATGGACAATTGAAATTTTAAATTGGATTCCAAGAGATTGTAAAAGACCCAGAAAGAGACCACATGTGAGATGGATGGATGAAATAAGAAAATGTGCAGGTGTGTTGTGGAAAAGAGAAGCTAAAGATCGGAGAAGATGGATTAAACTTGGAGAGACCTTCATCCTGCAGTGGATTGATAATGGTTGATGATGATGATGATTTGTACAAAAGGTAGGATGATTGCTTTAGGAGGATTATTGATTGATATAGTGGCAAAAAATTGGATAGAATAGATGAATTAATAAAAAATAAAAAAGGAAGTTGGATAGATGGAGAATTAGTATGGAGAGTAAGTAAACAGAATATTGGGTAAGAATTAATTTATGATAATAGCAAGGAAAGTAGTTTACTGTTTAAGGCTCAAACAGAATCATTCGCAACAAGGGAATATACATGTAAATGGATAAATGTGGATGATTTAGTCTGCAAGTACGTAAGGAAGGCATGGAAAATATTAGGCATCTGCTAATAGAATGTAAATGCTTACAAGCTGAAAGGGTACAAATAATGAAGTTGTGGGAGAATAAATATAAACAAAGTGAATATACAGAAAGTGGGTTCTTGGTTTTTAAGCTTGGTTTGAAAAAAGATAGGGGGGGGTCTAGATCTAAAGGCCATAAATTGGACAAAGATGATGTTGTGGAAATGGAATGGAACAGTTTGGAGAAGAATATGGTAAAATCTTAGGATGGGGAATGGAAAGGGAAGATAAGGTGGCTAACAGGTTTCTCAGGGCATAGTGGCTGAGAGATTCCTGACTTCGATAAAGAAAAAGCCGTAACTCATCGCGTCTATTGTCAGGAAAGTTTTCCGATAATCAATTAAAGTCCGGTCGGAAATAAAACTTGGAAATAAATTTTTATAATTAAAAAACAAATAAGAAATATCTCGTTGCCACTAGGTGGCAGTCGTAAGGCTACTTCCGTTATTTTAAACAAGGTATAGTAGTATTTGATTACTTTTTAAATATAATATTTATGTCTTTTTTTCCCTTCGATTATTTTTTTAAAATTCTATTTATTTATATTTTTGACCGATCACTTTTTAAAAAAAATTTATCAAACGAAAATTTATTTATAGGTAAGAGTGTTTATTTTTCTACTTGTACATTTTTACGCAAATAATTTTATTTTAAACTTTTATTAAAGAACCGAAACCACCAAATTTGATGACTTGATATTTAAATATATTTTATGTTAACTTCTGTGACTGAATGCATATGGAAATAACTAAGCTAGAAGATATCGCCGAGTTAAAAGGTTTAAACATTGCCGGTGCAATTTGCTATTACTTGCTGTCCAGTTAAGTAATACCTCAACATCTTGCATGATTTGGTGTCGTGGTAGAATTGCAGTCTGAAACTTAAAAATCCTCGGCTTGCGGACCGCAAGCCCACTTTCGGTTCTGGAACTACTTTTGAACCCGAGCAGTAAAGCTATTCGATTATTTTAATATCTTGATATTAAAGTCCAGTCGTAAATTTTAATTATATTTTTAAATAAGCATATCGCTAGCTATAGGTAAATCCTGAGTACAATCGGCTTCGTGCAAACATACTAATAAATTATTTATGGGGAAGTTAGTTATGATGGTATTAAAACTGTAATAATAAAATACAATACAATCACTTTCAAACGAGTATGGTCATTTTAACTTTAAAAAAAAAAAAAAGAGGTAAGAAATTGCTACAGAAATAAGTTTTACGATAACTAGACAAACCAGTCCGTGAAATATAAGTACGTCCACATATAAAATATGCTGGGCCATTTTTGTACTTACTTACTATTTTACTACGTTGTCTTTTAATTTCTTCAATAGAAAATTTTACTTTCTAAAATACTTTAACATCATATGTAATTGTACCTCCCTGATGCATTCTATTTTCTGCCGTACTGTCCTTCAGAAGGTCTTTTGAGATGATTCTTATAATATAGATAGTGTCTATTTCTCCTACATAAACAATGTTCAAGTTTACTATAAAACACCCATTTAGGAACCTTTTGCATTGTTCATTCGTTTTACATGTCCAATCCAACAAAGGTGTGATTTACAATAATGGACTATTTCCTATCTAGAGCCTACTCGTCCAATATCCCCAGACCAATTTCTAGCAATAATGGACTATTTCCTATCCAGTGCCTATTCGTCCAATATCCCCACACCAATTTCTAGCATATGGCTTTCATCATTGAGGAACCTTGGATCTGAAAGTAAGGCACCTAGATTTTAGGATCTAATGCATTCATCCAGTTTTGCCCTTGTGTTAACATCTTTTATCTTTTTAATTAACTATAAAGCTATGAGTCCACCTTAAAAAGCACAATAATGTTTTCAATCCAAGCTAATTTGCTTTACAGTCACACAGATCTGAACCCAATTTTCAATATTTATATATTCGTTGTCTTTGGTTTTTTAATAACCATAGTTCCACCATCCTTTGGCTAGGATTGTTATTAAATTACTGTAACATCAATCCTACACAAATGATGATGATAACTATAGTTGTTAACAAACCAAAGACAATAAAATATATAGATACTGAACTAAGTTCGAATCTATTACTATACAAATAATCAATAAAGCAAGTCATATATTGTGTGACATTGCTTTTATAAGCTTGTTTTTACAATAAGAATTTGAGCTATTGGTATGCTCCCTATATTATCATACAAATGAATTAGTTGGGATTGAAAGATTGTCTTTATTAGTTTAAACTTATAGATTTATAGTTAATTAAAAAGCAAAGGGAGATTCCCGGAGGAATGGATTCTATTGTATCATATCCATAAAGTTGAATATACTGATTGGTTTATGATCTTACCATTGTGTTTTTAAAATTTTACAGAAACTTTTAATGTCTTTATATTATGCTGTCTAAGTCTTACTTCCATAGAATAAATTAGATAAACATAATGTCCAAGTCTCATTTCCATACAATAAAGTAGGTAAAATAATGGGTCTATACACAGCTAACGTAGTTGCAGTAGTTATTTTCCTGAGATGAAATATATCTTCTTTTAACTCATTAAAAGTAGCTGTAGCATATTGGAGTCTGTGTCGTATCTCAACATATAAGTCAACCTGTCTACTTATAAAATTACTAAGGTATTTAAATAAAATCCTTGTTTTTTACTTCACCTTTGAGTGGTAAATTTTAAATCGCGCTTTACGCAAAAAGTGAAGCTTATTATTATTATTAGAAAAGCATGCCCAATCAATGGATGTAGAGCAGCATATTATGGAGAGACCCGTGCCAACATTACCACCAGAACATCTCAACATCATTATTTATACAGGAAAGCTCTAAATAATACTGAAAACAAATCCGTATTCTTTGAGCACCAAAAAACAACAGGCCATGTGTTCAAACCCACTATGGCAAGGGCACTGTGCACTGAACATAATGATATAAAATGAAAGATTAAGGAGGCATGCTTTATAGCAAATGACAACTATGCAATAAACCGAAAAGAATCGTGCTTTACAATCTCCAGAAAATGGTCTTTATGAAAGAAAACTTTGCATAAATTACCGCTATACTTCGCTTAAAGTAGGCTATGAATATGGAGACTTAAGTTCTCTGAAAGCGCTCAGCCATATAATTCTTTTCTAATAATAATAAGCTTCACTTTTTTATGTAAAGCACAATTTAATGTATTTGAACTGGGTTTCTCAAGTTGACGTTATTCTTTCATCATTGACTGATACTGTAATTTTTTTAACATTAATTAATAAATCAAAATCTTTATATATTGCATTCAAAATACTTGAGTACATTCTATAAATCGTCCTTTGAATGGGCAAAAATAGCACAATCATCATTATCCAGTAGATCTGGAATCCAAGATCTTCCTATTTTCATTTTTAATTCAAATTTTAAAAATCCCACTATCTGAGCTGTGTCATATTTTGACCCCCATATGATTAAACTGCTTATCCAAAAAACCACTCGTAAAAATTGAAAACAATATTGAAGCAAGTACATACCCTTATTTAACACCTGTTTTCATTTTAAATGTCTCAGATTCTCCACTTGCAGTAATCACACTTGCTTCTGGTGATCAACCAACTAATTTCAAACCATTCTATTATCTGGATCGAATGTCTTGACCAAATCAATAAAAGCAATATATAAATGATATTGGACTATTTCCATCATCTAATATTGCTTGTTAAATGTTTTTAGAAAAATTCAAACTTTATTTAAAGTTTTCAAATACATTAAATTAATTATTAAAATTACCCCAAATTGAAAACTAAACCAGACTAGACAAAGAAAATAAACTCTAAAACACAACCAATGGTTTCACTGCTAAAAGCAGACCTCTCGGGTGTAAAGAAGTAAAAAATAACAAATTTACACTAAACACCCACAATTACATTTACATCCCATCCACCCTTAATATATTAAAAGAACTTTTAAACAAGTTAATTGCTTCAGAATCATAAATTTTTAACAATAAAGATTCTTTAATTCTTTTTTTATTTCATTTCTTTCAACTATTAGTAATGGCACATGGATTAGTATATAATACATTTTCAAATAGTATTTTCCTTCTATCTCCGTAGGCGTTGCTGGCCTGACCTGCGACAGAACTAGAAACGAAATCAAATTGGGGATTTTTAGATTTTTTTGACTGTTGAATTTAACGTAATACTTTTAAATGACATTTGAATTTAACGTAATACTTTTAAATGACATTTGAATTTATCTAAAAATATTTAACAATTAACATTAGACAATAGAAATCATTAATAAATATTAATAAATTATTAATCTATGAAATTTTAATATGTTAATAATATCTACAAAGATTAAAATATATTATACTGATAAATTAATTTATTTAATATTAAGCAATATTTAATAATGAAAATAAACTGAAAAGTGAAGATTTCAGTCAGAATTATTAAATTATTATTGATAAATTCTTTAAATTAATTACGAAAATTTTTTACAAATTAAAGTACATCATCTCTTTAAATTATATCTTTTGTAAAATAAAAAAAAAACAATTATTACTTTCAAAATTATATTTAATTAGAATTTATTCACGTTTAAGACTACTAAAATCTATTACAGGATTTTCTTTTTACAAAAGTGTATTTATAAATGAGGGCCGACTATTATAATTGCAAGTAATAGTTTTATCGTTAAAACTGTAAAAATGAACTTATTAAATATGCTGATCTTCGTTTTACATAAATAAAAATGAACTTATTAAATATGCCGATCTTCATTTTACATAAATGTGTGTGTGTAATTAAAGTTTTTGTAGGTTTTAGTTCAAGTGTTTCATTTATTATGCATTTAATAGGGCTAAATTTTATTTGAGATCCAATTGGCTAGAATTAAATTATATCATATTTGAGTAAAACAAATACTGGTCTGCTTTTGAGATATGTTACTGAGTACAACCTATTTCAAGATAGATGAAAGACATTTAAACATGCACTACCGAGCAAAGATTTTTAAATCCCTCCTAAAAACATAGTAGAGAAGATACGCTAGTTGCATTTTATGCAAAAAAAGGAAGAAAAAAATTAACGTTTGAAAACAAAATAATTTATTTAGAATACAAATACGAAAATAATATATTTAACTAACAAACAATTGAAAAACAAATATTTTCAATAAGTGTCAACAGTACAAATATTCCACAAGAAACTAAATTAGGAAGAAATCAAATTAGTAAACAAAGGCAAAATTCCCCAGGCAGTAATGCCACCCTGTGCCAAACAGAGTAATCAATGGATGCCAGAAGGCTTGTGCATAAAATCCCTATCTAGTGCCTACTCATCCAATATCCCCAGACTAGTTTCTGGCTTGTGGCCATCATCAGTGAGGAGCTGGGGATATTGGATGAGTAGGCACTAGATAGGGATTTTATGCACAAGCCTTCTGGCATCCATTGATTACTCTGTTTGGCACAGGGTGGCACTACTGTATAGGGAGTTTTGCCTTTGTTTACAACAAATTATGTGCTAGTATAGAGATGGTGATCATGTGATGTTTGATGGTTTAAATCAAATTAGTGTTTTATGGCCATCACTAATTTAATTTCATCAAGAATATTTGTAATGATGATATTTATTACAAATATATGTTTTTCAATCGTTGTTTGTCTGTTAAACATAAATTTGTCCTTGGTAATTTAATTTCTTTTCAATCTGTAAGGATGTTTATTTTAGATTTGTTTTCAAACACGTTAATTTTATGTTTTTGAAATTTATATACAGTATTGGCTTCTTCTTGCCTGCTTTTGGAACGTGAAGGATGTCTCCACCAATGGATATACGTACAATCAACTAGTACCAGAGAGGTTAATATTCATCTAATAAATTGCAATATATTTTTTTTTTTTTTTTTTTTTTTTTAATAATATTTTTTTTTATTATAAAAAAAAAAAATTTAGGTATTATAAACTTTTTAAAAAAAAAAAAGAAGCTGTTTTCCCCCCCCAAAAAATGGAATTATTAATTTTTTTTATTTTTTTTAAATTATTTTTCTAATAAATATTTTTTAAAAAAAGTAGTATGAATAAGAGAAGGAAGATCTCCAAAGCCCCCAAAAAAGTTTTTATTTTTTTTTTTAAATATATATAATACACTCAATATTGTAGAAGGAACAAAAAAATATAGTATTAAAATTGTTTGGAAATCTCAACTCATCAGAACAAAAATGGTCAAGTTTCATTTGAATTTAAGATAGTCATTAGATAATGAGTTAGATTTCATTATTACAGTGTATATATATTTATTGTTAAAAGGAGGTTGCCTTGATAGCAGTTTGAAATTGTTGATTGTTATTGATATTGGCATTGTCTAAGTGTTGACCGGTTTTTAATGATATATATATACGCTCAGCTCTGTGTTTTAACATATGATAATACACTAATGTATGTGCTAGAATGCAGTTGGGGTTCAATAGCTACCTATATATGGTTACATGTTGGACTGGCAATTTATGTGATGGGATATTTATTAAGAGCAGTCCACCTATATCTGAAACATGGTGGAGGTATGAAATCCAGGTTACCATATTTTATGATATATATCTCAGCCAATATTTAGGAATATCAAATGGGTTATATGATGAGATCCAGCTTTTACTTGTTTTAAGCACAATTTTAATTGCTATAAAGGGGTACCACAATTGTTTCTTAGATGGACTGATTTCATTATTCTTTGCTACTCTTCCAATACCAAACATTGCTCATATTTCTTAGTTATCTAAAAATCTTTAGCATAACTCTTTATTTACGATGTATTAGACAAAAATGTATATATAAAGAATATTTTAGAGAATAAAGATATCTGATGCAGAACTTCAGAAATTCACAAATATGGTTCACCACCAAACAAATTAAATAAATATATCAGTATTAGTAACTGAAAGACATATGCATACTGTAACGATCCGGAGAAAGCGACTTAATGTAATCTGCACTACAGGGCGCCATCTAGGCATTTGAACCTAGAAAAATTTATAAAGTAGGCAGATACGTAAGTCAAAAAAAAAAAATTTTTTTTTTTTTTTATATTTTGATTCCGGTCGTTAGCCCATGTCACTAGCTCAGGGAGTAGCAGAGATTTAATAATATCGTATCTTATCTAATTAGATTTCAACATTAAAAAATAAATAAAATAAGCCACTGCCAGTAATTAGCATACAAACATTTATTTATGCACATATATATAAGATTTAAAATTATTTTAGTATTAGTTTTACATTTTAACATTTAACATTATTTTTTTAACTTTGATTTTTGACTTTAATTTACATTTAATTACTATTATATTCTAATTTTACATTTTAATTAAGTTCGCACAGATAAATTTATGAAAGCTTGTTTATAATGTTGAATATAGATCGATTACATAGATTTCATGGTCAAAAACATTTCAAAAGAAACATAAACGATCAAAATACAAAATTATTGATTACTGACAATTGCAGAGGGAAATTTATATGTAACCCAATAGTATTCACCATAAGATACTTGCATTGTCACCAATAACTTAAAAGACATCCGAATAAATACATTTTAGATACTCACCGTAAGGTATCATCATTTATCGAATGTCTATATATTTTGATCAAATATGAAAACCCAAACATACTTAACCGATAACCAATCCATGCAAGCGTCTATAAACAACTTAAATTTAATGCATTTTTATTTAGGGTCAAGTATGAATAGACCACATAGATTTGCATTTGAAAATAAAATATTCTATCCCTATTTAACCTTAGGCTAAAATTCGCAGTCAAACTGGCATCAATTCATCTGATACATCGATGTATTCAATGTAATACAGAATACGGCAGCACCAAAAAGATTAAGAGAAGATATTGACTTTCATTAGATAGGAATATTACTTCTATCCAACGAGAAGAACAATAAAAAAAAAACTCCATAGAAAGGAACTGCGCTCTGCGTCTTATAATTCCTTCCCTAGGCAAAACGGGAGAGTGCGGCGTATGAAACGATTCTTCCAGTAGCGAATCTCCGACTACATCTACTAACTACATCAATATATCCAATCCACTGACCCAATCTAACAATGACACAAATAACCTAAGATTACCCTCCCCTAATATAACTTTACAAATCTATACAGCCATTCACGCCCGACTTAAGTTTAACATTTATATAATTAATTTAACGAAAAACAAAAAAAATCATGATAAAAACTTAAAGAATAAAAAATAAATAAATGGAAATGATTTTACATAAATAAGAAAAAAAATACATCAAATAACACTATTAATAAAGAATTTAGTTTGGTCAGATAGGATTCTATTTGTAACAATTAAATACTAGGAAAGTTTAAAATTTAAAGTTCTTAGTGTTTTCAAATTAATATTGTTCGTTATATCTTAGAAAGTTCTTACAGTTTTAGAAATGTTCATCTTTTACAATTGCTTGCCGTTTGAAATCCAGCGTTAAATTTCCCGATGATCCTGTGGTCCTCTGAATATAAGAAAAGCGATGTTTCATTTTTCCATTTTATAACAACTGAAGGGATTGAACATGCGTCCTTCAATCTCTTCTCCCGCACCTCCGCACTAACATCTATCTGTCACATCGTAATAATCATAATAACTCACTAATTAATAATTTCCAAATTTTCCTTTTATACGTATTCGAAGGATTGACTTGGCATTATGTCATCGATGTGATGATCCTTTCGCTGAGGTCCGATTTCCCGATGGATTTCTTTCATTGGCTATTTGTTTCTATTGTTTTCCTATCTGACCGATGTTTTTACATTTAAATGCCCAAGGCTGGTTTACATTTAACTAATTAACAATCATTTCCATTTCTGATTAATTAACCTGTTTTCCAAATCAAAGATATATTTTTATCTCTAAATCTTTTTAAGTTTTTGTTTTTAAAATACCTTTTCTATTTTTAATACAGTTTTATTTTAATAATTTTTTTTATCTGTGCGATTTAATATATACAAGTTTAAGATGATATTTAATTTCAATTTTTAATTCTTAAAGAAAATTTTTAAATGCGAACTTTTTAATTTACTTTCATGTTTAATAAATAAATAAAAAAACAATGTAACGAACGTCTGTGCTCGTTACAATACACTGCGCCACAAATTACTAAGGCAAATAAAAATAGTTAAATATACTATTAAATTTGCATTACTATCTGGATATAGTGAATTATATGTGTGCTATATCTTGATTTCATAATGGAAATCAAAGTATAGCTATCACCATTTTCAACCATTATTGATTCACTATAGGATAAAGGTTTCTCCATGTTTAATCCAGATTTTCTGATCTCTAACTGTTCTTCACGTCATCCCAACACCATTCTTTCCTTCTTTCATCCATCTCGCATGTTATCTGTTACTAAGTCTTTTACAATCTCTTGGAATCCAAGTTAGAATTTCAACTGCCCATCTATTATCATTTCTTTTAGCAATATGACCAACCCAGCCCTACTTTAATCTCCTAATTCTTTCAATAGTGTCAGTAACACCTGTTCGTTTGCTTATCCATGTTTTCATTTTTTAATTCTTTATTACTTTTAATATACATCTCTCCATATTTTGGGGAGCTTCCAAATATCAAATCCGTAAGTAAGAACTGGTAAACACATTCTCTTAGTCATATTTTTTTTTTTAATATGGTCATTTCTATCAAAAACACTCGGTCCAAGTTTAATTCTACGATTAACATTTATCTATTATGTTATCATCTGTATTAATAATCTGCATCTGTAGTTATTAACTTCTAATTCATCATTTTCAGTCTAAAAGCATCTTAGTTTGAGCATGTGAAGATGTTTCTTTATTCACTTTACATCCATTAATTTCTTTCTGTATATTAACGCTCACAAAAATTTTCAATTTACTTCATGTTAATATTATGAACTATTAGAAACTGTGTAATATTCAATTTTATTTACTAGTGCAGAAATCATATATAATTTAATCAGAAGGGGTTTACATTGTCAGCACGTGCTGTAATGATGTTATAATAGCTCAATGATGTCTTGTTGAGTACTGAGAATACTCTCAAAACCAAAGCACAAGATAGAGACTTTTGAATAGATAAGAGTGGCCATCTTCTATTGTACCTAAATTTAATTATATAAGTTCAATCTAAAGTGTCTTAGTTTGAAAGCTTTAGATTGACCTATATAATAAAATTTAAGTACAAAAGATAAGATGGCCACTCTTAACTTTTCAAAAGTCTCTATCTTGTGCTTTGGTTTTGAGAGTATCCTCATACTCAACAAGACATAATTGAGGTATTATAGAAACATTACAGCTCATGTGCTTAGGGTGTAAATTCCTTCTGTTTAAATTATTATCATTTTAGTAAACACACAAACTCCAATTATGTTTCTTTTTGGTAACTTTTTTTTTTGGCTATTTTTTTGATCTCAATCCATACTATTATAATGATTATTAACATTTTTGTAGACATTTTTATCTATGTTTAGCATAACTATTTTAATAATTTCAAAATAATCCATAACTTGTAATCTTCATCACATGATCACCATCTCTTATGCTAGCACATAATGATTACTCTGGTTGACACAGGGTGGCACTACTATATGGAGAGTTTTGCCTGTTTAACTTGCAATCTTCCAAATATTTGTAGCTTTTTGCATATTTCCATACTAAACTTTTCCACCATATTATCTCTTGAATGATTTTATTAGCTGTTCATATATCTGCATCAATGTATCCTTTTAATGTTTTGAAATCTAGGCAATATGTTATCCCTATCTAACGTCGGTTATATCTTCTTCATATAGTAATGCTATTTTTAAATTCCCATAAAATTCTTGTTATATCAAATATTTCCTTTTATTACTCGAATTTCATTTTATTATTTTTTTATATCATTATCATAATTTTTATCTGAGCATTCCATCTCCCTTTAGATAATAATTTAGCATCTTATTTAAAAAAATATTTATTTATTTAAGTTTAATTATTAATTTATAAATAAATAAAACACAAACAAAATATTATTGTAATTTTTCAAAAAATTTCTAAATAAGTCATCATAACAGGTTTTTTTTCAAACCTTCATACTGTGATGGTCTACATGTAATTTTCAGTATAATTTGGAATAAAAACTTGAATTACCTGAGTTTGAACCTAGTTAAACCCTGTTACTGTTTTTAACTCGTACTAAATTGATAATTTCGTCTATATTAAATTTGTAATGATTGAACTAATGCCTTATAAAAAGTGGGTATTATTTTGGAAAAGTATTCACTTTGGTCAAACATTTTTATCAAAAATAGAAATGGTATATAAATCATCATAATGGGATATACCATTTTTAAAATTATATATAGAGCTTGCAAAATAAGCTCTTAACAAGCTTTGAGAATATCCTCAACTCCAGACCGGTTTCTGCTTCTGGCGTCGTCAGTGAGAAACTGGTCTGGGGTTGAGGATATTCTCAAAGCTTGGTAAGAGCTTATTTTGCGAGCTCTGTATATAACATTTGTAAATACAAGTTTATTAAGTTAAGTCATGTGACATCTGACTTGATTTTTTTGTCATTAAAATTATATTATAGATTAGATTGTTGTATATACTTAATAATATTGAATCTTTTTAATTGAAAATTTTAGAAGTATTCGATGGCAAGCCTTATAAAACATCGCCGAACCACTTTAGAAAGAGCTGAAAAATTTATTTCTAAAACTTATTTCACTGATGTGAATCTTTACGGCAGGTAATTTAAAATGTTTTGATTTTTATTATTTAATTTTAGAGAGGAAAAAAATATATTTTCTAATATTTAATCAAAAATAAATTACTCATTGTACATTATAAGCTTTTATAGTCAGTAATTATTTATTTTATTAATAACATTATAATTTATAAGCACAGTAATTCTTTAATCAGAAGGTAATCAGCCTTCGATATGCTCTGTTTAATCACGTTACTAACTCACTGATATTATAGTGAGCATGCAAAACATTTTCAAACCCAAATGCAAGATAGATACTTTTAAAAGATAAGAACAGCCGTCTTATTTTTGTTCTTAAATGCAATTATATAGGCCCATCTAAAGCATTTCGGAATGAGAGCATGAAGATTTAATCTTAGTAACTTTTTGTCCATTAGATTATTAATTTATACTTAAATCCAGCTGATTTCCTCACGATTAAAGAAGTACTAATGAAAACGGCCCATTTATAAATTATATTGTTAAATTGATTCTAACATCATCTAATCTTTACCAATCGTAAATTTGAAAATTTCACTGAGTTTAACTATAAATTAATGTAATGGATGGAAATTTGCGAAGATTAAATCTCCATGTTCTCATTTTGAAATGCTTAGATTGGTCTATATAATTGCATTTAGATATGAAGATAAGACAAATGATCTTTTAAAAGTCTTTGCTTTTGGATTTGAGAGTGTCCTGCATACTCATAATATCGGTGTGTTAGTAACATGATTGAACAGCGCATGACGAAGGCTGATTATCTTTTGATTAAAGAATTATTTATTCATTTGTACATTTCCATACATTTATACAAAACTAGAATGGTAGTTTTGCTATATATTCTCAAGTACTGTATATATAACATCACATGATCACCATCTCATACTAGCACATAATTGTTGTAAACAAAGGCAAAATTCTCCATACAGTAGTGCCACCCTGTGCCAATCAGATCCAATGCTCCTCACTGATGATGGCCACAAGCCAGAAACTAGTCTAGGGATATTGGATGAGTAGGCACTAGATAGGAATTTTATACACAAGTCTTCTGGCATCCATTGATTACTCTGGTTGGCACGGGGTGGCACTACTGTATGGAGAGTTTTGCCTTTGTTTACTGTATATATACTTAAAACTTCCATTCTGATTACATTCTTGAAACATTTGACTAAAGACATCTGAAAAAGATATATGTGACCAAGATGCATTCCATGCTGAAATGATTACTTCTCAGTTGCCGTAGAACATAAGCTTTACATGTTTTCATTATTTATTCAGTATTTGATAATATCAGGTAATAAAATTCGTTTATGTATTTACCTGAAATGGTCAGTATTAAAATAATGATGCAAAACGTTTGGTACTTATAAATCAAATTGTAATAAATAGTCTATTATTTATATAGCCTAGACTGCGTATATAATGTTATAAAGAAGGAACAAACATAAACAAATTAAAACAGGCAAAACTATTCATACAGTATCACCAATTAGTGTAAGCCAGAGTAATCAATGGATGCCAGAAGGCTTGTGCATAAAATCTCCATCTAGTGCCTGGCTTGCACTGAGTGGCGATACTGTATAGAGAGTTTTGCCTGTTTTAATAACAGTTATAAGCAAGGACAAGAAATTGTGATCATGTGATGTTTATTGTCTTAAGGAACAAACCTCTGGTCATGTGCTTTTATGAATTTACATGTGCTCACAATGGTTGGCTTATATATAGATAAGCTCTAAGCATGAGGAAAAACTGATGCTCACGGGCAAGTGCATGTAAATTCATAAAAGCGCATGTCCGGAGGTTTGTTCCTTCTTTAACAAATCAAATTGTAGTAATTTGCTATTGATAAATATTGAACAAGTGATGAAGACATGGAAGAGACTGTGATCTTGGACATATAAGAGTACTAGTTCAACATGAAATGATCATGAAGGTCATTTATCTTTTTCAGATATCTTTACTCGTATGTTTCAAGAAGATGTGGTGAAGTGAAAGTTTTAAATATACGTGAAAAAAGATATTACATATAGAAATGGAGAATCTGGATTGGTGCTCGGGTAAAACCTTGGATGTTTATAAAAAGATATTAATTTATATTGTTGAATGAGTTCCATCTGTCACATTTTAATTTGAATATATGAGTTGTCTTAAATATAAATTTATTTTTATTGAGATGCATATGTTTGTTGGGTTGTAATGAATAATATTTATATCTTGCACGAGAGTGGTGTAGTGAAAATTACACTACAGAAATATTATTCGTTATTGGATAATCTATAGTCTAATGAATGAGTAATAAAAATTATTAATCTACTTCCACTGAGTAATTTGTGTCATATTTGTGAGGACAGCATGCTTGACTCTTATCAAATAAACTGTAGTAACTTGCCATTTATATATATACTGAACAGTGATAAAGATATGTGTAAGAGATCACGGTCCGGGCTAACTGATGAGAGCTGGTTCAGCACGAAATGTGCATCTTGGGAATCATAAATCTTTTTCACATGTCTTTAGTCATGTTTACGATTACAAACCTCCACAAGGTGTTAAAAGTGGATAGAAACCAGTCCTTACCTTGTGTAAGAGTGGTGTAGTGAAAATTATACTACGGAAATAATATTCATTATTGGATAATCTCTAGTCTAATGAATGACTAATAAAAATTATTAATATATTTTTTGTGTATCTATGTGCATATGTAAACATACCTGTGAAGACACATTTTTATATTTGCATTTTTTTTTTTAAGATTATATCCTGATCACAAAAATATTACCAATATTTTACATTATGCTGCTCCTAATCGAATTCCATATAATGAAGCAAAAGAAGCTCATTACGGAGTTTCTAGGATTGGAGAGAGTTTTGGACCTACGTAAGATTTATTAGTATATCTTAATAATATTCAAGAATGTTTTCTTTTCTCATAAAAATGATATGTTTTTAATGTTTTAATTTTTTCTTATATCATTATTAATAATATAATTATCATCTTTTGTATTTGCAATGAAGTTAATAGATTTTGTGATGTGATGTGATGTACTGTAGCTTCTTCTTAAACGAAGTCAAAAATCTCTCGGCAATTATACCAAGAGAAACTTGTTAGCTACTTAATTTTACATTCCCCAATCTAAGTTTTCCCATATTCTGTTCCATCCCATTTCCACAACACAGTCTTTGTCAATTCGACAGCCTTTATATCAAAATCCTCCTTATCTTTTTCCAAACCCAGCATAAAAATCAATAATCTATTTTCTGTATAATCATTTTTTTCATATTTATTTTTCCACTACTTCATTATATGTGCCCTTTCTGTTTTCAAGTATTTACATTCAATTAATAGATGCCTAATATTTTCTATTCCTTCCTTACACAATTTACAGACTAAATCACCCATATTTTTCAATTTACATGTATATTCTCTTATCGCTAAAGATCCTGTTCGAGCCTGAAACAATAAACTACTTTCCTTACTATTATCATATATTAACTTGCACCTAATATTCTGTTTACTTCTATATATATTTAAACTCTTTTTACTCTCCATACTAGTTCTCCATCTCTAACTCCCTATAAAATAAATTTTTTTTTTTTTTGATATTATGAAATAGTGGGAAAAAGTATAAAAACAATAGTATACAGTTCAATAGTATATTTGTTACCAAAATAGATTAGATTGGTACTCATCTTTTAGCTAAAGACGCCATTCTATGGCGCGGTTTTCGCGCCAAAACACATTAAAATGCTGTTTCCGTGGCCGACATGTTCGAACCCGCTTTTTCAATAGTACAACTTTTTTGTTGTGCTACAGAATGCAGTCTGCTATGTCGCATTGCAGTACAGCATGTATGTTGCATGGTAGCAAATATATTTTGCGAATTCGCACAATTTATAAAACAGTTACAACTTGATGAGAGAGTTTGTATTTGAATCGGCTGGAAATGTTGTTTTCATTGAATTTTGTTTTTTTTTAAAGGAGTAAAATGTTGATATTTTGTAAAGTAATAATTCTAAGACTTTTTACAATGTACTGTATTGAAGTTTTAATTGGGAAAATGTTAAAGATCTATGTTTTTAGTGAGTTGCAATTAGGTAACGCGTCAAGTAACGTACTGTTCATAACATTCCACGAAACAAAGAAGACTTCTACCGTGTGTATATTTTTGAAGTAAGAAAAGTACAAATATACAGGTTTTTTTGTAAATTTAATAAAAAGCAAATATTATAAACATGTTTAATAAGTAAAGAAGACATTTGTATGTGTTTGTTGTTTAAAAAAGTTTGAGTTTCTTTTTTTTGTCCAAGTACGGTTACGATTTTGAATTTTTTTATTTTAGCATTACAAACAAACAGAACACTAACCCTAACCCTAAAACTAACCCTAAACCTAACCGTAACAACTTTTACTTTTATTTCGATTATTATTTTTTAGTTAAACAACAACAAAAAAAGTCTTTTCACAAGTAAAAAAATATCCGATAGAAAATTGATAAAAAAAAAGCCATAACACAAGTAAAAAAATATCCGATAGAAAATTGATTAAAAAAAAAGCCATAACACAATTTAAAAAGTATACGATATAAAAAACACGAATCAAATTGTAATTTGTTGATTTTATTTTACATTTATTATTATCATTTAAATTGTATACGTTAATAAAAAATAATATTTAAAAAAGACGATTTTGTTTTGCTTTTATTTTCGCATTACAAACAGAAAAATTATTAAAATCAACGGCCCGTGAATGTTCATATTTTATAGTTTTAGCGTGAAAACGACGCCATCCAACGGCGTCTTTAGCTATAATACAAGCACCATTAGATTTGATGTAAAAAAGCTTCTAAACAAAAAACAGCATTCAGTCCAAACAATATTCTAAACAAGCAACACACAGGCATATGTACGTACGGAATATATTTAGCGAGGTAAAATATTTTTTTTATTTTCACTAAATATATTTTTAAAATTGATATATTATGTATAAACTTTGTGGATATGAAAAAATAAATTAGTTTTAATTCACTAAATTGACATTCTGAATGTGTGTGTGTGTATATATATATATATGTGTGTGCACATGTGCATGTGAGTTACGATAAATGGAAAATTATATTCGTCAGGCTGGCAAATTTATTAATCATTGATTATTAGTTCACCAACCAGATATATTACCTAAAACCCTGGCAAGCCAACTTATATATAACCAGATGAACCCGGCCTTGTAAAGGCTATGGGTTTTTTGATTGGTTGGTTTAACAAACTTCTTTTAAAAAATTATTGTAAATTAAACAAAAGATTTTAAATGTGAGAACAGCGGAATACAAGGTTGTTTTAACAATTTTTTTTAAAGATTTAATGTAAATTAAACAAAACATTTTAATATTATATAAATAAATTTCTGAATTTTAATAAAGCTAAATTAAAATTTATATTTTTAAATATACCTGTTATATTTGACAGCATTAAAGTGCAAATATATATTTACTGGAGCACCTTCTGGATAAAAAAAGTAATTTTTTTCCACCCGATTTTCCAACAGTGTCATGACGTCGGCATTTTTGTAATATTTTTTTTATTAAATATAATATTTGTAATATATTTTTTTAATTGGTTGCTTTAATAAATTTTATTAAGGTTTAATACTTATATAAGACTAAAACCTTAGTACATGCGCCTTGAGGGCTTAATTTTAGCAAGAGAGACCTCTACAAATCATAACACAAGATTCGACTTTATAAAGATAAGAGGGACCCCTTTTATCTCTCAACCTATTTTCGTAATTATATAGGCAAATCTAAAGCATTTTGATTTGGGAGCATGAAGCTAATAAATTTTTCACTGATTAAGTCCACTATTTCTGTTAAACATTAACATTTGCGAAATCTTTCGATTTACGAGTCAATATTCAGATATTAAATTTAGAAATATTTTGAATCAATTTAAAGTTGTAAATATTAATTCTTATTAAGCGTGATGTCAGCCTGTAATACTTATATAAGACAAACCTCGGTACATGTGCCTTGAGTGCTTAATTTTAGCAAGAGACCTCTACAAATCATTTTTTATTAAACATTGCTAAGTATGTCGTTCATTTGAACTATATTTGGGGATTGACATACCATAAAAGCACGGAGTGCCTTAAACTGAATTACGAATCGGTGTTTGTGGCTGTTTCTTCCGCTGACTGGAATCTTTACCACAAAATATATATCTCTGTAATTAAAAGCACTCATACTGATTATTTTCCCAGCGTTTTTTATTTAATGGCGGAATTACTTTCTTCCATAGACGTAGTAGTTATGAATGTGACATTGGACAATTATTTATACATTCACCAAACAGCAGAGAAAATACGGATTTTATTTATAAGATAGCTGTTGTGCATGCAAGCAATAGAATATATGCATATAAATATGAAATTATGTTCCTAGAATATCATGTATGGGTATGCATAATAAATATATCAAAATTGGACATACTATAAGTTAATAAAGAATATGACAAATATTTAAAAAGGTAAAATTTAATGGTCAACATATAATTGTGTAATAATGTGCATGATAGAGCATTTTATATATATGTGGAGATTAAAAAATAAAGCTTATTAAAGAATTAAAAATTAATTATGAATATGAATGAAAAGTCAGAATTATTTTTAATAGTTTTATAGAGACTGGGTGGCCAGCAAATGAATATATACAATAAAAGACTGACAATATTTTTAAGTAATCGGAATAGCGAATAGTCCACAACAACTCTATCTCTACAGTTCACTAATGTTCAATTCCCTCAATGTACTTTCAGGCTGGCTGCTACAAAAACGGTTTACAATGGGCAAGGTTTACGCATACCTTGGCCCCAGTCCAGTTTAGCTGCACACGAATGCTTCATAATATAGCACTGCAACTGACTTTAAGCTCTTTACAGCTTCCGTATCTGCAACAGTCTACCAGCAACTCCACTTGAAAACTGCTGGAAACTCAACTCTTTATTCAGCTGCTATCCGGATGGTTTCCTCAGGCTATGGTCTCCCAATCTCTGTGGGCCCTTTCAGCTATACTTGTGAACTACCTTTCCACTGAGTTCTGGACATTAACCGAAGCACTGACGTGAGATCTCCTACCAGAATTGAACAGGAACATCTACTGAAGATGCACTCAAATAATGGCCTGACGTAGTTGTTACATACTCTTTTTATAGCCTTCTGATAACTGCAACAATTAATTACATTGTCCAATAAGGTAGGGTCTCTTATCTAGAAATATTTGCAATCAGCAAATATTTCTTGGAATTGTCGATCGCCATTACGTTAATGCCTTAATTAAATTCCTCAGTTCTCAGTGCGCGATCTAAAAACAATCTCTCGAATAAATTCTACTTTTTCTGGAGTGAATAAACTTGTATGCAATTTTTACAAAAAATACAACACTCAACATTTTTAATGATTAAAAAAAATTGCAAAATAATTTTGAGATTTAACTAAGTCATTTTGAAAACTTGAAAAAAAAAAAAAAACGTTTTGATTATTTTTCTAAGTATGAAAAAAGAGTATGTATTTCATTGAATAATTTAAGCTTTTCTTTAGTTATATTGTTTTATTGTTTCTTACTGTCTGTGAATCTATAGGAAAGTAATTTTAACCATATCAAGAATTACTGGTTAGAGATCATATTGTTTGTATACTACATAGGCAGGCTGTATATTCATTAGTTAAGGGAAGCCAAAATATAAATGCTGTCCTTTTGGCCATCTGACCAACTTTGAATATAAATCTCCATATTCTTAAAATTGTTTTCTCGTTGGAAAGACAGATAAAAGGACTGCTGGATTTGAGAGGCTATTTTAAATTCAGAAGAGTCAGTTTATATTTTAGCAGCTGAAATTAGTCGAAGTTCATATTGGGTTTGGACTAGGTGATATGCCAGATATACAACATTCAATGATAAATATTGCAAGCTTGACATATCACCTTATCTGAATCCGATATGAACTTCAACTAATTAATATTTCTGCTACAATTTGGATTTATTCATAAATCTTATCTTTAAATTTTATTTTATTTTAACTTACGATAAATAATTCTTAAAGAATAAATATTTACCATATATCCTTAAATCTGGCAAAGTGTTAAGACATTCTTTATTCAGTTAAATTCCGGGAACATTAAGCCTTGACATCTACGGATTTCTTCAAAAAAATTATATTTCTGGAATTTCCCCATATAATTGAAAGTGCACAGAACTGAAAAACATTTGCCGTAGCTGAAACCAAAAATCGAGTTATCACTACAGCCAAAAGGAGGCTGAAAGGTTCATGGAACACACTGGTTTTGGCTATTGGTTTTCATCTGTGATAAGTCATTATTAGATTTGCATTTATATATTCTGCAGTCAAGCTATTTTTTAAAAAACTATTTATTAGAAGTGATGGAAATTTTGCGGAAATAGATGGACGTAGAGGTCCTAGCAAAAGCTGCTTATCATTTGGTAGCCTGATGAGGGTAATAGTATTTACGGAGAGCTATCAGTAATATCAGAAAATGGCTTATAAAAATTATTAGAAATTTGAAATTTAAACTTATTCAAAAATATATTACGTACCAGATGAACCCGGCCCAAATAAGCCATGTTTTTTTTTAATTGATTTATTTAACAATTTTTTTAAAGATTTAATGTAAATTAACAAAAGATTTTAATATTATGTAAATAAATATGAGAATTGTACACCATCCTGCATGGCCGTCATTTCGACTTCAATCATGCGCTAACCAAAACTAAATGTAAATACGATACTAAAACATCTTTTTTTTGCCCCTCACTAATCATCACATTTCGAAAATGAATTTATATACTGCATTCACATTTTCTTTGTGATTTAAATACTATATTTCTGTAGTTAAAAGCGCATGTATTGATTTTTTTCTGAGTGTTTTTATTAATGGCGGAATTACCTTCTACGCATAAATGTAATATTTTTTTTAATTGGTTGTGAATTTAACATATGATAGCCTTACAAACAAGCATACATTCACCAATCAGACAATAGAGAAAATAAGAATTTTATAAGATTTATTAACCATGATTTATTTGTGGGCTTATTGAAATTATTAAAATGGGAAATTCTGCTGGAATATAAATGCCGCTCTAAGAGACCTTTTGCTGTGGTAATAATATTCAAATAATTAATTGTTTGCAAAATCATGCAATGTTCATGCCTTGGAAGTGTCTAAATTGCACAAGACAAAAGTTATCTGGATTCCAGTGTAAAATGAATATTTACTGCACTAATAGATAGATAGATATTAAAAATTAAATAGATGAACTCATTTTGAGTAATTAACATAACTCTATTCAATCAAAAGCCTACGGAAGCAATGATTTTAAGTTCCCATCAGTTAACTCAGAATATGCTGTGTGAAAGATTGTGTTTGTTCTTGGAGATAATTTGGTGGCTCAAATACGATATTGCATAAGGCATTACCTTTCAAATTATGAGCAGTCATTCGATTAATAATTTTTTCAATAAATTTTAAAAGTATCAACAATTATTAGGAGACTCATTACAGAAGCGATAACTTTGACTATATTGTACATTTAAGCTAAATTTCAGTAAAATATAATAATATTAATATCATCTAGGTTTTTTATTATTTTTTACAGTGCTTTTTTAGGACCCACTATTGACAGTTTCGATTGTCCCAGCAATTTTCTTCAGAAAAGTAGAAGTTCTGAAGAAAATTGCTGGGACAGTCGAAACTGTCAATATTGGGTTGTAAAAAAGCATTGTAGAAAATAATAAAAAACCTAGATGATATTAATATTATATGGATTTGGCAATGCAATAAGAAAGATAAAGTTATAATAATTAAATAACAAACAAAAGGTATTACCTTTTCCATGATTAAAGTCTTTTAAACCTGCAAGCCCTTAAGGCATTTTAAAATCATAATAAGATTGGGGTGATTTGTTTTAGCCCTAGTCAGTTTGAGTACCTTTAGGAGGCAAGATCCTGGGTAATAACATGTCCTCTGTTGATTTTTTCCACTGCTTCTCCCCAGAGGGAATCCCAGTTGACCCGAATGACAAAGATGGAAGAAAAAGGCACTCCTTTTTCTGTTCCAATCTTTTTATATTTTTTTACTCTCTTATTTCTGGAGTAGTAATATAGTCCATCTGGATGGAGAATTTTATCAGTTCAATCTTTACTGTAACTTCAGTTAGTAGTTAGCTCATACTAATTGAATTTTCTCCGTTAACTCGTTTTACTTTTTCCTTTCCATAATTAGTTCCCATTACAATATTTCGATTAAATATTTTATTTAATTAATATTCGATTTTCTCTATTACTTTATTTTTTTTTAATATTATTTTTATCTCTTCACATAATATTAATATACGTACATTTCACATGGCTAGTGCATTTTTATTAGTGTCTCTTTCTCTGAAGTCATTATTAGTTTATGTGGACATTTTCCATTAATACACCCTTAGCTTAATTCATTTATTTTATTAATATGTGCTTAACATGTTTGTTATTTATAAATATTTTGCACTTCCATTATTATGGCCATAAGCTCATATTACCTACATGATTTATTTCTAGATATGAATTAACTGAAAGGTTAACTGTTCTCATAAATAGAATTTGGTCGCAGAAAAGATTTAAGCTGAGTGATAATAGGATTAAAATTCTAAGTTTTTGTCTATGTGTGTAGTTTTCTGAAATGGAAATTATTGTTGTTTTTTTTTTTTTGGTGATGAAAAGAATATACATGTGTGTGTGTGTGTTTATATTAGGGATAGTATTGTGTGCATGAACTTCAGCTAAACTTTCCATATCATTAGTATAAATTTTATATCACTAGCTTTGATGGTACACAACAACACTGTTATATTTATGTATATTATATAAATTAACTCTATTAATACACATTTTTAATATGCATCTATTCACAACAATGATTTTTCCAGAAACACTAGTCATTTGTTATTATTATATAAATCATTACAGTGTATTTTATAAATTTTTGATATAAACTTTAAATTTAATAATACAGCTATATATATGAAGTACAAGAGAGCACACAAATTATAAAAGTTCTAGAAATATAAGATTATTAGTATACAAATCGAAAGATAATGAAAAGTTAAAACAATTGAGCATTTTAGCATTGAGCTAAAAATATCTTAGATATATTTAAAATAATATAATATAATGAATGTGCTAATAGCTCTAAACAAGCTTTTCTGACAAATGCCGCAAGAGAAAGCATTGAAAATCTCTATGTAGAATTATCCCTATCCCCAATCCGGTTTTGAGCTAATGGCTCTCATCAGTGAGGTGCTAAGATATTCAGACATTAGATTCAAAATATCAACTCAAGCATTGCATTTATCTAATACTCAACTATTAAGTAGAAAATCTGAAATATTCAGACATCTGTATGTCTTCAAATCCAGCTATCTAACTTAAATAGCTATATGGGTCTGAATAATTTTCAGCTACATTATATATTAATAGCCTTAACAATATAACATCACTAAAGTTTTAAAAGGCAAAACTATAATAATAATAATAAAATCAAGTCATATCTCACATGATTTAACTACTAAGCTTGTATTACAAATATAATATAACAAGCCCCCTAAATAGCTCTAAACAAACTTTTCCAGTAAATGCCGCAAGAGAAAACATTTAAAATCTCTATCTAGAATTATCCCTATCCCCAAATCGGTTTTGAGTTAATGGCTCTCGTCAGTGAAGTGCTAGGATATTCAGATATTAGATCCAAAATACCAACTTCAGCATTACATTTATCTTATACCTAATTATTAAGTAGAAAATGTGAAATTTTCAGACATCTATATGTCTTTAAATCCACATGTAAGATGGATGGATGAAATAAGAAAATGTGTAGGGGTGATGTGGAGAAGAGAAGCTAAAGATCGGAGAAGATGGATTAAACTTGGAGAGACCTTCATCCTGCAGTGGATTGATAATGGTTGATAATGATGATGGGCCTGAATAATAGCCTTAGTAATATAATGTCGCCTAAGCCTTAAAAGGCAAATTATAATAGTAAAAAAAAAAAATCCAAGTCATACATCACATGACTTAACTTAATAAGCTTGTATTACAAATATAATATAATGAGGGTGCTAATAGCTCTAAACGAGCTTTTCCAATAAATGCCAAACTGCTTTAGGGATAGGGATAATTCTACATAGAGATTTTAAATGTTTTCTCTTGCGGTATTTATTGGAAAGCTTGTCGCTCATTATATTTGTAATACAAGCTTATTAAGTTAAGTCATGTGATGTATGACTTGATTTTTTTTACTATTATTGTTTGCCTTTTTAAGGCTTTAGCAATATTATATTGCTAAGACTATTAATGTATGGTGTAGTTGAAAATTATTCATATCCATATAGATATTAGGTAGCTGGATTTGAAGACATATAGATGTCTGAAAATTTCAGATTTTCTACTTAATAGTTAAGTATTAGATAAATGCAATGTTGGTATTTTGGATCTAGTGTCTGAATATCCTAGCACCTCATTGATGAGAGCCATTAGATCGAAAGCGGTTTCCTCAGGGGAATAGGGATAATTTTAAATAGAGATTTCAAATGCTTTCTCTTGTGGCATTTATCAGAATAGCTTGTTTAAAACTATTAGCACATTCATTATATTATATTTGTAATACAAGATTATGAAGTTATGTCACATGATGTATGACTTAATTTTTTTTGCTATATATTTAAAATTTATTAAGTTTAAGGCCTATATCAAGTGTTAACAATTGCAAATACCTTTGTCAGATTATTGGATGAAGAAAAACTAAGATGGAATGCTTTGATAGAAATAACAGTATTTAAAATAAGTGTGTCTGTATTTATGAAAAAGGACAATTTTAATAAATGTGTTTTACTACTTCTGACTTCTGGATCTGAGACTTGAACATATAACAGAAGAGCAATACAGAGACTTCACACCATCCAGTTAAGTAAGGGGAGATGTATCTTATGAGTAAGTAGAAGAGTTCAAAAATGAAGTACTGTACATGGGTAAGAGGAGAAACAGGTGTGACTACATCAGTGAAAGAATTAAAAAACTGAAGCAGAATTGCGCTGGATATATTGTTAGAAGAGATGTTAATAGGTGGACAATTGAAATCTAATTGGATTCCAAAAAATTTAAAAGACCCAGAAGGAGACAACGTGAGGTGGATGGATGACTTCTGATATAATGTGAAGAAGAGATGATGCAGATTGGAGAAACAATATTAAACTTAGAAATTCATTCTACGATGGATTGATGATGGTTGAAAATGATGGTGCTCAAAAGTTATATAAAATGTAATAATTTCTATCAAAATAAAAAATGATTAATAATCAATAGGCATTTATTGAAAGTTGATTATTATGAGCAGAGACATGATAAAGAAAGAACATTAATAAAATAAATTTATACTAAAACAGGCAAACTCACTATATGTATTACCACATACAGCAAGCTAGAGTAATCAATGGATGCCAGAAGGCTTGTGCATAAAATCCCCATCTAGTGCCTACTCATCCAATATCCCCAGACTAGTTTCTGGTTTGTGGTCTTCATCAGTGAGGAGCCTTGGATCTGAGAGCACTGCACCTAGATCTTAGAATCTAATGCAACCCTCTCCAGCCACCTTTTATGTCCACTTAACTACAAAACTATGAAGTGAACATAAAAGTTGGCTGCTAGAGGGTTGCATTAGATCATAAGATCTAGGTGCAGTGTTCTCAGATCAAAGGCTCCTCACTAACAAAGGCCACCAGCCAGAAACTAGTCTGGGGGGATATTGGATGAGTAGGCACTAGATGGGGATTTTATGTACAAGCCTTCTGGCATCCATTGATTACTCTAGCATGCTGTGTGTGGCAATACCTATAGGCAAGCATAAGAAATGGTGATCATGTGATGTTTATTTGCTTAAAATAAATTTATATTCATTAATAAATAGAAAGCAGCAGCATATGATATGTTAGAGGGTTGAGTTTAACAAATGAAGACCAATTAGCTTATTCTAGGAGCCATTAACAGAATTTTTTTCACTATGTTTAAAATATGAGAAGGCATGCACGGATTATTAAATTCTAAAAATATACATCCATTTATTTATTTTGATAGAGGTGTTAAATTATTTTCATAGGTATTGTGTACAATAATTTATTGTTTATGTTACAGTTGGGCTACTCACTGGTTTAAATTAGATCTTAATGTGCCAAATGCTTGGCTTGGTAAAGAAGTCCATCTACGTTGGAATAGCAACTCGGAGGCCATGATTTGGGTAGACGGATGTCCAGTACAGGTAATAAATTAAGCAGCCACTAATATGACTTTTTTCATCACGTTAACTTAAGAATATTTGGAAATCTTATTGGTAAAAAACATGAATGAAATAATATTTCATTTGGTGTTTTTAATAATTGGTAGTATAGAAAAAAATTATTAAATGAAAACGGAATTCTTAGTCTATCACAGAGGCAAAACTCTCCATTCAGTAGCACCACCCATAAGACAGAATAATCAATGGATTCAGGAAGATTTATGCCAAAAACCCCTATCTAGTGCCTACTCATCCAATATGCCCAGACTAGTTTCTAGCTTGTCACTTTCATCAGCAAGGAACCTTGAATCTGAGAGCCCTGCACCTAGATCTTAGGTCCTAATGCAACCCTCCAGCAGCTACCTTTTTTTAGCTGCCTGTAAAGCTTGGAGTCCAAAATGAAAACACAATAATGTTTTCCAAGCTAAGTTCATCAGCTTGTATAGTCGTATAGATCTGAACACATACTTTTTGATGAGCTTAGCTTGAAAACATTATTGTGTGTTTTTTTTTAACTCTAAGCTTTACAGGTAGCTAAAAAAGTAAAAGGTGCCTGCTGGAGGGTTGCATTAGATCCTAAGATCTAGGTATAGGGCTCAAGATTCATCACTGATGAAAGCCACAAGCTAGAAACTAGTCTGGAGATATTGGATGAGTAGACAGTAGATAGGGCTTTTATGCACAAATTTTCCTGCATCTATTGATTACTCTGGCTTGCACTGAGTGGTGCTACTGTATAGAGAGTATTGCCTTTGAAAAACAACTTGTGTAAGCACAAAGAATAGTGATCAGTCTTGCATTGGTGGTCGAGAGGCCAGCGCGACTGCCTTGCACTTGCAGGCAGTTGCCTGGGTTGCGGGTTCGCGTCCTGGCCGATGCTATGACACTTAAAAAAAAAGAATAGTGATCATGTGATGTTTAATGGTTTAATTCTTAGTCTGTATTAAGAAATTATTATTATCGTGTAAATAATATTCTCTCAGAAATGACTTCTGTTTAGTTTTTCAAGTAAGGCACATTTGTTAATGTGATGAAGTCCATCCACTTTGCAGCAGATTGTCTTCTTTTTTTCACCACCAATCTTTCCAAGAAAGAATCACTTTTTTAGTGAATTAGACTATTTCATGATATGACCAAAATAAAACTATTTCTACTGGACCTACACATTTTAAGAGTTCGGAAAATAAAGTTGGTACTGGTTATATGTTTATATTTTAAAAAAAAAAAATCAGATGGTCTATTGCACGTGTTATAATAGAGGCATTAAAAAAAAAGCTAAAATCAATGGTATCGGAAATGTGGGAGGAATGTACAAGAAAAATAATAACAATCAATGAAGGGAATCTAAAAAGATATATACAATTGTTGCAGATAAATTATAGGGGATAGACAAATTACAGAGAACATCAAGTGTTTAATGAATAACATTTCTGTAGTGGAATTTTCATTACCTCACTCTCATGCAATGTAGGAACTGGTTTCTATCCGGTTAACGCCTTGTAGAGTGGTGTATTCATAAACATATGACCAAAGACATGTGAAAAAGATCTATGATCCCCCAAGATGCACACTTTATGCTGAACCAGCACGCATCATTTGGCCCAGATCACAATTTCTTAACACATATTTTTATCATTGTTCATTACACATAAATAGGGAATTAATACAGTTTAATTGATAAGCATCAAACTTACAATCCACACAACTTTGAAACAAACTCTTTGATGGAAGAATATTAATAATTTTTATTAGTTGTTCATTAAACTAGTGATTATCTACTTAATGAATAATATTTCTGTAGTGTAATTTTCTCTGCACCACTCTCACACCATCGTGTTATGAAAATTACACTGCAGAAATATTCGTTAAATGGATAATCTCTAGTCTAATGAATGACTAATAAAAATTATTAACATAAAGTGTATGTTGTGATGTACATACTTATAATACTAGTTGTAAAATATTCAATTTGATTAAATTTATTAAAAATATAATTAGCATGTATTTTAATATATGAACTTTTTTCTACAGTACAGGCTTTTTCATACCTGCACTCTAATATGTAATGTATAGGGAGTTTAAACTCAGACTTTCACATGATCCTCAACTATAAACAAAGCAAAGCAAAACTCCGTATAGTAGTGCCACCTGTGCTAAACAGAGTAATCAATGGATGCCAGAAGGCTTGTGCATAAAATCCCTATCTAATGCCTACTCGTCCAATATCCCCAGACTCATTTCTGGCTTGTGGCCTTCGTCAGTGAGGAGCTTTGGATCTGAGAGCACTGCATCTAGATCTTAGGATCTAATGCAACCCTCTAGCAACCATCTTTTATCTCTACTTAACTACAAAATTATGAGCAGGAAATTGAAAACACACTCACTGACGAAGGCCACAAGCCAGAAACTAGTCTGGGGATATTGAATGAGTAGGCATTAGATAGGGATTTTATGCACAAGCCTTCTGGCATCCATTGATTACTCTGTTTAGCACAGGTGGCACTACTATATGGAGTTTTGCTTTGCTTTGTTTATAAACAATTATGTGCTAGTATTGGAGATATGATCATGTGATGCTTGCTGGTTTAACACCAATCCTGCCTAATAGGGTAGTGGTGGCTATGGTTGTTAAAGAGCCAAAGACACCAAAATGTATGGGTGCTGAACTGAGTTCAGACCCATATGACTATATGCTTTTGAGCTTAGATTGAAAATATTTTTTGTTCTTTCAATTTCATGCTCATAGTTTTGTAGTTAAGTAGAGATAAAAGGTGGTTGCTAGAGGGTTGCATTAGATCCTAAGATCTAGATGCAGTGCTCTCAGATCCAAAGCTCCTCACTGACGAAGGCCACAAGCCAGAAACTAGTCTGGGGATATTGGATGAGTAGGCATTAGATAGGGATTTTATGCACAAGCCTTCTGGCATCCATTGATTACTCTGTTTAGCACAGGTGGCACTACTATATGGAGTTTTGCTTTGCTTTGTTTATAAACAATTATGTGCTAGTATTGGAGATGTGATCATGTGATGCTTGCTGGTTTAACACCAATCCTGCCTAATAGGGTAGTGGTGGCTATGGTTGTTAAAGAGCCAAAGACATCAAAATGTATGGGTGCTGAACTGAGTTCAGACCCATATGACTATATAAGCTTTTGAGCTTAGATTGAAAATATTTTTTGTTCTTTCAATTTCATGCTCATAGTTTTGTAGTTAAGTAGAGATAAAAGGTGGTTGCTAGAGGGTTGCATTAGATCCTAAGATCTAGATGCAGTGCTCTCAGATCCAAAGCTCCTCACTGACGAAGGCCACAAGCCAGAAACTAGTCTGGGGATATTGGATGAGTAGGCATTAGATAGGGATTTTATGCAGAAGCCTTCTGGCATCCATTGATTACTCTGTTTAGCACAGGTGGCACTACTATATGGAGTTTTGCTTTGCTTTGTTTATAAACAATTATGTGCTAGTATTGGAGATGTGATCATGTGATGATCCTCAACTATCCAAGCTTTCTTATACTGCGACACACTTGATCACACTCATGTCGAAAAGATAAACAATTACTAATAGATGCATTTCATGTTAAACCAGCACTCGTCAATTGTTCCAGATTATCATCTCCACACATATATACAATCAATGCTCAGCTTATATTAAGATAGCCAATCTTCATACTTTAATGGATAGGCTTCAATCCGTTCCACCTCACAACTTTTCAGCCATTCATTTCACTGAAAATCTGATGATGAAACACTCAAAGCCCACATTGGGGCCAACTTTCTCATCCTATCCATGTTGACCATAAGTCACTCTGCCCCCTCATGTATAGGACATAATCCATTTACATTGATATAGGAGGGATGGGCAGACCTTACAGCACTATATTTTAATATATGAATTTTTTTTTCTACAGTATTAGCTTTTTCATACCTGCACTCTAATATGTACTCAAACTTTCACATGACCCTCAACTATCCACACTATCTCATACTGCTGACACACTTGATCACACATATGTCGAAAAGATAAATAATCACCATTCTCTGTATTTTGTGCTAAATCAGCACTCATCAGTTGGTCCAGATTATCATCTCCACATAAATATATACAACCAATGCTCAGTTTATATTAAGATAGCCAATCTTCAAACTTTAATGGACAGGTTTTAATCCACACCACCCCACAACTTTTCAGTCATCCATTTCACTGAAAATCTGATGATAAGTTTGAAGATTGGCTATCTTACTATAAGCTGAGCCTTGATTGTATATATGTGGAGATGATAATCTGACCAAGTGACGAGTGCTGGTTTAGCACAAAATTCGTATATTGGTGATTATTTATCTTTGTGTGTCACCAATATGATATAGCATGGATAGTTGAGGGTCTTGTGAAAGTCTGAGTTCAAACCCCTATAATTAGCATGTATACAACCAAATAAATTCCTACAGATAAAAATACCTTTAATTAAAATGATTTAGAAATAAATTTAATTTGTATAGGAAATAAATTCCGATAGATAGAATTATTGTTAATTGGGCTAATTTTAGAAATAAATTTAGCATATGTAAGAAACATATTCCTAGAGGTAAAAGATTGCTGCTGGAGGGTTGCATTAGATACTAAGGTCTGAGTACAGTGCTCTTAGATCCAAGGCTCCTCACTGATGAGAGCCACAAGCTAGAAACTAGTCTAGTGATATTGGGTGAGTATGCACTAAATAGGGATTTCATGCACAAACTTTTTTGCAGATTTGATTGCTATGGCCTACACTGGGTGACACTACTGTATGGAGAATTTTCGACTATTTTAACAGCTTTTGTAAGCATAGGAAATAGTGGGTTTATATATTTGTTCATTTTACTTTTCTTGCAACTGTCCTTGTTTTTGAAAATGGCTTCGACTATTTTCAATGATTTATTTAATGTATGTTTGAAATATTTTAATTATTGGCTATTGATTTTCCTTTTTTTTTTTTTTAAAAAAATTTTTTGTATATTTAAAGGGATTGAATGGTGGAGATGGAAACCAAGCACGAACTGACTTTATTATAAGTAAAAATTTGACAGAAGATGCATTAAGGTAATATATTATCAATTGTAACTTTTTTGAAGTCTTTATTATTTCTGCGACTGAAGAATTATTTGTCTTATACCTATTAAATTATTGACATTTATGTAGGCAAACTGTTTATATTGAGATGGCTTGCAACAGTATGTTTGGAGCAGGAAATGATATAATGATAGCCCCTCCCAAAAATGATAAGAGGTTTACACTTAGTCAAGCCGATATTGCTGTGTTTGATAGAAAAATTTACTACTTACTGATTGATTTGGAACTTTTAACTGATATGGCTAAGGTAAGATTATTAAATGGGAAAATAGCATTTTGTATGTGGTTTCAAATAATTTATTACAAATATTAATTATAGATTGGACTGCATTAATCTGAAAGTCTTAGTTTCCTAATCTTTTCAAAGTAATAATTTTTTCAAATTTAAAGATCCGTATTTAATTAACATATAAATATTTAGATGTGCAATACTCTTAAGCCTTAATACTTATAATACGCTTTAAACATATATAGGTGAAGTTAATAAAAATTTTCACAAATACCAACATTTAGCCTAGCGTTTTCGGAGTATGCTTGCTCCATATTCGTTGCCATTGTTATGTGTAAACGTACTTAATGCAAATTTATGCAAATCATTATCCTGTCCATTTTTTCAATATTGTAAAGCAGGCATCCCTTCGATTGATGGCGTTTGGATCGTTCGCAATGAAATACGCTTCTTTTATTTTTTTTTTTGGTGTCATTTCTTTCTTTGCAAACGATTTTGGCACTAGAAGGTGGAAATTTATGATATAACTTTTTGTATCCTTAAAGTATCACAAACCGTTGAAGATTTAAAAAATCAAATATAAATACATATATTAAATTATTATTATTAATTTTACTGTCTTATTCATAGTAAGTTTTATTATTAGACTTTAAAAGCCTAAAGCTAAACTAGTCAGTCAATACAGTGATCAAAAATTATCCCAAATTCACAACTCAACCAGACTAGCCAAAGAAAATAAACTCTAAAACACAACCCGTGGTTTCACTGTTAGAAGCAGACTTCTCAAGTGTAAAGGTTTACAAGATAACTTATTTTTGCTAAACATTACCCACAATTCCACTTTCCTCCCTTACACCTTTCATATTAAATATGTAAATATAGGGTATATGAACACAGACTTTCACACGACCCACCACTCTCCACATTATCTCATAACACTGATACACTTGAACACATATATGTTGAAAAGATAAATAATCATCAATATACGTATTTCATGCTAAACCAGCAATCATCAGTTGGTCCAGATTACCATCTCTACACATATATGCTATAAGCACTCAGATATATTTATTAAGATAGCCAAACCTTATACTTTAATGGACAGGCTTCAATCTACTCCACACTCCAACTCTTCAACCGTCCATCCAATTGAAAATCTGATGATGGAAATGCTCAAAGGCCACCCTGAGGCCGAGATTCTTGTCACACCCGTGTTGACCTAAAGTCAATCTGACCCCTCATGTACAGGACATAATCCATTTAATACATATACAAGGGATGGGCAGACATCTCTATTATGAAATAACTGAAACACACAGGCTTGTTATATACCTGTGTTTATATATGTAATATATAGGGTATATGAGCACAGACTTTCACACGACCCACCACTCTCCACACTATCTCATAACACTGATACACTTGAACACATATATGGTAATCTGGACCAACTGATGTTCAACATATATGTGTTCAAATGTATCAGTGTTATGAGATAGTGTGGAGAGTGGTGGGTCGTGTGAAAGTCTGTGCTCATATATCCTATATATTACATATATAAACACAGGTATATAACAAGCCTGTGTGTTTCAGTTATTCATTAATATTAAAAGAACTTTTAAATAAATTAATTATTTCAGAATTATAAATTTTTAAGAATAAAGATTCTTTAATTTTTTTTATTATATAAAAGTAAGGTTAGAAATAATTACCTTAGTTGTGCTTTATATATCCATGAAAAAGATATAGGCCACACTATTAATTTTGATGAGACTAAGATTGTCTTTTTTGAGAGAAATGAAATAAGGAAAAGAATTAAAGAGTCTTTATTATTAAAAATTTATGATTCTGAAGCAGTTAACTTATTTAAAAGTTCTTTTAGTATTTTAAGATGTATGGGATGTAAGTGGAATTGTGGGTAATGTTTAGAATAAATTTGTTGTTATCTTTCAGTCCTTTACACTTGAGAAAGTCTTTGTAGCAGGGAAATCATTGGCTGTATTTTAGAATTTATTTTCTTTAGCTAGTCTGGTTGAGTTGCGAATTTGGGCTAATTTTGATTATAATAAGTTTTGCATATTATGTTAAATATTTATTTTCTATATTAATGCAACAATTAGTTTTGTTTTTAATTAATCTTACTTATTGCATTGCCAAATGTATATCATATAATACTAAATCATCCATGCACTTTACTACTGTTACATATTTGCCATGTTCTTTTACAGTTTCGATTGTCCCAGCAATCTTCTTCAGAACTTTTATATCTCCTAACTTCAGCTACTAAATTCAAAAGTTCTGAAGAAGATTGCTGGGGCAATCGAAACTGTAAACTGTAAAAGAGCATGGTAAATAAAGTGTTGTGTAACAGTAGTAAAGTGCATGGATGATTTAGTATTATATGTTGTTTTTATTTCTCCAAAACGTGTGTTAGCTTTTTAATGGCATTTAGATATTTAAGTACATATCCATTTTTAAGTAAATATATGGATTTGAACTTGGGAGTTTTTAGTCTGTGTTCTCCTTCATCCCATCTCAAATAACCAATAGCCATGATCACATTCATGTGAAAAAGATAGATGATCCAGAATATATATATTTTACACAGAACCATCACTCATCAGTTGGGCCAGATCATTATCTTCCACACATATATACACAATCAGTGCTTGGGTTATATTAAGATAGCAAGTTCTTAAGCTTTAATGGACAGGCTTCAACCTTTTCACCCTTCCAGCTATTCAAATGCATATATTGGGGGTCATCTATCTTTTTCACATGTATGGGGTCATGTGTGTCGGTTGTTTGAGATAAAGTGGAAGCAAATATAGACTGAAAAATTCTAAGTTCAAACCCCTCTATTTACTTATATAAGAAACATTCAGTACACTCAATGAATAGGCTAATTACACATCCTTTTTTATGCTTTCTTATGATTATATTTGTATTAACTTCTTAATAACACTCACATAAACATACATTACTGTATTTAGAAGCTAATGAATAAAATGTTTTCTCTTATTCATTGCTGCTTTCTAGTTAAAAAAATGAAACTTGCAAAGATCAAATTTATTTACTATACTGGGATTAGCTTTTTATTTTTTTAATGTTTACGTATTAATTCGTTCAAGAATAAATTTTTAAAAAAAATATTTCAGTAAATCTTTAACATCTTTTAAAATAGTAAAATCTAGTGATCATGAAAATATTATTTGCTTTCTGATATGTATATAATTATGTAGAAGGAAATTAATCTTCCGGCCTGCGCTGTTTGGTGAGTGCACATAGATTTATACATTAAAGAAAGAGCGCGTCAGAAAGTTAATTTCCTCTATGTATCCAGTGCTAAAAATATTAGTTTATATACATTCTATACTAATATACATTTAATCATCACAGCTGATTAAAAAAATGGTGATATATCAACAAAAGTTGTATAATTCGTCGGCCAATTAGAATATCAGACACATGATAGGAACAAGCTGAATTCAGCACAGTCAGTAAGGGTTGCCTCTAAGCATAAGTGATCCACTTGTGTTTTTAAAACTCTTAATGATGGGGAGCGCGCGTAGATTTCTACATTAGAACAGCGAAGATCGAAAGATTAATTTCTTGCTACGTAATTACATATATATCCAGTGCTAAACGATTAATTTGCATTCAATTTGTATATTGTTGATGTTCAATCTGCATATAAAGAAATCAAAAATTTGAATTTACGTATTGGATTAATATTGGATTCGCAGTGGTATGTCAATCATCATATCCAGATATATACATACACGTGTAAATGTTACGGATCTATTTTTCAATATAAATGAGAATTTTTGTGATTGGAATGAACTCTATAGGAACTGTGTTTATATATTTACAAGATTAATGAAATGATATGCATACATATTTTTAACGTCTATTTGATTTGAAAAGGAGGACTTACTAATTGCATAAAATAAGGTAAATTTACTCATTTTAGCCAAATTAAATACAAACTAAATATTCATTCCCTCTGAAATCATTATACATTATTGTAATTTCATCCACTTCTGTCCTGTTATCCTCTTAACTTTCAATCACTAAATCGTTCTCCAACACCGATTTTTTTGATCTCTATTAAAATTTAATGAAAGTTGTTTAGGAATAATTGTTTTGATAAAAAATAAGAAAAGCTTAAGCTGCAATGTTTGTAAACGTTATATAATATTCTGAACATGCTTTCGATACCTCTAAAATGATAACATAGTCATAGCAAAACAGCTGCAAAGTAGAGGCAGGTAATGTAATTGTTGTGTTTGGTTAGGCTTACAGGTTCGTTCCAAACCAACAGTTACAAAAAGAACAACTATCAACAATTAATATGTACAATTTATTAGTATTAAAAATATACACACTTGTTAGTTAAACAATAATATATATATATATATTGTTTAAACACATTAATGCTGAGATAGTCATACCGAGTAATGAAACTAGCTTCCAGCTAATGATTACCCTGCCTCGTGAGCTCTAGTAAGACTCTTCCAGCTATGTATTTAGCTTGCCTCAAGTCGAAGTGCGGACATAGCAGTTTCCAGTCTGTAGGTGAACTTGCCTCACTGTGTGGACATCGCGATGATGAAAAGAGATATACCCTTGCTGATGACAGAGAGTTTAATGGAGAGCACATTCAGTCGTTCAAGTTGACAGAAGTAATTGCTCTCTGCCTTGTTTCCAAGAGGCTGACTATTTAATGGCGGATCCCCTACCTTACTGGAAACATGCGAATTTGGTGTGCGAACCCCAGTGAAGGATTTAATCCCTTTGGATAGCAACTGGGTGCTAGCCATTCAGGTAAGGAATCTTAAATAGTCCACTTCTAAAGGCAAGGTCAGATATCACAGTAATTTAAAAAGTATGTCAACGATATGTAAAGGCGTGGATTTAAATGACCTTGCGGCTCTACTGCTATGATTATGATGCCGTTTTAGAATTATTGAAAGCATGCTCAACATACTATACTCAGCGTATAAACATTCCACTTTAAGCTTTCTGTATTTTTTTTCACTTCCAAAGCGATTATTCTGAATTACAATTTTATAAGAAAAGGTAGAAAGTATAAGTGAATTAAAAGTTGATTATTAAATTGATATAACCTAATATTCTCCATTCTTGCCATAAAAATCTGAACAAAAACCAAAGTATTTCTTTCTCTTTTGTATCTCTTAGAAATTTGATTACATTACCGTCTAAGAACTATTGATTTATAGATAGACAACTTCCATATTTCTCCATTCCTTTTTTTATTTCATAAATAATTTTATATAAATAAAGATACCATAAAAGACAAATAACCCCAAGATGCATTTCATGCTGAACCAGCACTCATCAGTTGGGCCAGGATATCATCTGTCATATATATCTATTACACGAAGAATATTTATATAGAGCAAATTATCTCATTTTTCTTTTTTCAAGTGTCAATTTACTTCTCTCCCTACTTTTACCCTATCAACTTTATGGTTATTTTGTTCGATAAAGCAATGGTAAAGAAAATAAAGTTCCCATTATAAACTTTAAATAACTAAATATCACATGATCACCATTCTTTATGATCACTAATCCTGCCCAGTAGGATTATGGTGACTGTGGTTATTAAAGAAGTAATGACACCAAAAAGTATGGATGCTGAACTGAGTTCAGATCTATATGACTATACAAGCTAATGAGCTTGAATTGAAAACATTATTGTGTTTTTATTTTGGACTCAAAGCTTTATAGTTAGCTAATAAGGTAAAAGGTGGCTGCTGGAGAGGTGAATTAGATCCTAAGATCTAGGTGCAGTGATCTCAGATCCAAGGCTCCTTACTGATGAAAGCCACAAGCTAGAAACTAGTCTGAGGATATTGGATGAGTTTGCACTAGATAGGGATTTTATGCACAAACCTTCTTGCATCCATTGATTACTCTGGTTTGCACTGAGTGGTGCTACTGTTTGGAGAGTTTTGCCCTGTGCATTATAAACTTCATTATAAAATTATTTTCAATACTGCTATAAATAAATCATTTTATAGTTTTTGACAGTGCTTAAACTAATTTTTAAAATGTTTCTTTTATATTAACAATGCCTGTATCTATATTATAGGAAATTTCTGAAGAGTCACCTAGAAGCTTTCAAGCATTATATACTGCCAACGAAATTGTCAACGTAATCGTAGATAATAAGCAAGATTGTTTGGAAAGGTCTGAGTTTTATATGTCACTTAAATTTTTTAACTCTATAACTTAGTTTCACTTTAAATAATATTCTAATTTTCTTCATTTTCTAGCTTTTAAATTAAAAGCTATTCCTTTTTTGTAGAGCCGCCAAGATTGCGAATAAATTTTTTAATGAAAAAAATGCATCCAGTCAATATGTTATACAGGCTATGGGGCACTGCCATATTGACACAGGTATACTATAAAATTTAAATGTAAGATGTATTAGTCGTGGGTTTGTTCTACTTTTATGTTTTAATGCAAGGTAGACGATCTTTTTATAGCTAAGGGCCATTTGGATATTTATAAATTCACTGGTCATACAAAATTGTTGACTTAAAAAAATTAGTCTGCTATATTTGATCAAAAATTTAATTAATTTACGCCTAATCGCTAGGGATGGGTTCACCTTTTCTACTGGGCAAACCAATTTAACTTTCCCTTTTTGATAAGATCCATAATTTTGTTGTGAATTAAAACTAAAGTAACATCATTATTATTAACTGTTTCACATTTAATGACAATTTTTCTCTGCATTTTTACTATTCTTTGTGACATATTTATATACTTGAAGACATATTTATATACTTGAATTTCTTTTTATATTCTGGACAGATACATTTTTCCAGCAGCTAGGATGCAATCTTTTACTAACACCCCTTCAAAAAATGATTTCAAATTTCTGACTTGTTTGTACTTTTTATGAAACATGTTAGCGACTTGATGAAGCTCGTTTTCAAGTTTTTCTGCTTAAATATTTCTTTTTTCCCCCAACAGTTTTGTTGTAATCAGAATGTTTTGATAACTAGTGCCTCTTAATGTTGTGTTCTTTATTACCTGAAATGCTTTCTCGATATATCAAGCAATCAATTTACTATTTCATTCTATATAAAAAAATATATGTGTTGATCCATTTTTTAGGAAGAGCACAATTTTCTGTGTCAATTTTTCTTACCATATTCAGAGTGATCATTCCAATAGAATGAAGTAAAATTCAAATTTTATTTTTGCTAGTGTATCTTTGTCTGCGAAAATCACTATAAAAATATACAAAATGTTCTTGACTTCATAGATTAAATCCATAATCAGATATGCCATAAGATTGGGAGATAATTTCTAGATAGAGATTTTTAAATGCTTTCTTTTTTGCAGCATTTATCAATAAAGCTTGGTGGAGAATTAGCACCACTCATTATTTTTATTTACAAGCTTAAAAAATTGGGTCATGTGATATATGACTATTTTATTTATTATTTATAGTTTTGCTTTCAGGTCTTAAACAGTATTATATTGCTAAGGCTATTAATATATGGTTTGGCTGAAGATTTCTTTGCCCCATATAGCTATTTAAGTTAGATAGCTGGCTTTGAAGACATATAAGTGTCTAGAAAATTCAGATTTTCTACTTAATAGTTAACTTTTTAGATAATTGCTGGCCTTGGGTTGGTATTTTTATATCTAGTGTCTGAAATTATCCTAGTGGTGCCTCACTGAGGAGTGCCAAAAGCATGAAACCAGTGGTCTGATGATTGGGGGATAATTTCTAGATAGAGATTTTTAAATGCTTTCTTTTTTGCAGCATTTATCAATAAAACTTGTTAGGGCAATTAGCACCACTCATTAGTTTGATTTACAAGCTTAAAAAAATGGGTCATGTGATATATGACTTTACTTCTTGTTTACTAATTTGTTGGAATATTGAATTTCTGATAGCAGTATTATAAAGATTGGATAAAAAAAATGTAATTGAGAAAATAAATATTTTGTTTTATTTAGTTTTTAATTCAATATTTGCAGTACTCACATGTTTTAATACAAGTTTATAGAAGATTATTTTACAACGTTCAAATTTATTTGTTAAACGCCTAAATCATATGAAATTAAAGAGAAAGGATTTCACCTTTTTTAACATATGTGCCTAACTGATTTTTATAATTCGTAATATTAACACGTAGTAAATCGAAAAATTTCGTGAAAGTTAATGTATATAAGAAAATAATGGATGTAAAAGTGAACAGAGTAACATCTTCACACTCTCAAATTAAGATGCTCCAGATTGGCCTAAATAAATCAGAATTTAGGTTAAAGATAAGATGACCACTTTTATCTTTGTAAAGTTTCTATCTTGGGTTTGGGTTTGAGAGTTTCCTCCGAACTCAACAGAGCTATCAAAAGTCAGTATGGCGCATATGCTAAAAAAGGTGAATTTCTCTTTAAGGTCATTTTATATACATTTTTGAAACTGTCAGGGCTGGATTGACAGCTTTCAAGGGCCGAAGTTGGGTCTCCCTACCATTTTAATGGAACTCTCTGAAGGATTATAATGTTTTCAACTCTCACCCCCCCCCCATCCTCTATTGATCAGAAATAACAAATGAAATAATTTTATTTGGTAATCAAGGAACTTGTATTAGCTGTTTTTAATCAGAAATATCAGAGAGGAGTGATATGTAATGTGTTTATTAGGGTTATGCCAAGAGATATATCCTGTCACTTATAAGCTTATTCCCTTCTAAAATGAAATCAGTGTTTTAAATGCATACTACATATAGCATTGATAAATTCTTCAATTTAACAGTAAAAAAAAAAAATTATTTTGCCACTCTTCATCGATGTGATGTGATGTATTGTGGCTTCTCCTTAAACGAAGTCAAGAATTTCTCAGCAATTATGCCCAGATAAACCTGTTAGCCACTTTATTTTCCATTCCCCACTCTAAATTTTCCCATATTCTGCTCCATCCCATTTCCACAACATAATCTTTGTCAACTCTATAACCTTTATATGTGATGTGATGTATTTGGCTTCTCCTTAAACGAAGTCAAGAATATCTCAGCAACTATGCCCAGATAAACCTGTTAGCCACTTTATTTTCCATTCCCCACTCTAATTCCTCCCATATTCTGCCCCATCCCATTTCCACAACATAATCTTTGTCAACTCTATGGCCTTTAAATCTAAATTCCCCTTATCTTTTCGCAAACCCAGCATAAAAACTAATAACTCACTTTCTGTACAGTCATTTTGTTCATGCCTATTCTCCCATAAGTGTACCCTTTCTGCTTTCAAGCATTTACATTCAATCAACAGGTGCCTAATATTTTCTATACCTTCCTTACATAATTTGCACCCTAAATCACCCATAGTTTTCCATTTACATATATATTCTTTTGTTGCTAAAGATCCCATTCGAGCCTTAAACAATAAACTACTTTCTATCTAAATAAATCTGGTTGTGCTGCCATCTAGTGCCTATTGTTGTACTCAATGCTTACTATGCAGTTAGTAAAGTCATATAAGAATAATGCTGTTTTTTTGTAAGGAATTTCAAGTATTATTTGTGATAATGTATTACATATTCTGCTTTTGTATTTTATGTCAAAAAGAATTAAATACGATTGGAAGTAATTATATTTATTTATTTATTTTAACAAAAAAGATATAAGTGTATTTATCTGAATAGGCTTTTCCTTGAATATTATTGTTGAATAATATCTTTTGTTATGGAAAATTAAAAAAGTTGAAAGATCACATGAATTATTTGAATAATTATCTTGTTATTAGTGTATCCCAATTATTCTGACTCTAGTTTTCAAATTAAATGATGGAAGTTATTGTATAAAGAGAAAAACCTATTCAAAAACGGACGATACTATTTGAAAAAATAATTATTTAGTTAAAAGAATTATTAAAGAAAAAAACCATTCATTTAATTTCCCATAATTTATGTAGAAGAATTTTTACCAGATTTTTTTTTTGGTCGGATTAAGCGATCGTTGTCTGGAACAATAAACGGATCTATTATAGAAAAAGCAGTTGCCCATAATCATGTGTAATAATAGAAGCAAAAATTTCCTCAAGCCGGCTAAAACTTCTAGGGAACAAAATGGAATAATTGCATGAACAGATCACTGCCTCATAAAACCTAATAATTGCCTTTGATAAGGATGATCTACTGAAAATGTTTTAAGATTATATTTAATTTGTCGATGTTTTCTCTCATTAGAAAGCAGTGTTGATATTAGCTTTAATTTATTAACGCATTTTGTTTAAAATAAGTAAGTATTGTGCTGTGGATGTCTTAATTTTTTTTACTGACAGATTGATTAGTTTAGATCCACTTAATAAAGTTATGTTTTGTTTTAAGCATCCCCAGGTTTTCCGTAGCAGAATATAGCACATTAAAAAAAAAAAAAATCTAGCTCAACCAATAAGATATAAAACAAAATTTAAGTCACTATAAAATGAAATCATCCGAGACTGCACTAAACTGTTTTGTTTATGTGTGAATGCATATTAACACAGGTGAACGTAAATACATTTAATAATATATATATTTATTACTAAAACATGAAACAAATATGTATTTGCATTATATACGACGATTATATCACCAACTGCTGCTGTTGGTGACATGTAGCTTCTAGTTGTACTGCAACTGTAAAAAGACAGAACTGCAAGTTCCCTGTGACAGGCTACCATACGAGTAAGTATGATGACACTTCCAATTGTAACTCTGACAGCTTGACTTATGCCTGCGTTAAGTTCTAGCAGCTTGCAATCCTGAATGTGGATTTGCCTCATTTTGGTACCCTTCTAGCTTGATAGTTATTGTCTCTGGGAGAATATGTGTTCTGTTGTTCAGATTTGACAGTCATGTTCTGATCTTACCTCTATATAGATTGCCTATTTATTGCCAATCCCCATTCGTAATGGAAGCATTCAGATTCAATGATCATTACCATCTATTGGCCCATTCTCAGCATTGGATATACATGATCTATCTGTATATACATTGGCCCATGGCGATGAAAGCTTACTTTGATTTAGCTACAATGAAATCTGGACTAGTTCGTTATTTGAAGGCAAGATAAGACATGACAGTTCTATTTTGTAATCTTTTTCCAAAATATGGAAGTGTTTTATTTATTTTGGAACTTAATTTTTTTTATTACATTATATTATTTAAAAATAAACTGTAAATAGATGATAGCCAATAAGTTAAGCTGAATCTGTAATACATAGAAAATTAACTCGGGAATGAATTATAAAAATTAAGTTGCAGGCTTGATTATTGCTATTTTGGTTTATGAAGTCTAATTTTAATGAAAAGAGGCTCTTTGATTCCCCTTTAAGACCTTAAGTGAACCTAATAGGGCATATTCTTAATGTCTATTCTATAAGCTCTTTTTTAAATTGTATCTGTTGTTTCTATATGATTATTCATATAGTGAACCAACATGGTTATGCTGCGCACCAAATAAGCGTTAATTGGTATGAACAATTTATTGCTTTTACTTCTGAGTTTAAGACTGAGAAAAATCCGTTCTTCTCAGTTGCTGATAGTTTTTAATTGAAATATCAATTAAATTTTCTTGGAAGCAACATGAATATGTGAGTGTGTGTGAATGACTATTGTCTTTTATATTAACAATCTTGACTAACAAAGCTAAATTAAGATATTCATTCCCAGAGCTTTTAATGTGGACATCCAAACCAAGAGTTGTTGATCGGAGTTAAATGATACCGAGAATCCCCTAATTGTGGATCTTGACTGCTGTTAGATGACGATCTTTTATTTAGTTACCTATTACCGTAGATCACATCCAAATGAAGGAAAAAATTGCATAAATTGGAAGAATTGCCTAATTTTGGAACATTTTCGGACTTTGGAAAGTTAGAAGAAATGCTAAAGTAACAGTTGATTTTTGAAATGTGGTTCAAATATTGAGAGCATAAATGGAGTGATATTCATTATAAATATAAAAAATGAACAACGCTATGGAGATATATCAGATAGAATAGCAAAGTTAGTTTTTCAAGTTAATAAAAGACACTAAATGTTGATAATTCACTTTATAATTTGGCAAGTGTTCATTCTAATGAAGAGATAGAAGATTTTATTTTGCTATACAACAAGGGTGACCAAACTTTTAGACATTGGGAGTGACTTTTTTGATGAAAGTGTATCTGAGGGCGACTACTTTTTTTTTCAGGGCTTTGAACCGGAAACTGAAAAAAAAACTTATTTTTGCTAGAAGGAAAACTGGAACAGAAAAAAATAACGGTTCGAAGTTCTGATTTTTTAGAATGTACTTACGAATTGGTGGGTTTTTTTAATAAGGGCTTTTTAGGTACTCACAAATATTGGTGATGTTTTTAGAGGATACTTTCGAACTGATAAATTTTTTTTCTATAAGATATGAACTGGCAAAGACATTTTACTATGACTGCTTCCTCTAGTACTACAATTTGTCCATGTCGCTTTATACAATATTTATTAAATTACAATTTTAAATTACCTGTAAATAATTATATGGGAGAAAAAAAAGAAAATTATTGTTTTAGAATTGAATTAAAATAAATTAGATGCAAATTTAAAAAAAAAAAAAGAAATTACGCGATCGACTGGTCGACCGTGGTCGATGTTTTGGCCACCCCTGATATACAGGATTCTTTTGATTAAACTAAACATTACGATTGGAAAACAATTGATTACTAAAAATGCTTTTGGTAAATTAGGATAAAGAGAGAAATGAGAAAGGAAACATACTTATTGAATTTGTGGGTGGAAGAAGTCGATATATTATAATTTTTTTTTTTTGAGAAAATCCAAAGTAGAAGAAAGCATAGAAGCATCCAAATGAAGATACAGTTCAGTTAGATTATAGTTTGATTAACATGAAATGTATATTTGAAGATTGTAATGAATTGATCTTTGATTACTAAATGTAAGAAATATGCTAATGCAAACCTAAAGACAATAATTATTAAGAAAGTTCGTATTAACAGTTGATATTTTTAATTCTAAGAATTTTCTAATGAATTTAAGATAGAAATTTGCAAATTATTTAAAAATATGAATTGACTTTAGTGCTAACTTACACTTAAGTGAATTCAGTAAGAAAATAGCTAATAAATCCAGACAGCTACATAGACGGTATCCTCTCCCCCCCTCCCAACCACAATTCGACAGTGTTATTTTCAACAAAAATGAAAAAAGAAATATGAAAATATTGAAAAATGATTCTTTTATGCTGAATTGATTATTTGGAATTCTTTAAAATTCTATGAAAAAAAGTTAATGATGATATAAAAAAATATAATTGTAAATTGGGAATGAAAGCGATAGAAGAAAATCGAAACTAAAACAATACCTTTTGGTAATGGAAAGAAACTTGTTTCACCAATAAGAAAAAAGATGGTATTATTACTGAAACAGGAAATGACTTCATGAAATGTGTGGAAGACTTTTACAAAGAACATATAATAATAAGGAACAAGAATGCAAAGCAGTCCATATTACATTTTCTGAACTAACAAAAAGCGAGTCAAGCAATTAAATCTACGAAGAATGGAAAAGGTTCAAAAAATGATAGAATTTTTATTGTTAACTTAAAAGGAGCAGGTGAAGGAGTAGAGAAATTATTACCAAAACAATATACCAAATACCTAAATGATAAAGATATACTAGATGATTGGAAGAATGCAATAGAAATAATGGTATTTAAGAAAAGTAAGGATATTACGAAATTATAAATCTATTACTCTTCTATAATTTTATGCAAGATATTTACTAAAATTATTACAATTCATCTACGAAAAATTTTGAACTTGCACCAACTACATATAAAAGAAGTTTTAGCACAGTAGACCTCATTCAAATATTAAGAGAAGTTATAGAAAGAACTGGTGACTATGAATTTATTATGCTTTGAATTTGTAGATTATGAAAAGTCATTTGATTCTATAAGCATTTCCACTGGGAATAAAGCTTTAGAACTTTAAGATTTAGATTTAGAATATTAACTACTAAAAATATTTATCAAAATCCAACTCTAATAATTAGATTATCTGGTGACGCTAAGAAGATTAACATTGATAGGTGCATATGACAGAATATCCCCAAAACATTTACAGTAATTTTATGCAAAGTACTTTGTGATTGAAATGGGAATAATTTGCAATTTAGTGTGATTATTTTTTTTTCAAGTAATGTTTCGGGACTTCAGAAAATGTTACAAGATTTATCAGATGAAAGCAATATAATTAGAGTAAAGCTAAATGCTAATATGATTAATATTCCATGATTTTCTATGTAAGGATAAAATAAAGAGTGATGAATATCAACATTGAAGAAGTTAACAACTATAAATACTTTGATCACATTATTAATGAAGATATTATATAATGAGTGTGCTAATAGCTCTTAACAAGCTTTTCTGAATATTCCTATCCTCAGACCAGTTTCTAGCTCTGGCTGTTGTCAGTGAAGCGCTAGGTCATTCAAATATTAGATTTAAAAATACCAGGTCAAGCCCCAGCATTTCAGACATCCATATGTCTTCAAATCCAGCTATCTAACTTAAATAGCCATATAGGACTGAACTAAGTTCAGATGCAGCATATATTAATAGCTTTAGCAATATAAATTCACCAAAGCCTCAAGAGCAAAACAATAATTGCAACGAAATCAAGTCATACATCATGTGACTTAATTTAATAAGCTTGTATTACAAAATAATGAGCATGCTAACAGCTCTTAACAAGCTTTTCTATTTATGGCTATTTAAGTTAGATAGCTGGATTTGAAGACATGTGGATGTCTGAAAATTTCAGATTTTTTACTTAATAGGTAACTATTAGATAAATGCTGGGGCTTGACCTGGTATTTTTAAATCTAATACCTTGATGTCCTAGCACTTCACTGACAACAGCCAGAGCTAGAAACCGGTCTGAGGATAGGGATATTCAGAAAAGCTTATTAAGAGCTATTAGTATGCTCATTATATAACATTTGTAGTACAAGCTTATTAAATTAAGTCACATGATATATGACTTGATTTCATTGTAATTATTAATAAAGATAGAAACATAATAGATGAAATTATTTATAAAACTAAATTTAGATGAAGTGACTTTTATAGAAATAATCTAACATTAAAAGGAAAGATGTATTTGAAAAGTAAGATTTTTAATAAAGGCATTTTGCCAGTTCTTACATATGAATTTGATACTTTGAACATTTAACAGACAATGCGGAAATTTATGATTACACAACGAAGTATGAAGGGATGGAGATTGGGAATAATAATCAGGGAGGAAATATATGAATGATAGAGCAAACAGATATTGAAAGAATTAAGGAGCGGAAATGGAATTAGGCCGGATATATTGTTAGAAGAGATGACAGCAATAGACAGTTGAAGTCCTAAGATTGTAAAAAACCTAGAAAGTGATGGCATGGAAGATAGGTGTGAGATGAGGATTTTTTTTGGAATGATACGAGATGAGAATGTTTTTTGGAATGATACGAGATGAGAAAGACGCTAAGGATTGGAGATTAGTGTGTTAAACTTGGATAGATTTTTATCATGCAGTAAATTAATTATGGTTGAAAATATTGATAATTGATAAAAAATGTTGACTGCGCCAAGTTGTGTTAAGTACTGAATTAATTAGCGCAATAAAACATGAGTGTTTGGTTAGCTATTATTTAATAATAATAATAATAATAATAATAATAAGCATTAATTTATGCAACTGGAATTGATAATATTTTTATATATTGATATACATATGGCAATTAGTTACATGTAATTATAATACATTATATTACAACTAAATTATTAGTATAGTGATCTTTAGTTATAATTTGAGCCTTGGGGCATACAGAAATTAAAATATAAACCTGGGCAGTGTCTTTCATACCTAAATCCCCTTCCTTCACCTTCAGCGGGGATTCTACTGGGTTGAAGTCAGCTCAGCTTCTGGTTGCAATATAGAAGACAAGGAGTAGCAGGTATTTATAGAACACATATACAGTCCTCAGAAAAAACTGCTATTCTTCTATTATTGGTTAGTTTACTAATTGCCTACTCAGTCTGTTTTCTATTTCTATGTTTACCTCTTTAACACATTAACACTTCCTGTTCCGACATACACTCACACAGAACACCCATGATAACAATAATAATAGTAAATGAAGAAATCTTTGGAATTAGAAAAGGTGAGTGTGATTTTATGACGGACTTTTTTGATACAGTATTCAAGAACGGGGAAAATAACGAAAATATAAAGCAACACGTATCAAATGACCAAAATGTCTGTATATTATTTTATAAAGAAGTATTTTTGTCCCCCATCCCTTCTATTTTTAAAAATATTTTTATTTTTATATGTCAAAGCGTTAACTGGGAAGCGAACCCGGACCAGCTGCTTGGAAGGCAGCTATGCTAACCGCTAGGCCACCAACGCTTGTAAAGGAATCTGAATGAGTGACAGAAAAATAGCATTGCTATGGCATATTTATATTATAATAGTTCGTTTTGAGAAATTTCATAACTTGTATTTAACGTAATCTATTCTTTATTTCAGTGTTAATTTGAAACATGAATAATTAAAGGGCATTCAATACTAGTACAAATAAATTCATCTGACAGGTTTCTGATTTACTGCTATTTTTCTGGAAAGGAATATTGCTCTTAAATTATATCAAATCAGTTACTGTTTTGCATATTTCAAATAGTCCAAGGTTTTGAACTTGATAATTGATCAGAAATATATATTTTAAGGACTTCAGTTATTTTTATTTTTAAGATAAAAGTGTAGTATATGTTAAAACAGAATATATCACTCATTTAACATGAGTTCTAAAATTTAGGATGTTGGGAATTTTATGCGATTAATTCCAGTTCGCTTAATATGAGTTCTATGGGGGGGAAAGCTTCTACTTAGAAAAATGCCCTACGAGCAAGAAACAAGGTACGGAAAACTGATTACTTTCCATTCAATATTTAGGTTATAGGATTCACATGGACAGCTTAAAACTTCAAACCTTCTAAGATTTTGAATTCAAGTTAAATGGTTCCAAGTAATATTCTATATACAATCCTTCGACTTTTCCTTCCAACTTCTTTTAAGTGCAGATTAAATATAAGTTAGAAGAATCGTATGCTACTTTTTTGTATATATTTATTAATATATTAATTTATTTTTATATACAGAATCAGTTGATACATAAGTTTTTTAGGTACATGTATTTAAAAACTTTTTTTTTTTTGATTTAGCATGGCTGTGGCCATATGCAGAAACAATTCGTAAATGTGCTCGGAGTTGGTCTTCAACTCTTCAGTTAATGGCAGACTATCCTGATTTTACTTTTACATGTTCACAAGCAAGTTATTTTATAATATTTACTCAACATATTTTTATTACAATATTTATTCTATATAAGTTAACATTTTGAAGTTCTTATTTAATATTATTATTTTTTACGGACTTGACTCTCTAACAGTTAACTTCAGAGATCAATTCACAATTTTAAATAAGAAATTAGATTTTTTTTTCTATTTGAAATGGTAAATTGAATTCTGAAAAAGTCTTCCGGACGTTTGAAACTGTATGAAATGATAATAATGAAAAGGCATTGTAAAAAAAATTTAAGAAAGGAATATATGTTAATACAATGTGGAAAAAGTGAATATATAATTAATAAATATTCAAGTCAAATATATTGATTTCAAAATAAATAAAATGTTTGTAAAGTATAAATTATGCAAAGTAATAAATATGCAAATCATTTTATGCAAAATCATATAAAATTTAATGCGTAAAGTTGTACTTAAGATCTATGCAGGTTTATCTCTTTTATTTCTTAATGTGAAGAAATATTATATTTTAAAAATATATATTTTTGGATAGAATGGAAAAAGGTAAATTTATATTTAAAAAAATTAATTATAAAATATAAAATCCAAGAAATTATAAATAAATATAAAATTTTTGGCATGTACTTAAAAAAAAAATAATTAAAAAAAAATGTTGTGGAAATTTAACTTTATATAAAATTAAATAAAAGTGAAAATGCATGGGAATTTTAAGAAAAAATATTAATTAATTATATTAGTAAATTCACAATTTTCTTTCTTTTGCTGTAATATCTTATATAAATGCAATTTATCCGCTCTATTTTGAACATTTTTCAGCAAAAAATATTTTTTGTACATATCTGCATACACAATCTTATGTTTTGACTGTTTTGCAGTCTTCTTCAGAGCTACTTTTACTTTAATTTTTTAAACGGAAAAGTGGCTCTGAAGAAGACTGCAGGACAGTTGAAATGTATTATTGTGTATGCATATATGTACAATAAAAGGTTTTTGCTAAAAAATATTCAATGTAGAGTGGATAAATTGCATCTGTAATAATTAATTATACTTGATTATGAATTTATAATTAAGGAATTATCTTATAATCTTTTTTTAAATAGACTTGTAAGAAAACTAAACTGTAATTAACGTTTAAGAAAACAACTTTTTATAAACAAGACTGGGGACTTAAAGAATAGGAAAACATGTTTTTGTCAGACTTCCGGAAGAATATATACTAAGAATTAAGACAGATATAATTCATTTATTCACATCTATATACCTTCTGTACTTCTGTATTTATTGTCCGAATACTATCATAGTGCAAGGCAAAATTAGAGTTAGAGAAAAAGAGAAAGGGATATAAGCATGACTAGTCATTGCATATTGGTAATAATCCATATAAAGAAATCATACAGCTGGAAAGTACTTTTTAGTATCAATTTTATTTTTGCCATGATGGAAAACTTTATTATGAAGATAGTTTTCGACACTACGTGCTGCATGCATATAGAGGATATATTATTCACACTCTCAAAATGTAATTTCTCAACAACGATATATTTCCATGGGATACCTCATAGTTTGTAGCCCAAAGAAATGATTGTATAAAAGCTAGCCTTTTTTACTCTTCCCATGTCTTGATAGAAATTTGTTCCTGATGCTCAAAAGTTGCCTTAGATTGATGAAATAAAACAGTACATCATTCAAAGAATTCAGAGACACTGAAAGTTGGAGTTTTCCTGAAGGTTTGTGATGATGGTGTTTTACTTGTACTTTTATATTGGACTATTTCCATCATCTAATATGAGTGTTGAATGTCTAGAAAAATTTAACTATTTCAAATACATTCAATTGTTAGTAATAACACATCAAACAGGTTAATATATGCACAACATTTCGAGAGGTATTATTCTCCCCGCTTCTTCAGGTGTTGCTGGTCTGACCAGAGACAGTACTAGCATGAGATTTCTTGAGCATTGAATTTTTAAGGTAACGCTCTAACCAACTGAGACATCCTGCCAATGGCAACAGTTAGTAGAAATCTCAAAAAAATCCCATAAGCCAACCTAGTGTGACTACACGTAATGTATGGAAACCACCAATCAACTTTGCTCTTAGGAAAAAGTGGAAAAATCATGAGAAACCTCATAGATAAGTATATGAGATTTCTACTAATTGTTGCCTTTGGCAGGATGACTCAGTTGGTTAGAGCGTTACCTTAAAAATTCAATGCTCAAGAATCTAAGGATCCAGGTTCAAATCCCATGCTAGTTCTGTCACTGGTCAGGCGAGCAACACCTGAAGAAGAGGGGTGAATAATACCTCTCCAAACATGCATATACTAACCTGTTTGATATACTATTACTAACAGTTGAATGTATTTGGAATATTTAAATAAAGTTAAATTTTTCTAAAGACATTCAATACTCATATTAGATGATGGAAATAGTTCAATATAAAAATGCGACTGAAAGCTGGAGACTGAAAGAAACAATTCAATAGTTTTAGAAAAGTATTTGGATTGTAAATTTACTAATTTGTTAAACGCACAACAAAACTTAATATATATAAACATAGATGTACTTATCTCTAAACTGAATTTTATTATACTTGTAAATATTTTTTGTTAATTCATTTTTATTATTATATATTGATTTATTTATTGGAATTTGTATTTAAGGTTTTTGTTTCTCATTGTGATTCAAAGGCTGTGATTGCTTTCGAATGCTAGGACTGCTTTGAATTATGTTTAAATGTCTATATATATTGAATAGTAATGGTAAGCATCAGCAAGGTATGGCAGATTAAATTGATTATTGAAAGCTAGATATTACAGCCTTCTATAATTAGGTTTTTTTCCTAGCACGTCAAATAATTTTCAGGCAAATCAGTTCAGGATTATATTTTTATTATATATGTGTGTGCATATATTCATTTAAGGAAAACAAATCATTTACAAATGTAATATAATGAGTGTGTTAATAGCTCTAAGCAAGCTTTTAGGATAAATACCTCTCAAAAGAAAACATTTAAAAATCTCTATATCGGAACGTCCTAGCACCTCACTGATGAGAGCCATTAACTCGAAACCGGTTTGGAAATAGGGATAATCCTAGATAGAGATTTTAAATGCTTTTTTTTGTGTCATTTATGGAAAAGCTTGGTTAGAGCTATTAGCATGCTCGTTATATTATATATTCTATATTCATATATAATTTTTAATTAATCAAACCAGTTTTATAAATTATTTGTTTTTCTTATGCAAAACAAGAATTAACATCTATATTGTTCTTATTTAATCTTATAAATAGTTTGTTTATGATTCTCAGGAATGTGCCGAGTCTGGTAATATGTCAGAATGCTAATGTAGAGAAGGAATTGGAATATTATAGGATATTGTTTCATCATATGTAGTGATCTATAATGGAAGTGACACTCCAGGATCTTATCTGGTATATCCTGATTATAAATGAAGCTACTAGATAATGTGTCTCTTAGTTCGATCTTCATATAGATATAGTTGGAGATTGATGTTGATAAGGAAATATAACGTGTTTCTTTTAGAATTCTCTCAGTGTGATCTCTACAAAATGGGAATACATAGTTTGGTTATCATTATCATCCTCATCTTATTTGAGAACGAATCCAGAATCATGCTCTATAAAATATTTAATAATTTTCTTTTTTATAGGGTCTGTAAATGGTTTTACCAACATATGGCTTCTTAATAAGTAAAAATACACACCTTCAACATCATAAGTCTGTTAAGTTTCCTCTTGGTATATAAATGATGATCATTATGTTTTTATGTAAAATTAAATTTAGCGTCCATATTGTTTTTTTTTTAAATCTTCTCTGACCTTTTACCGGATCAAATAGATTGGCATTGATATAAGAAAAGGTGGGCATTATTTGCATGATCTGTTAAAGGACCGCTTGTGAATTATCTTAATAACATATTTGGACTTGGATTGTTCCATGAATAGATGGATTGTTCCATGAATAGATGATATTCATATAATATTATTCGCTACAGGGAAATTACCATTAGCTCCAACCAAGCTTTAATTTATAAGTGCCGAAAGAGAAAGAATTTAAAATTTCTATCAGAAAGCTCCCATCCCCAGAGCAATCGGTTTAAAGTTTATGGCTCACCTCAGCGAGGAGCTAGGACTTCAGACACTAGATCTAGGTACCAACTCAAAAGTCAGCACTAATTCAGGTTTTCAAATTAATAGTAACATATTAGATAAGTGCTGACTTTTGAGTTGGTATTTCCTAGCTCCTCACTGAGGTGAGCCATAAGCTCAAAACATGGAAGGAGCTATTGGTAATCTCCCTCTAGCGAATGTCTTTAATACAAGCTTAAAGCAATTTACACAATTTGTGACTTGGTTTTATTAATTATTGTAAATGTACCCTTGAAAGCTTTGGTGATGCTATATTGCTGAGGCTATTAACATATGGTGAGACTGAACTTAGTTCAAACCCATATAGCTATGTCATTTGAATAGCTGGATTTGAAGACATTTACGTGTCTGAAAAATTCAGGTTTTTAAATTAATAGTAACGTATTAGATAAGTACTGACTTTTGAGTTGGGTATTTTAAATCTAGTATCTGAAATCTTAGCTCCTCACTGAGGTGAGCCATAAGCTTGAAACCAATCGGTCTGGGGATGGGGGCTTTCCGATAGAGATTTTAAATTCTTTCTCTTTCGGCACTTATAAATTAAAGCTTGATTGGAGCTATTGGTGAGTTCTCTCTAGTGAATATTTTTAATACGAGCTTAAAACAAGTTATACAATCTGTGACTTGTTTTATTAATTATATTTTTATACGTCCCTTCATACTTCCTTCTGTTACAATATATACATATTAGGTTTATGTGTTGTGAGCATGCTATATTTAGATATATATGTATGGATTTATCAAAATTTATTGGACTTTTCATTTGTCTTTTCTCAAGGTTGTGACAGTTACATCTGTGCCATACTTTGCCTATTTTGAGATCAGCCATCTCAAGGATTAACTCTATTGTAGATTTTTTTGAAAATATTTCATAAAACTGTTAAATTTCTGTAAATCAATTTTATTGATATGTAAGAAGGTTTAACAAAAGTTTGGATAAATGTTGGTAATGAAAGGCGTTCTATTTCAGCTAGCCATGTAAGCATTGAGCATGTTAACGAGTCATATATAATAAGGCATCCAAAATCTATTTGCACTACCATCTAGTGAGCATTAATTTAATTAATATTTATTTTGTTATCTTTAGATTGGAACTAATAAGTATACAAAGTAGTATTTCTTTTAAAAATATAATTTTTTAATAGAATTTAATAAACTTGGCATTACACGATCACCATTCTTTATGCTTACCCAAGCTGTTTATACAGAGGCAAAACTCCCCATGTAGCAGCACCACTCAGATCCTAAGATCTAGGTGCAGAGCTCTCAGATCCATGGCTCCTCAATGATGAAAGCCACAGGCTAGAAACTAGTCTGGGTATATTGGGTGAATAGGCACTAGATAGGAATTTTATGCACAAACATTCCTGCATCCATTGGTTACTCGGGCTTGCACTGAATGGCACTACTATATGGAGAGTTTTGCCTCTGTGTAAACTTGGCATTACTTTGATAAATTTTCTACTATTGAGTAGATACGATGCCTAAAGTTACTTTAGATAATAATAGGCTTTATTGCTTTCTTTTTAATATAAATTCAAGTGGCATCTAATAGTAAAATTATATTATAAAACAGGAATTCCTACATCACTCTGATATCGAAAGATTTCAAATACATTTTATATCAAATTATTAGAAAATGAAACAAATTTTTATCAGTAAGTTATTACTTTGCTGAGATCTACTTTTAGAAGCAGTAACTAGTTCTAATTACGTTAATATTAAACCATCTACTACAAGCTCAACTAATCAGTGTATTATAAGTAATGTTATATCTGTATCCCAGATTAGTTTCTGATTGTTGCTCATTTTTAGCGAACAGCAGGATTATATTCTAATTGAGCTGTTAACTTTAACTATTTGCCTGGAAGTTTGTGATGATGGTATATTAGATGCGATAATATTCTGGATTACTTCCATCATCTATAATTAAATGTTGAATGTCTAGAAAATTTTAAACTTTATTTAAACTTCTCAAATACAAACAACTTGTTAGTAATAGCACACAAATAGACAACACAACTTAGTAATGACACAAACGTTTCAAGTAATATTCTCCTCTCTTCTTCAACTGTTGCTGGCTTGACCAGTGACAGTATTAGCATAGGAGTCAAACTCGCATCTTTACCTTCTTGAATTTTGAATTTAAGGCAAATCCTCTCACCAGCTGAGATAGGTGTTGCTAGCCTGAACAGTGACTATTCACCTAGGTGTTGAACTCGCATCTTTAGATTCTCGAATATCAAATTTAAGGCAAATGCTCTAACCAATTGAGATAGGTGTTACTGGCTTGACCAGTGACAGTATTAGCATAGGAGATGAACTCGCACCTTTAGATTCTCGAATAGCAATTTATGGTAAATTCCTTCAATTTTTTTTAAATACTTTTTTCTAAGAGTGAGGTTAATTAGATGCTTCCAGACATTATGTATTGCCACACTGATTTGACTTATAGGATTGTTTACCATTGTCATGTGAGCGGCTTCTTTGAATTTTCTTCTTTGCACATTTTCCTCTCTATCCACGTATTTTCCCAATTGAACATACATGTTCTGTAATCATAGGCACATTTGTTTTTTTATCTTCTAACAATTTGTGTTCTTTAAATCATTGTTCAAGATGATAGCAGGTCTTACTAATATACTTCCTTCCACATTCTCATGGTATTTCATAGATGATGTTTCGTTTTTTAGCATTTCCAGTTTAGGCTTGGTAGAAGTTAGAATTCCTCAAAGTGAGGTATGGCTTTGGAAAGCTGTTCTAATGTTATAGAAGTTAGAATTCCTCAAAGTGAGGTATGGCTTTGGAAAGCTGTTCTGATGTTATATCGACTGCAGATTTTTCTTAAATTTGTCTTCCATTTATGATATTTATGGATACACTACAGTACCAGTAATTGTTTTTTCCTTTGGTATCTCTTTTTGTTATCTATTAAACGTTTTCTTAATAACAGCTGATGGATAACCATATGCCATGTGAGTGTTTGTTCTATGAACAATTGTAGATAATATATCCATATTTTGTTCTGGTATGATTGGATGTATATGCCAAGCACATGCTAGTGTGTTTTGGTTTATTATAAATTTTGTTTATACTTTGCCCTGAGGGAGTCTTGTCACAAGAACATCTAAGAATGCCAAATTTTGTTCTTGTTCTGATTCCATTGTGAATTTGATTGAAGGAAAAATGTTGATGTGCAACCAGAATGGTTGGAATCATAGATATTCTTGTGACAAGATTCCCATCAGGGCAAAGTAAAAATAACAATTTATGGGAAACCAATACACATGGCCAAGTATTTGGCATATACATCCAATCATATCAGAAGCATAAAATATGAAATTATATTGTCACTATGGAACAGAACAAATGAAGTTTGTTCGGAAACCAATGATTTGAAAAATGAAAATATTTACATAGAACAAAATCTCATGAAGAATGGTTATCCATAAGCAGTCATCAACCTCTAATATACAACAAAATCAGAAAACAAAAGGAAAAACAATTATTGATCTTGTAGTATATCTATACATTCCAGGAATGGCAGATAAATTAAGTCTGTAGTCGGTATAACATTAGAACAGCTTTCCAAAGCCATACCACACTTCGAGGAATTTCTTACGTCTACCAAACCTAAACAGGAAATGCTGGAGAACAAAAATCGCACCTATGAAATACCATGCAAATGTGAAACGAAGTATATTGGTGAGACCTGTCAACCCGTTGAACAGTGGTTGAAAGAATACAAACTAATGATTAAAAGAGAAAAACGTGTTTACAATGGGAGATCATGTATGTACTAATGACCATATGTTTAACTGGGAAAATACAAAAGTATTGGAAAGAGAGAAAAAGGTGCAGAGCAGAAAAGTCAAGGAAGCTGCATATGACAAGGGCAAATAATCCTATAAGTCAACTTAGTGTGCAACACATAATATCTGGAAGCCTTTAATTAACCTTGCTTTTATAAAAAAGGATAAAAAGAATAAGTGGAGGAATCATGGGGATTTGAATCAATACTTATAGATAAGTATATGAAATTTCTATTATCTGCTGCCTTCATTAGAATAGCTCATGTGGTTAGAGCGTTGTGCTAAAAATTGAATATTCAAGAATTTAAACATGTAAGTTCAACTCCTATGCTGATATTGCCACTGGTCAGACCAGCAACACCTGAAGAAGATTAGAGAATAATACTATTCTAAATGTTGTGCCAATACTAACCTGGGTTGTCTATTTGTATGTTATTACTAACAAGTTGGTTTGTATTTGAAAAGTTTAAAGAAAGTTTATAGACATTCAACATTTAATTGTAGATGATGGAAATAGTCCAAAAACTATCTGAGCTTAGGATGTTTTTTGGAGGGTGTAAAAAACTTATAGGTGGTGAGAGTGTGAATGTGAACCTGATTCTCAGTGAAGATGGCTAATAACCTGAAAATTTTTCGGAGATGTGAGCATAGCTCTTCCGTCAGTAACCAATGAATAATTAAGCTTGCATTAAAACCAGCAAAATATCACATGATCATCACTTCATATGCTTACACCATGCTCTTAATAAGAGTACAAAACTCTCCATACAGTACTGCCACCAAGTGCAAGTCTTCATTATCAAAGGATGAAGGAAGGTTTGTGCATAAAATTCCTATCTACTGCCTACTCATCCAACATCCCCAGGCTAGTTCTTAGCTTGTGGCTGTAATCAGATATAGGTGCAGTGCTCTCAAATCCAAGGCTCCCCACTGATGAAAGTCACAAGCTAGGAACTAGTCTTGGGATGTTGGATGAGTAGGCATTAGATAGGGATGTGTGCTCAAACCTTCCTGCATCAATTGATTACAAAAGCTTGCACTTGGTGGCACTACTGTATGGAGTTTGGTAATCTTATTAAGCTTGCCTTAAGTGGCTGCAGTATAAATTGAATGAATTACTGTATATAAAATAGCTGGTTTATGTAATCAGAGTCATGTAATGTTTTAGTGATATAATTTTTTTTAGCTATATTAGAGGAATTATTTTTTATATATATTAATAAATAAATGTGTTTATAAAGTGCAAACTGTAAAATATTATTTAATTAATAGTAGCTAGTGTTTAAGAATCTTATTATTAAACAAGCAAAAACTCTCCATATAGTAGTGCCACCTTGTGCTAACATGAGTAATCAATGGGTGCCAGAAGGCTTGTGCATAAAATCCCTATCTAGTGCCTACTCATCCAATATCCCCAGACTAGTTTCTGTCTTGTGGCCTTCATCAGTGAGAAGCCTTTGATCTGAGAGCACTGCACCTAGATCTCAGATCCAAGGCTTCTCACTGATGAAGGCCACAAGCCAGAAACTAATCTGGGGATATTGGATGAGTAGGCACTAGATAGGGATTTTATGCACAAGCCTTCTGGCATCCATTGATTACTCTGATTAGCACAAAGTGGCACTACTGTATAGAGAGTTTTTGCCTGTTTACTAACAGGTATGTGCTAGCATGAGATGGTGATCATGTGAATCTTATTATTAGCTCTTTAAGGTAAATTAATTCAAATTTACAATATTTATTTATTTATTTTCAGGCCCAGCAATTTGAATGGGTAAAGAATCATTATCCATCTCTTTATAGCAAAATCAAACAGTTTGTTGAATTAGGCCAATTTATTCCAGTAGGGGGCACTTGGGTTGAAATGGTAAGATCATATATCATTTTGAAATAGTATTCTTTTGTTGAAAAAATTATATGTTAACATGAATGATTTTGGACTTTTGAACCTCTTCTAAACCAAAACAAAATAATCAAAGGCTGTATTAATATGTATATTCAAAGGAGATATTAAAAATACTAATACATATGGATAGTATTGCTTTTATTATATTTCAGTGGCAGGGTTATTAGAGTTGCTTAAAGTCAAATTATGTACAAAATAAAATGTAAAAAAAAATAATTTTTTAAATATACTTTTATGTAAATAGATGACCAAAAAGTTAACAAATAAATTTAATCCACCTCTCGATCAATTTGCCATTCTTGGAAAATATCGGAGATCTTGAGAATCTATACTTGTTATAAAACAAATGGAAATTGCCGGAATATTGTCATTTCACAAATGCGTTTGAAGCTTTTTTGATTTATTTGAATTTCAAATGCTTTTATGAGATGACAGCATTCCCGTAATTTCCAACTGTTTTATAATAAGTGTACATTCTTAAGATCTGCTATTTTCCAGGAATGGCAAATTAACTGAGAGGCAGATTACTTTGTTATTTTTATATTTTTTGAGTCGGCTATTCACATAAAAACCTTTTAAATAAATATTCTGTTATTTATTTATGGCATTGTAAAGAAAGAACAAACCCTCCAGTCATCTGCTTTCAAAATCTTCTTGCACTTTCTAGACAGCATCAACTTTAAAAGTATAAGCGTACACTTATGCTTAGATTTAAATTGCGCTTTATGCAAAAAAGTGAAGCTTAGTATTATTAGAAAAGAATTATAAGGTTAGCGCTTTCAGAGAACTTAGGTCTCCATATTCATAGCCTATCTTGGAAGTGTCGGCTTACATTGAGATTTTAAGTGAAGCTTAGCAGTAATTTATGCAAAATTTATTCAAAGACAAAATACCTTCTGATCAAATAGCTCAAGCAGTTTACAGAATTTCATGCCCAACCAATGGATATAGAGCAGCATATTATGGAGAGACCCAAGCAACATGACCACCAGAACATCTCAACATCACTTTTATACAGGAGAGCTCTAAACAATACTGAAAACAAATTCTTATTCTTTGAGCATCAAAAAACAACAGGCCATGTGTTCTAACCCACTATGGCAAGGGCTCTGTGCACTGAATGTATTGATATGAAATGAAAGATAAAGGAGGCATGCTTTATTGCAAATGACAACTATGCAATAAACCGAAAAGAATCGTGCTTTGCAATCTCCAGAAAATAGCCTTTATAAAAGAAAACTTTGAATAAATTTTGCATAAATTATTGCTAAGCTTCACTTAAAATCTCAATGTAAGCCGACACTCCCAAGATAGGTTATGAATATGGAGACCTAAGTTCTCTGAAAGCGCTAAGCCTTATAGTTCTTTTCTAATAATACTAAGCTTCACTTTTTTGCGTAAAGCGCAATTTAAAACTTACCACTCAAAGGTGAAGTAAAAACAAAGATTTTATTTCACTTACGCTTAGAGTTTATTTTATATATAAATCCATCTTTGTTCACCGTGCTGAAATCAGGACTTGAATCTACCCTGAGTTACATATTATTAATTTAATTGGATAAACCTATTTGATCTACAGCAGGAGAGAGATACAATTCCATTTCTAACCACCTGCGATGAAATAGTAATTTTGAATTTACTTCGAAAAAAAAAAAATTTATTTTATTTTTTTACTTTTTAGTTATATTTATATATTATTTTAAAAAATGGTTAAAACTACAAAAAAATCTGACAAAAAGTATAATTTAATAATAAAATATGAAAATAAAAAATATGCCCTCTAGCAAACGAATTCTAAATTTAAATATCATGTGATTGTCTCCTATATAAAAATATTTATATATTGTTTTTTTTTTAAATTAATTTAATTAATTAAGTATGAGTTTAATCAATATCAACAAAATTTTATTCTCCAAATGTAATGTTTTTTAATTAATGTAATTAATTAAGTATGAGTTAAATCAATATTAACAAAATTCTATTCTACAAATGTAATACTTTCATTAGTTGAGTTCTAAATAGGAATGGGTTTTTTTCCATTATTAAAAATTCAAAAGTGTAAATGTATGGACATACGAGCAGAAGCGTATATAAACAGGGCAAGTTAATATAAAATCATTTAAATAGATGAAATTTTTAAAGCAAAATGTCCAAATATAATTTTAGCAATAGTCTTATTAAACCACTAAACATCACATGATCACCATCTCTTATACTGGCACATAATTGTTATTAAACAAGGCAAAACTCTTCATATAGTAGTGCCACCCTGTGCCAACCAGAGTAATCAATGGATGCCAGAAGGCTTGTGCATAAAATCCCTGTCTAGTGCCTACTCATCCAATATCCCCAGATGCACTGACGAAGGCCACAAGCCAGAAACTAGTCTGGGGATATTGGATGAGTAGGCACTAGATAGAGATTTTCTGGCATTCATTGATTACTCTGGTTGGCACAGGGTGGCACTACTGTATAAAGAGTTTTGCCTTGTTTAATAGTCTTATTAATTATATCTGTAATTTTCTCTTACGATATGATTGCAATCACATTTGTAAATTATTATATAAATAAGATGAAAACAAACAAAACAGGCTTAATATTATTGTATAAATCGCATATTGTTGTTCATAAATAATATTTATTTTCATAAAGCGCAAACAGTATTGAAATTAAGTTGAGAGACTGCAAAACCGCTCGTGCTTATTACTATAACAGCCAATCAGATCGTAAATACAAGACAGAGAATTTAACAAGAATAGGGCGGTCACCCTATTCTTTACTTGTCTTTCTGTATATCCAAGCCAGTCTAAAGTACTTAGATCTGAAAGCGTGAATATTAAATATCTTCACACTTAACTCACTGAGTTTAAATTACAAACATACAGCGTGAAATCCTACGATTTACTACGCAGTAGTTTTTAGATGTTATAACATGCAGTAACGTATGTAAATAATATTTATTTTATAAAGCGCAGACAATATTGAATAGGGTGGACCACCCTATTTTTGTTAAATTCTTTGTCTTGTATTTACGATCTGATTGGCTGATATAGTAATGAGTGCGAGAGGTTTTGCAGTCTCTCAACTTAATTTCAATAGTCACTGTTGAATTGATAATAAATTGAGAGGTTGCCAAAAAAAAACATAATTTTTTAATGCACTCTTCCATAACGAAATAATGTTTTATGATAAGGATTGGAATGGAAGAACATTTTGATTTATTATGGTAGATCTTTTCTTTATTAACCACTTTTATTTTGTTATACGTATTTGATCGTTTGTGGCTTATAATTAGAAAATTGTTCATATGGCTGAAAACTATTTGCAGTTATTAACTATATTTAAATCCTTCTGAAAGAAATATTTTTTTGCTTTGTTTTTCTTCTGTATATTTTGTAGTTAATCGGAAAGGTTACTGTCTAAATATTTATCGATAATCAAATGAAATGATTAAAATAAAAATATGCGTATAAAATTTTAAATAAAGATTTAATATAGAGAATGTGTACATTTTCACATTATAAGAATCAGTAATCTTTTTAAAAAATGTGTTTACACATATATTATTTCATTGGACTACTTCTCTACATTTAAATGAGAAAATTTCTGATTGACTTCAAATTATCATGAAGAGAAATAGAGCAGCCCAGTGTCTTTTTTCAAGCGGATTTCAGTATACAGTTACTGATTATACATGGAAGATTCCATTAAAAAATTATGTTTCATCTGTGAAAATATTTGCATGTATATATCAGATTGATGAAAGTTATATGTTTCAATTTTTTAGGATGGTAATATACCAAGTGGTGAATCCTTTGTGCGGCAGTTTTTGTACGGTCAGAGATTTTTTGAAAGAGAATTTGGAAAGCGTTGCAAAGAGGTGTGTAAGCGTAAACTTAAGTAAAAAGTTTATGAATTTTAAAATTTAAGCAATTAATTAAACAACTTATTTTTAATATGTTATTGGATTTGAAATCAGGTTTTTTTAAACTTCGAAATATTTTCCAGAAGTACCGTTATATTTTTTAGATTAATGACATTACAATCACATTTGATTTGATGTATCTAAAAGCATGAGTTAGCAATATCTCCACAACTGTTTATCTTTATTAGAAACTGAAGTAGTAGTAGTATAAGAATGGTAGCAGTTTTAATTTTATCATAGTGCTATAATTGCTTGGATTCATATTGTCTAAAGATGCTGAAAGAAATTCCATTTAAGGATTTGACATCAAGTTGCTATGTGTGTAAGAGGCTCATGATGCAAGTTAAATTCCTGTGCTACCAGTCCCATGAAATAAAATTTTTAAATTAAAATAAAAATGAATTTTATACAATTTTGTTTAACAAAAGACACAGAAACGGAAGAACATTAAAAAATTGGAATTATTTACACTTGCATCTTTTTACTGGCAGCCATAAAATTTTTCTGTATGATAAATAATGATTAATTTTAACTCGATAAACTCTAATCAACATTTTAATTAGTTCATTAAAAATAATTCTTGTTTGTTACTTTTAATTTCATTCCACTTATTTACGTTTTCTATTAACTAAATTAACTTCTCAAATATATGTTCAATAACAGAATATATTCCTTTATAATTTAATTTTTTATATGCTTATTATCTCAATATAATAACTTAGTTGTATTGTACACACTATACACTATTATATATATATACTATATAGTCTGATATCCAGATGTTAAGGAAGAATGCACGCAATAATATCTTTTTTAAAAATGTATGTTTTTTTTATTAATTTTGTTTTCCTAGAATTGGATCCAGTTTTTACCTATGTAACAAACGCCACGTAAGTCCAAATCTAAGGAAAAGCAAACATCGGAGACAAATTGTTTCAGTATTTTTTAATAATATCAGTATAAACAAAAAAGTTAATATCAGAATTAAAAAAAAACTTTCAAAACAGCATCGGAATTGATTTCGAGAAGTCATATTTCAAAGACTGAAACTCGTATCACTATGCTATCCCAAACACATTATAGTAGTAATATGACTGATAAATGTAAGTACTTACTCTACGATTATTATCCACATTGTGGAAATACCATAATTATTGTGAGACAATAGTTTTTGAGTCATTTTATTTTTAATTATAAATTATTAATCCTAATGTCATTTTTTTTATATATAAATTAGGATATTTAGATTAAAATAATTTCGAAATCTAAACATTTTTATTTATGTATAAATTTTATTATTATTATGGGATGCGGCACCTCCATTGATGAAGTGCCTTTGCATGCCGCACAACTTTGCACACTAGCTAAATAGTGAAGCATGTCCTAAAAATAATGTTCTAAAAATAAAATTTAAAAATTAGATTACTTATTAAGTGTATCTTTCAGCTTGCTGGATAGTGGTATTGAATTTCTTCATTGAAGTAGGCATATGAAGTGAATGAAGCGTAATAACCTATTGTTTCCATGGAAACAACAAATAATGTAATGGACAGCTCTAACTAGATCAAGTGTTGAAAATCTATCTGAAAGGAAAAAATTGCTGCAAAGGTGATTAGAAAATGTATTCAACAAATATCTAAAATATTTGTTATAGGATCAATTTATATAATTTATGGCGACATACGTCGGTGGTGCACAACTTTTTTACACTTGCAATCTCCATACTCAGACTGAAATTTTATAAACATTATTACTCTTCTTATTTTTCCTGACCTTTGCCCATCTTCTTCCTTGCTACTATCTTTATCATTTTCTGAACGTTTGGTTTTTATTATCCATTAAAATTTTTTATTCCTATCTTGTACATAAAAACGAGAAGCAGGATTTAAAAAATGTTTAATTGTAAACCTAGTGATAAAAAGTAAATATGATAAAATGTATAATAAAACTTGTCTTTTAGTAGATCTGTTGATTTGTAGCAATTACAACTTTTTTAGCCTGTTTTAGAAAGTGTACATTCAAGAACGTAGTACTATGTATCAACATTAGGAGGATATTAGCACAAAAAACAAAACTCTGAGCGTGAACGAGAGAAATGAGAGCAATATAAGCAAAGTACTGTTATGATATGCTGTTTATACAGAGCAGATGGGAATATAAAAAGAAGGAAGTGTTTAAAAACAAAAGTTGTCAGACACACAATAATGAATTGAGCAGTTTTCAAGTATTTTTTAATAATGTTTAGGTTTTTGTTTTTTCAATTAAAAATATATTATCCAACATGAAAATTTCTCAAAATTCTCACGATCCCCAACAATTTTTCTGCAGCTGCTTGAGGGGTTGCAACCCAGAGGCTATGGTGCACCATTGATACATGTGGTTAAAGGCTGCAGAAAGGAATTTTCTGTTAACTGAAAGGAGATGCCTTAAAGGAACTAAATTCCTAATGCTATTTTTGCAGCTGTTATTACTCTGTGATTATTTATGTAGTATATGAATGTGGATGTACTGCCCACCAACATGCACAAGTCAGCATAGCGAGTTTATTGGCTTTTTACCTCTTGAGTTTAAGATCAAGAAACACCACGGTCTTTTTTTTGTTGATTTATTAAAATATATATAAAAGCAGCATATCTTATATAAATACAATTTATTCACTAATTTGAACACTTTTTAGCAAAATCTTTTATTGACCTATATTCATACACAATCGTACGTTTTGACTATCCTGCAGTCTTCTTCAGAGTCACTTTTATTTTAATTTTTTTTAGAAGAAAACTTTTTTTTTTCCTTTAAAAAATTTAAATAGAAGTGGTTCTGAAGAAGACTGCAGAGTAGTCGAAACGTAAGATTGTGTGTGAATATAGATAAATTATTAAGGTTTTTGCTAAAAAGAGTTCAAAATGGTGGATAAATTGTATTTATGTATGGATTAAACTTTTTTCCATTTTTGATGATACTTTTAATAAAAAAATATATATCTTTGTTGTTCTTTCTTTTTCTATTTTAATTATTATTTTTTTAACAATCACATTTTTTTTTTTTTTGTATTTGTTAGTTCTGGCTTCCTGATACATTTGGTTATTCTGGTCAACTGCCTCAAATTATGAAGCTTGCTGGGATTAATCGCTTTTTAACCCAAAAAATGAGTTGGAATCTTGTCAACACTTTTCCAGTCAGTATTATTTTGTTTATTTGCTAGTTTCATTTACATTGTTATTATTGATATTGAAATTAAATTGAGAGAGTGCAAATTTCTCAAGCGCTTATGACAACCAACAGCCAATCAAATCTTAAGCACTGGGACAGAGAAATTTAACAAGAAAAGAGCGGTTCCACTCTCTTCTTTACTTGTCTTTCTATATATCCAAGCCAGTCCAAAGTACTTATATTTGAAAGCGTGAATCTTAAATATCATCACACTTAATTCACTGAGTTCAAATTATAAACATACAGCGTGAAATCTTTCGATTTACTACGCAGTAGTTTTTTTTTTTTTTGATGTTATAACTTTGCAGCAATATATGTAAATAATATTATTTTATAAAGTGCAGTCGATATTCAAATTAAATTGAGAGAGTGCAAATTTCTCAAGTGCTTATGACAACCAACAGCCGTATGTTTATAATTTGAACTCAGTGAATTAAGTGTGATGATATTTAAGATTCACGCTGCTTGGATATATAGAAAGACAAGTAAAGAAGAGAGTGGAACCGCTCTTTTCTTGTTAAATTTCTCTGTCCCAGTGCTTAAGATTTGATTGGCTGTTGGTTGTCATAAGCGCTTGAGAAATTTGCACTCTCTCACTTTAATTTCAATATTGACTGCACTTTATAAAATAATATTATTATTGATATTTTAATTATTTTTCAATTTATTTTAGCATAACACATTCATCTGGGAAGGGATTGATGGATCATCTGTTTTAACTCATTTTCCACCAGGTGACTCTTACGATATGAGCATAACAGTAGGAAATGTTAGTAATATCAGTTTGAATGTATAGATTATATATATATTGCAATATTTAACAATAGCGATTATATTTGTAACATATACAAATTATAATCAGCACTCTTTTTTCGAAAAAATAGTTTTTTTTTTTTATGATCCATGTTTTGAAATTTATAAATAGAATTAAATTTTACTTTCTGATATTATTCTAGTGTTTTATTTTGTTTTAAAAATAATGCAAATTTGTAAACAGTTTCTTACATTAAGTGAGATTAAGTAGACATAAGTTGATCAGAGGAGTCTTGACTGATTTTGTGGACATTAGATGTTGCTACTATCTTCATGCTTAAAAATGTTGGCTTTTGAAAGTCGTGATACTCTTTGGTTTGATATATGAAAGACTTTTTGATATCATCATTGATCTGTGTTGGAGTTTGAATCTGGATTTAGTGGAATTGAGAAATTTTTTAGCCAGCTTAATGTTTTTCATTCGTATAGCGGTGCCTCGCCACTGAGCAAATGACTAACTTGGTGATAATACTTTTTCATTCATACTCCTGAAAAGTTCTTTGACCTGCAGGATATCTAAAGATTGTTTATTTTTTACCTCTTTCTACATATCTGTTAAATAATCCCAGTACTTAACGCTAACTGAAATTAAATATCAAATCACTCTCCAAACATTAAAAAATTTCAGTTACACCTTCTGCAAAAAAATTTATAAAAGTCCGACTATCAACAGCCAGCCAGTTCAAAAAAGATACCTTTTTTTGAACTGGTTGTTTGAGATTTGGACTTTATATATTTATTCACTGAGAGCATAGCTGAACTTTCTTAATGTTTGGAGAATGATCTGATATTGTAACCGGATTGGGGTTTCCATCCCCTCCAGTGGTTGACTTATTTCCTGATGAGCATATTGCAGGAAGGAAAGAATGATTGGTGTTACCCAATGCTGATGTTACCCCCACCACAACAATATTTCCTGGTCATGAGATGAGGTAGCATTAAAGAGACTGAAAACATCTAGAAATTTATTGGTTTGGTTTCCCCAAATGGTCCCACTAGAGTTCCAGCTTACTACACCTAATTTACCTAGATCAGGTTATGCTGACATAGCTCAGGAAACATGAGATTCCTGTGAACAAGTACACTAGAAAATGGATGACATGAAATAAAACTGATACGGTATATTATTTTATATAACCACAATTTATTTAAATAACAGTATTTGGATAACACTCCTAATATTTTATTGCAGTTCAGGTTCTGTAGATCAGTTAGTCCATTGCATCGATAACTTCTCTGATGCTTGGATCCATTGTTGATGATCATGCAGTGTCCATTTGTATTCTATAATCCTGTTCTGCCAGCATTCACATAGTAGGGATTTATTTAGATATCCGTATGCACATCATGGCTACCTCCCTTATCATTTCTTAAGTTTAAATTCTTCTTCTGTGAGTTTATATTCTCCTCGTATGCGCATATTCATAGACATGTCTATTAATTCCCTATTGCAATATGCTCTTAGGTAAGTTTGATTTATATTTGGATTAATTTCAGAAGCCAATAATTATATTCTCATATTTAATTCCTGTATATAGACCCATATTCAATTCATGTATATAGACACATATTTAATTCATGTATGTAAATGCATATTCAATTCATGTACCTAGACACATATTTAATTCCTGTACGTAGACACATGATTAATTCCTGTATGTAGATGCATATTCACTTCGTGTATACAGACACATATATAATTCCTGTATGTAGACACATATTTAATTCATATAAAAGACATATTTTGCGGGTTCATCCGTGTTAAAAAATTTAAGTATTTAAATATTGATATACCGACGTTTTGACTTGATCACACATGTCATCCACTGGGGATGACTTGTGTGATCAAGTCGAAACGTCGGTATATCAATATTTAAATATTTAAATTTTTAACACGGATGAACCCCAAAATATGTCTTTTATATATGCAAACCATGAGAATCTTCGTATCAACATATTTAATTCATGTATACAGAATAGTAACTCTTTCTTGGTTAAACATAATGCATTTACACAAATGGGGTATGTCTATTTTAAATTAAATTCTTACATTATAATTTCTACATTTCATTTAGCAAATTGAACTTTAACAATTTGACATATATTTCTTATATTCCTTATTATAAAGCTTAACTTCGAATCAATGTTATAAGTTTTATCACTTTAAAAAAAAAAAAAATCAGTGAATTCATTATTGTGTTTCACCATTTCTGTCAACCTATTTCAATTTACCTTTTTTTTAAATTTTAATAACAATAATGGCAATTATATTATTCTATAAGAAATTATTTCGCTACATAACATTTTATCATTTTGTTGAATTAATCAATCACATTTCATTTTATCTTTTCCAAAATGCTTTTCTTACAGCATTTTCATAAATACCTTTAAATATTTCAAATGTTATCTAGAGTTTTCTTACCGTTAAATTTATCTGTTCGCGATTCACTGTTGGGAAATCTTTACATTAAAAAGTGATTTGTCTTAGAGGTGACTGGTATACATTTTCTTTTGATAGTCGTCTTAGGCATTATTTTCAATTTCATGACTTCTTTATGGTGTGGGAAGGAGAGCGAGCTATTCCTACTAGCCATATATTTTAGCGTTTACCATGTAAATAAGCTGTTCTTCATATTACAGTTTTTGGCAACCTCGAGTTTCCTTACTAACTGCTACACATCTTTAATTACTGACCACAGTAGTTCCAAACTTATTTAGTTCCATTATTTAAACTCTTCACTATAGACTGACTAAATACTGAACTGCTATTTACTGCAAAGCAACTGTTACAATCAATCAAACTGCAGCTTCTGGAATTGATCGATTGCTCGCTTTATATACTCCAACTTCCCGTGATTTTTTATCATCTTTTTTATTTCACCCACACTGGCCAACATGTTTTCCAAAAACGTGTTGACTTCTTTTCCCCTACGACTGTTGGTTAGAGTAGAGAATGCTCTGCGTGGGAGGACCCTGAGTCAGTTGGCTCATTGCATCTTCCTACCTACTCCATCTTGAGATATGGATCCGCCAGAATCACGGACATACTCCTTTTTTAAATACAATGATGAAACATCTCATCGGCTGACTGCCATCCATAGTAGCGCTGCCACATTAATATTTTAGATTCATGCCTAGTTAATAACTATAAGTCTTAATGCTGTGAAAATACTAGACCATTCGTTATTCATTAATTTATTTGTATGTAGAATGTCGTGACCAAGCTTGCATTAAGCTATCTACTCTTTAAAATGAACGATTCTCAATTGCGTTAATAATTCTGTACTTATTTTTTAATATTGATAAACTCCATAAAATTATGGATGAATAAAAGCTTGTTATATGAAATATGCAAGTGGCAACCTATTCCTATCATGCTTATTGTAAATTATCTTACTGTCTCTCGTATGAATAATCCACAAATGCTAGAAACGGTACTGCATGTATTATTATTATTATGTATATGTTTCATGCATGATAGAAGTGGCATCCATCATATCTTGACTACATATATATTCGACTATAATTGTAAAGAACAATGTACATTTCGATGGTCATTAATTACGTACTTGTCTCAATTCTTATATAGCGTTAATATTATTTAATTATTGTGTGAAAGGTTATTTAATTAATATTGGCATATTAAGACCGCACTTTATTACTGTTCCTCTATATCTGTATCAGTTGCGACACTAACCTCATATCTTTATGAGATTCTCATAATGATAAATTATATAACTAAATAAACAACAGTACATCTTTTGTGTGAATTGGTCAATATAACACATATGTATATAAGATTATGATAGTGTAATTATTGAAATTTATATATATATAATTGTTCAGTAGTATGAATCATTAATTTAATCCCTAGTTTTATATAACATTTCATTATAGAATAATTCACTCTTCCTGGATTACCTAAGACCATGCTCATCACATATAGTTTTAATTTACCATAAGTTCTTTACTCAGTTATCTCATTTGTGCCATCCAACAATTCTTTTATTATTTAATCTGCATATCTTAAGTGTTATTTAATTGTTAGTCTGTATCACTGTCTAGCTAGTTAGTCATCAATAGTCTCAAGATATTATGTTTCTCCGCTATGTCTCCAGGACTGGAATGAATTAAATTCATCTGTATCACCAGAGTTGTTGTTCATAATGTTATAGATTTAGGGAATGGACAAATAGGTTTAGAATCCACGATTGCTCCTGACCTGTGTATCTCGGGCAAGACTGGATTTCAGGTACTTTTGCTCAAATCCTGACTAGTACAGTACTTTCTATGCTTTAATAGGTTGTTGTCACTAAATTTTACTTTAAGATCTGAATTATTTATTATATTAATGTTATCTCAAACAATTTGATATTTTCCAAGCTTTGAAATCCATTTTGTGAGTCGCTTTAACATTTCTGAAATTTGGCTGAAAACATATTTATCGTTTGCTTTTTTAGGCTCTTAAAACTGTCAAAAATTGTAAAGATAAAGGAAGAGTGAATGATGGCATAATGCTCTTTGGTTTTGGGGATGGAGGAGGAGGGCCGACGTAAGTTGAATAATTTTTGTTATTATTTAATAATTATAAAAATTAGATTGCTTTACCTTATTTGTGTAATTTATTTTACCAGCGAAGAAATGCTTCTACGCCAGCAGAGACTTCAAGATGTAGATGGCTGCCCGAAGTATGCATTATTATTATTATTATTATTATTTTAATTTTATTGCTACATTTTTCAAGCTTTAAAACAATGTTAATTATACGTGTGCGTGCTAGAGATAGATTCAATTATTTAGGCCATATTGTTTAGACAATATTACACTATTATCTATCAATCACTATTGTTTTATATGGCATTATACTTTGAAGATAGTTTTATTGTTTGATTTATTTTAAACATTTTTTGTTCAGTTGTCTGTCATGAATTTTAATTGATAATTAAAATAAATATGGCATATTATTGGATAAAATTACAGTTCTGTCTAAAAATTTTAATTCCAGAGATGGATTTCTATAGAAAAGATTTGTAACCCTATCTAATATTTATATTTCTTTTTTAATTCTTCTTATAAACAAATGTAAACATCTCTCTTAACTAATGAAATTATTAGTCAAAGATACCAATTAAATATAAACTATTTACTGGTAACCACAACTATAGTATTAACTTAATTATTTCTGATCATCACATGATCACCGTTTCTTATGCTTGCTCATAACTGTTATTAAAACAGGCAAAACTGTCCATACAGTAGTGCCACTCAGTGCAAGCCAGAGTAATCAATATGCCAGAAGACTTGTGCATAAAATCTCTATCTAGTGCCTACTCATCCACAAGCCAGAAACTAGTCTGGGGATATTGGATGAGTATGCACAAAGATAGGGATTTTATGCACAAGCCTTCTGGCATCCATTTATTACTCTGGCTTGCACTGAGTAACACTACTGTATGGAGAGTTTTGCCTGTTTTAATTATTTCTGATTTAAACAATAACATCATTATTGTTTATTTTAATCTATTCTTCCATGGGCATTCTACAAAATATAGAATGAAATGCAAAGCATTTCTTTAAAAATTATAATATGGGAAAGTCTCATCACTTGGTACATTAAATATTGTTAAAATTTTATATTTAAGCTCTGTTACGAGTATTATTTTACACGGAAACTTTTCTTTTACATTAGTGCATTTCCTGAAAGTTTCCATAAACTCGTTTTTCACCGTTCAAAAATGTTTTCAAAAAATTACGCAGAAATAAAAAAAATTTTTTTTTAGTAATTATTGACGTACTTGAATTATTTTTAGTTTGATTCAAAAAGTTCATTAAATTTGTCCATTTATTCACTTTCAGGAAAGTATATAGAAATAGGTCTTGAATTTATTTATTATTTAAAGTTTGCTTTAACTTGAATCTAGAAAAACTTATAATAAAAATTATTAAATGATCAAATTTCAGTGTTAAAATTTGTCCATAATCTTAATTTATTTTAATAATTTAAATTTTATATTATTTAATCGATGAATTCAATAATTTCTTTATTTATAATGAATTGTCTATTTCAATTTTGTTTTAAATTGATTATTGTTAATAAAAATTAATAATATCATGTGTTTTGTAATAATTTTACTATTATCTTTATTTACATAATCCTATACTCATATAGTAGTTTTAGGAATGATTTTAATTAAGTTTTCTGGTTTTTACTAGTTCAGCTGCTATGAAATATCCTACACGTATTAAGTACCATATTGTTTTTATTTTCTTTTTATCATTGCAGATATTATTTGTAGATTTTTTTATAATAATTAACATTAAAAAATCCGAACATTTTACTGAAAAAAAAATAGGTGCGTGCTATTAGTGTGTGCGTGTGTGGTCTATGTGTGAAAATATGGTAATTAGTTCTGGCATTTTTAAAAGAAATTGAATGCTTCAATTAGAAGGCAAATTATCAACGTTCATTGGTTTGATTTTTTATTTTTAAATCGTAATTATTTACCAAGAGAAAAAAAAAATAGAACAAAGAAATCTTAAAAATATGCTGTGAAAACTGACAAGACGAAAGCTGATAATTTTACATTTTAGTAAAGCAGTATAATTTTTTTAAAAATATATATTAATCTTGCTTTAGTAAAATTCAATAAGTGCAGGCAATAATATTTAAATTTATAATTAGTATTTCCCAAAAAAAAAAAAAAGTTGTTGTAAAAGCTAATAATATATTTGGATATTTCATGGCGACTCTAACCCGGAAGTATCGTTTTTAAATGACTAAACATCACATGATCACCATCTCTTAAGCTAGCACATAACTGTCATTAAACAGGCAAAACTCTCCATACAGTAGTCCCACCCTGTGCCAACAAGAGTAATCAATGGGGATATTGGATGAGTAGGCACTAGATGGGGATTTTATGCACAAGTCTTCTGGCATCCATTGATTACTCTGGTTGGCACAGGGTGGCACTACTGTATGGAGAGTTTTGCTTGTTTAATTTTAAGTATCATTTTTCTTAATTCCATGTTATTTAGAAATATAATAATCAGTTTTTAAATGGGGAAAAAATGTAATTGTCAATAACTTGAAAGAGGGAATAAATGTTATTTTATCTTTTGATATAAACATTGTGATGTCTTTATATCACATTGAAATGATCATTAACCATTCCATGAGAATTATAGGAAAAAGAGTTTCTTGCAGCATAGGATATTCATTCTTCAAAGTCAAAATAGGCAAAGCAAGGGAGAATAAGGATATTTAAATAAATTATGAGAGCATGTAGTTGAGTAGCAAATAATTTTATTATTAATAAATAAGTATATGTTATATCATGTATTTGTGTGTATGTAAACATACAATATTTGCCATTTTACTTATATAAAAAAAGAATTATAATTTTTTTGAAATAAATTTAAAAATTTTTTTTATTAGGGGGGGGGGGAACGGACATTTAAATAAATAAGTAAATGATCCCATTCAAATTAATTAGATAAATTTAAAATTATAAGAATTTCTAGAATTTTTTTTATCTAAGATAACTTAAGGTTATCTGTTAATGTAGGTAATTAAAATCTTAATAGAAAAACTATGTACTACATGGGAAACTATTATATCTGTTTGGCTTTTGTGTGTGTGTGTTTTAGTTTAATTAATATATCAGAAGAAAATGTAAAAACAGAGTACAAAGGATGGATTGATCCCTAAAACATGCCACTGATAAAAGGGATATTTTAAAATTAACATTGATTTCTTAGGGGGATTATGTAAATAGGCATCATTAAAAAAACTTAAATTAATTGGTGTGGATTCTTGAATTGTCTTAGCCATGAGGCTACTTCTTAACAAATAAAAAAAAAGCATCCGGGGAAGTTTGAAGTATTAAAACAGGCACAACTCTCCATACAGTAGTGCCACTCAGTGCAAGCCAGAGTAATCAATGGATGCCAGAAGGCTTGTGCATAAAATCCCCATCTAGTGCCTATTTATCTAATATCCCCAGACTAGTTTCTGGCTTGTGGCCTTTGTCAGTGAGGAGCCTTGGATCTGAGAGCACTGCACCTAGATCTTTGGATCTAATAACAATCCTCCAGCAGCCATCTTTTATCTCTACTTAACTACAAAACTATAAGAATAAAATTGAAAACATAAGTTTTCTAGCATCCATTGATCACTCTGGCTTGCACTGAGTGGCACTACTGTATGGAGAGTTTTGTCTGTTTTTAATAAGTTATGAGAAAGCATAAGAAATGATGATCATGTGAAGTTTGAAGTATAACGGCAGGCTAGTCCATCTAAGATTTCCCTTTTTGTATGGAGAATCAGCTTCATACGGAGAGTCTCTGAAATATCCCCATTTTACTAATCTAACCATAGACTGTTTCTGACCTCTAGAGAAACTTAATAGTATGTTGTTACATTAAAAAAATATCAATCTTATAAATTTTGCCAATGAAAACTTTAAGAAAAATAGACAGCAAACAGTCTACCATCAAAAACAATCTGGGCTCTGAATAAAACAAAATTGAAACGAATTGGAAATCTTCAGGTGACTGTTTACGGATTTGTTCCAAATATAAAACTGTTGTCAAATGCTAGATCAGATTTCTTCACTAATATGCAAATCATTTACAAGTTTGTTTGTTTTTTTAAAAAAACTTTGATTGAAGCTGTATTAAAATTATGGATGAATTTTTAGTTTACAAATCCATTTTATGTAATTGGAAGTGATTTTGACTCAAACTTTCAAACTCCCTATATCCATTCCATCCTATATAACCGATTCACATGTCCACATACATGTGAAACAGATAAATGATCTCCAGTATACATATTTCGTGCTGAACCAGCACTCATCAGTAGGTCCAGATTACCATCTCCCACACACCTATATAATCAGTGCTCGGTTTATATTAAGATAGCAAATCTTCAAACTTTAATGAATAGGCTTCAACCTTCTTCACCCATCAATTCTTTAGCCATTCATGTCATTGAAAATCTGAAGATGGAACATTCAAAACCCTTGTTGATGCCAATATTTTCAATTATATAGATGGCTGAAAAGTTGGAGGGTGAAGAAGGTTGAAGTCTATCCATTGAAGTTTGAAGATTTGCTACCTTAATAGAAACTGAGCACTGATTATTATATTATAAAGTAATAATATAAAATGTAATAAATTTATTAATTAAGGTAATATTTAATTTATATAGTGTGATGTTTTTATAAATTATAATAATAACTGTAGTTTACTCCGCTGCACATGCGCTTTCCAGATCGAATGCTAATTATAATAATACTCTCCTTTCCAAACACAAGATAAAGTAGTCAAAATAAAAGTCATAGATCAATTCATAGATCACATGACCCTATCTCTTAAGCTTGTAAGTTATAAACAGTGAGGATTGCCAATTCCTCTACAAGCTTTATGATAAATGCTTAGTCTTTTTAAAAGATAGAATGAATCATTCTATCTTTTTCACCTAAACTGTAGGCATAGGCAAATCTGAAGCATTTGGAACTGAGAACATGAAGGTTTAATTAATCACTTTAAATTACTTATGATTTTTGTTAATGACGCGAAATTTTTACAACTTACGATACGACATTATCAAATGAAAACTTAATGCTTCAGATTTGCCTATACATATAGTTTAGGTGAAAAAGATAGAGTGATCCATTCTATCTTTTAAAAAGACTTTATCTTGGGTTTGGAAAGAAGAGTATTCAGTATAATTAGCATAAACAAGACAAAACTCTCCACACAGTAGTGTCATCCTGTGCCAACCAGAGTAATCAATGGATGCCAGAAGATGTGCATAAAATCACTATCTAATGCCTACTCATCCAATATCTCCAGACTAGTTTTGGCTTGTGGCCTTCGTCAGTGAGGAGCTTTGGATCTGAGAGCACTGCACCTAGATCTTAGGATCTAATGCAACCCTCCAACAACCACCTTTTATCTCTACTTAACTATAAAACTATGGGAATGGTGATCATGTGATGCTTAATGGTATAATTAGCATACGATCTGTAAAGCGCATGTGCAGCGGAGTAAGCTTCAGTTAGCATTATAATTTATAAAAACATCGTGCTATATAAATTAAATATTTACATATCTTTAAGTTTTCATTTGATAATGACGTATTGTAAATTGTAAAAATTTCGCAAACGTCATTGACAAAAATATTATAAGTAATTTAAAGTGATTAATTAAATCTTCATGCTCTCAGTTCCAAATGCTTCAGATTGGCCCATACATATAGTTTGGGTGAAAAAGATAGAGTGGATCTTTTAAAAAGACTTTATCTTGTGTTTGGAAAGGAGAGTATTTATTATAATTAGCATTCGATCTGTAAAGCGCATGTGCAGCGGAGTAACCTACTGTTATTATTATAATTAAGGTAATGTAAATATGTACAGAAATTTTAAATAAAATGAATCTTCATTTGAAGTGAGCTCAGCTGTAGTTAACAAAATTAACATACCGCATAAACCTTTACTTAGTTGACATTCGAAATATTTAATAAAACTAATCTTTAATATTTTATTTGTTCTAGATTCCTGGAAATGAACATATATGTGTGTCACATCTCTATATTTGTGAAATATGTTAAAGCAGAAAATATAAAATCAAAATTAGAAGTTAAGATAAATTCCAATAATAAACTCTAAAGAAAAAAAATATTTTAAAATGTATGAATATATATATAATCTTCAATAACTTCTCTTCCTCTTTCCTTCTTTATTTTTGCTTTTCTAATATATAACATATAATAACCACATTCCACTCTTTTGACACTTTGAAGCAAAATATTTTGCTTCAAAGTGTCAAAAGAGTGGAATGTGGTTATTATATGTAATATATATATATAATACAAATAAAATGTTCGTTAATTTAAAAACTTGTAATAACGTTAAAAATAATAAATATAACGATAATTAACTATTATATACAGTCTTTCAATCTATAGAAGTACTTTTGGTTAATTCTTTACCCTGCCAGATTAACCTAAAGTACTTCTGCGGATTGAAAGATTATATATAATAGTTAATTACCATTATATTAATTGTTTTTATTGTTACATATATATAAAAGACATATTTTGCGGGTTCATCCGTGTTAAAAAAATTTAAATATTGATATACCGAAGTTTTGACCTTTTATCACCCAATGGATGACTTGTGTGATCAAGTCGAAACATCGGTATATCAATATTTAAATTTTTTTAACACGGATGAACCCGCAAAATATGTCTTTTATATATGCAACCCGTGAAAATCTTCGTATCAACATATATATATATATGCAATTTTGAAATGATTCATAATATTATTTTATAGTTACTATTGATTTTAAAAATCATTATTTCTGTTTCTGTTTACTAAAAAAAAAAATTGTTAACATTTATTTAATTTTGCAAATACAATTGCATTTAAGGAATACTATTTCTGTAATGTAATTTTCACTACACCACTTTCACACATGATAGGGACTGGTTTCTATCCACTTTTAACACCTGTAGAGGGATGTAATCACAAACATATGACCAAAGACATGAAAAAGATGTATAATCCCCAAGATGCACATTTCATGCTGAACCAGCACTCATCAGTTGGCCCTGATAACAATCTCTTACACATATTTTATCATTTTTCAATATGTATTAATAGGGAATTGCTACAGTTTAATTAATAAGTGTTAAACTTACTGCCCTCACAACTTTGACGCAAACCACTTGATGGAAGTATATTAATAATTTTTATTAGTCATTCATTAGACTAGAGATTATCCACTTAATGAATATTATGTCTGTAGTATAATTTTCACTACACCACTCACACAAGGTAGGGACTGATTTCTATTCACTTTTAACACCTTGTGGAAACATACGATCAAAGACATGTGAAAAAGATCTATGATCCCCAAGATGCACCATTTCCTTTTAATGTTCTACATGCCAAATTTAGTATTGAAATAATTAAACTTCATTATTATATATTACTATGGAATGAGAAAAAAATACATTTCGTGCTTTTAATTCTGTCTTCGATTGCCTTATTTTATTTTTAAGAATTTTAGAACAAGAATTACTTGTATTTTAAAATAACAGAAGAGTTTGTTCTATTGGTGGTTTGATGTTATCCTAATAATAAATAATATTTTACTTACCTACCTACACATATAATTTATTTAGTTTATTTATTTTAAAAGTTAATATACTAAGATATATCTTTAAATGTTTAAGGAATGTGGATATATATTACTGTTGCTAAGTATTTTATAATTTGATGTACCCATGAAAAAAAAATTTTTTTTTTTAATACTTGATTTTTTTAAATGCGGATGTCCTGAAAATGCCTGACTAAGAGATGGACAACCATTTAAATCCCAACTTGCTAAACTTAATTTAATGACTGTTAATGACTTGGAATTCATATCTTTAGAACATTGGCTAATAACATACAGCTTGATTTAAAAATTATTTACAAGTAGTCAAGCGTTGATGGCCTAGTGGTTAGCATAGCTGCCTTCCAAGCAGCTGGTCCGGGTTCGCTTCCCGGTCAACGCATTTTGACATATGAAAAAAAAAAAAATTATTTACATGTAAAGTTGTTATGTCTTAGCTCAATACGGAATATTATTTTTTGAGGACACAACAGAGCGACTCGGATTTCAATTTATATAATTTAATATACATGTTAATATATACAAGTATAATATACAAAGCTACATGAATTAAACGCTATTCTAATTTATATAAACCCATCGCAGCTAATTAGGAATGTTTTTTCCTTACTAAGTCTATTCACTAATATTAATATACTAAAGTCAGTACATTTACCTTGACCATCATCACCATCCTTTAAGCCTGGTGCCCTTAAGACATGTAAAATAATAAGATCAGGGTGACCTGTTATGACTCTAGTCGACTTATTGACCTTCAGGAACCGAGATCCTGGGATTAAGATGTCTTTCACAGGTTTTTTCCGGTGCTTCACTCTTGTGACACAGTTGCATCGAAGATGATGAAGAAGCGGATGTGTTGCTTTTTCCACAGTTTATATACTTTCCATCCTTTTGTTTTCAGGAGTACTTAAACTCATCGGGGAAAAATCCGGGTGATGGGGTTATTATCGGTTTAATCTTACATCTGTAAATTTAATTAGTATATTAATTCATATTAATTAAATTTCCTCTGGTATCTGATATTTATTTTTTCCTTCTGATAATCATTACAGTACACAATACATTTTAATTAAATATTTTATTTTAAAGCAATTCGTTTAATGTTATTCCGACTTTATTATTTATCTATTTTGTTTATTCTCTCTGTAAATTAATTACATAACTTATTAAAATACATATATTTCAGAAGTGTTCATTGTTAACATTTTTTTATATATTTTACAATTTTAAAAGATTTATATGAAAATCTATTTAGTTTCTTGAATTAATATTCATTTAGATTTATTCATATTGGGTGTTTTGAATCTTTTCAGAATTATTCTTTCTACACCTGATAAATTTTTTTCACGTGTAGAAGAAGATTTACCTAAACTTAATCGCTGGGTTGGAGAGCTGTATTTAGAGTTGCATAATGGAACATATACGTCTCAGGCAAAGGTTAGATCAATTAAAAATCAACATTCCTGTTGTGAAATAATTTGTAGAACATTTTTGCTTTTATGATGTTATGACTACTCATAATATTTAATTTATATTAATAGTTGAAATTATTGAATCGGCAGTGCGAATTTTTGTTGCGGAACATTGAATTTACATCATGTATTGCATCTTTGACTTGCTCAACGATAGATTGCTTGGAAACAACACATAAATTGTGGAAGCTTTTACTTTTAAATCAGTTTCACGATGTTCTTCCAGGCAGCTCCATTGAACTGGTAAGGAAAATATGTGACAAGTTTAAAACATTATAGTGTTAATTATTTACATTTTTAGACTAGAATGTCGTCATTTTTTTACACTATACTTTATAGCCCATTAAAAATTTAAGCAGCAGATAAGAACATCCAATTGGCGATCGTATTTATTTTCAGATGGTGCATAATTCAGTTTGAAAGAACCTTTTAATTATGAATGAAATCTTTTTCTAAAAAAAGGCAGTGATTTGTTCCTTTTTCTTAAGTTATGTCAGTTATTTATATATACATAAGATTTTAAAACAGACACAAAACTTTCCGTACAGTAGTGCCATAGGAAATAGTGATCTTGTGATATATAAGATTTTTGAAAAAAATATTTATTTATATATTTTTTTCGATAGCTAAACAATGATCTTTCTCAAATAAAGAAATCGTAGATCATTATTATGATGTCACTATTTTTTTATTAGTTTGTATTTCAGTGTCATATTTTAGAACTAATACAGAATAAAATGAATAAAAAATGATTGTTGATTATTTTTGAATGGGGGAATGCGGTATATTTGATTGAAACCTAATTTGAAAGAGACATTGGGAGTTAGAAGTAATTATATGTTTGGACTATATCCATCGTCTAATATTAAATATTGAATGCCTTTAGAAAAATTCAAACTTTATTTCATCTTTGGAAATAGTCCAACATATAATTACGACTAAAATGCCATCGTCCCAAACCTTCAGACAAATATTGATATTTAGTATTTTTCCATTGTGTATTTTGGAACCAATCACAAACTTTCCTATCCAAATACATTTTGTTATAAACATGTTACATTTTCTTCACAGATGTTTTGAACGTAATACATTGCAGACAATTTTTATTCTTCGTTTGGACCAAATTGTGTATCGCTAAATTAGGAAATCTGTCCTTTGAAGCTGTACCAGCTCCAATTAATTTGTTAAATATTTTAACTTCCGCTGTAAAAACTTTCTTTGCGGATTTTGCTTTTGAGCATGCTGAAAGAATTTGATCATTAATTAAAAAACAGGTATCTCCTATGGAAGTATAAAATACGTTGCTTCTGATATGATTTCAGATTACTAAAATTTTTTTTGACTCCAAAATTTTTGCGTACCATAATTCTCTCTGAAGTTTTTATTCAACTCCCTTCAATCTTCACCTCTAGATTCGAGTTTAATTTTGATCATACATAAACCATCTATAAGATGTGTCCAAAATATATATATTCAATCTATTGTAGAAACACTAAACGTCAAAATGTAAGGGTACTGAACTGAGTTCAGACCTATATGACTACATAGGCTAATGAGCTTAGATTGAAAATATTATTGTGGTTTTCAATTTTATTCTCATAGTTTTGTAGTTAAGTAAAGATAAAAGGTGGCTGCTGGAGGGTTGCATTAGATCCTAAGATCTAGGCGCAGTGCTCTCAGATCCAAGGCTTCTCACTGACAAAGGCCACAAGCCAGAAACTAGTCTGGCAATATTGGACGAGTATGCACTAGATGGGGATTTCATGCACAAGCCTTCTGGCATCCATTGATTACTTTGGCTTGCACTGAGTGGCGCTACTGTATGGGGAGTTTTGCCTATTTCTATTGCAGATATGTTCATATTTTGCACAATTCAGGCTATTGGTCATTTATAAAGAATTAAGACAATTGCTGGACTGCTCTATTGTTGATATTAAAACATTTTAATCCTTACAATGCCTTTATTGGTTTTTATATTGTTAAAACAATGTAGACGGTATGCTGTTTGTTTTTATTTGACGATGAAAAATTTAATGTACTAAAAAATATTCCATATTTGTTTAACGTACGCCAGTTTCATGCATAATATATATATATATTGTAACAATACGGAGAATATATATATTGTAATGGTATGGAAAAATGGGTGAACCTGGTGTGATGGAAAACCAACATCATCATCAATCCCAAGTCAAGGACTTAAACATACAAATAATATAATGAATATGAGGAGAATGAATATAATGAGCATGCTTGATGATAAAAAAATTGAATGTACTAAAAAATATTCAATATTTGTTTAACATACACTCACTTACATACATAATATATATATATTATTAAATTCATACCCAGGAAATCATCACATCCAAGTATCTTCTCTAGTTATGTGATTTTCTAAGAATCTCTATATCTCAATTTCCAGTATATTTTTCGTGAGTTTTGTATTTGGCTCATTATAAATTTTTTGTAAACACATTACGTTATAACAAGCAACCTTTAAGCTATCAACAATCTCAACCTATAGTCAAGGCAATCCCCTTAAACAAAAGATGATACCATCTTTATCTATAGTCTGATAGGTTTATATAGAGACTAAAGATTGCAATTTGTATAAGGAGTGTGAGATTAATAATGCAAAGAAGTTTAAACAAACCTCATCAATCAGACAAATATAACCTGTTCTGAAAGCAGACTAATAAATAGTCAAACTTCCAGATTCTGAAAGAAGACTAATAAATAATCATTTATAACTTCCAAGTTCTGTATAAAGTATATATTTACTAAGACAATAAAACCAATTACTCAAGGCTTTAATAGGTTTATAAATGTAAATTATAATAATTGACCTTTAAACTATCAACAATCTCAACCTGTAGTCAAGGTAACCAACTTAAGCAATAAAAGTGGTACCACCTTTATCTATGGTCTGATATGTTTATATAGACTCTAAAGATTATAACTTGATCAGGGAATGTGAGATTAATAATGCACAGAAGTTTAAAAAAAACGTATTAATCAGTCAAATATAACCTGTTCTGAAAGCAGACTAATAAATAGTCAATTATAATTTCCAGTGCATTATTAATCTCACACTCCTTGGTCATATTGCAATCTTTAGTCTCTATATAAACATATAAGACCGTAGATAAAGGTGTACCTTTATTGTTTAAAGAGGATGCCTTGATTACAGGTTGATATTGTTAATAGCTTAAAGATTAATTGTTATCTACATTTATAAACCTATTAGAGCCTTGAGTAATTGGCATTATTGTCTTAGTGAATATGTACTTTATATCGAATTTGGAAGTTATAAATGACTGTTTATTAGTCTGCTTTAAGAACTGCTTATATTTGCAGAACAAGTTATATTTGCCTGATTAATGAGGTTTGTTTAAAAATTCTTTGCATGATTACTCTCATACTACATGATCAAGTTGCAATCTTTAGTGTCTATATAAACATATCAGACCATAAATAAAGGTTGCACCATCTTTATTATTTAAAGTGGTTGCCTTGACGACAGGTTGAGATTGTTGATAGCTTAAAGATTGATTGTTATCATCTACATTTATAAACCTATTAAAGCCTTGAGGGCCAGATTTATATTTTTTAGGCCCTAAGTTAACAAAAAATTGGGTAAAGGTTTACTATAATGGTCTATCTATGTTTGCCATCTATTGTTTAAAATTTAAACTAAATTTTTTTTTAAACTAAATTGTTTGAGAATCTTACGTGTATGTTATTATATTACAAATAAATTAAAATGTAACCAAATGTAAAAGATAATAAAAAAAAGGATAAACCTTTTTAAAGAATTTGAATGTTGGATTAATTAGATGACATTAATTAAAAGAATTACTTTTAATTTCTTTGAAAGTTAAGAATTTCAACTGTCTACAACTTAAGAATTGAAAATAAAAAAGTATACAATTACATGAAAATTTATTCAAATGATAATAAAAAAAACATTTACCTTTTTAAACATAATTATGTCCTATACACACTAGGAAGTTGGAGAAAAAAGCGGTATTGCTGTACCTACTCCGGAGGGCAATTCATGCAGGTACGATGAAAACAAAGCTCTGCTAGTGCCAGATTGGAATTTCAGCTTACGCTTTGCTCTCATCCACATGTTTTCAATATTCTGGGTGTGTATGTCTTGGTCTTCGGGATGCACGAAGTTGTCCTGATGGACGACAACCGAATGCATATACACACCATTGTTGAGACTGCTGATGTTATTGTACGCAGCCCAGCCATCTGAAATAATGTGCATACCTGGTAAAAGAACCGCTGTATCTGGCCCTCCAGTGTATCAGCTGTCCTGTTTGCAACTTCTGTCAAGAAGCACTTTCTTGATGCTCTCTCTATACCGCCAAACACCCAATGACCTCTCTGTATAGTCCCCCTGTAATATTTTCGGTGGAAATAATAGGTTTCTTTTAATTAATGTCGTCTAATTAATCCAACATTCAAATTCTTTAAAAAGGTTTATCTTTTTTTTTATTATCTTTTACATTTGATTATATTTTAATTTATTTGTAATATAATAACATACATGTAAGATTCTCAAACAATTTAGTTTAAAAAAACAATTTAGTTTAAATTTTAAACAATAGAGGGCAAACATAGATAGACCGTTATAGTAAACCTTTACCAAAAATTGATGCCCTTTCTCCAATTTTTTTTACTTCTATAAAAAAGAAATATATCTCTATTATTAACACATAGCAAAGTCTTTATTAATTTATTTAACCAGCAGCCATCTTGGCAACATTTGATTGCCAGAGGTGAATTTCAATTGATTTTTTTTACTGGGTAGCATAACAATTTTTTCTCTGTACAATTTAGAGGCTCCCTAAGAACTGAGGCCCCAAGCTTTAGTTTATTTAACCTAAGTTTACATTGTTTTTAAATAAATTAATAAAGCAGTATACAAAACATGGGACAATCGGCTTCAATCCTCCATTAATTTCCCAATTGGCTATATTTTCTAATTGATAATAATTTTTTTTATATATAATTATGAATATTTTTATATAGATCCACTAATCCTATATCTGTTTCCATATTTAAAAAAGTTTTTCCCCAATCTATTTCTATTCACTCGCAAGCCTTTGATATATCTATTAAAGCCACATATAAATGCTTGCCTGGTATTTTATCCTTACTTATCTTTTAAGTGATTATGTATCAACTATCATATAAATGTTGATCAGATTACATTATCTCTTACTGATTTTCTTTTCAACCAATGTAGTTACTTTTGCAACTGTTTCGTAAGCGATTAATTTTATAAAGCACTGCAGGTTTTGAAACTGGATTATATTTAATCATTCTTCTCTGGTCTCTACTTTTACCGTAAATAACAATTTCATTGTTATTTATCCAACTTTCTCTTCTGCTAAATTCTTTTTTCTATTTGTTAAAGAATACGGTTTTTCTTTCTATTATATTTTTATTTTTTTATGTCTTTAATTTTTTTTTTTACTTCCTTCTCTTTCAGTTTAAAAATGTTCTTCAATACTTTATTATTCAACTTGATTATTTTATTGTAATTATCCAATTTTCATTTATTTAAATAATTTTCATATTCAAATTAATTTTACCTTTTTATATATAATATTCAAATATACATAAATTGTCTATACTAAATTTAATGTAATTATAATGGACTTGAAGTCAAACTTTCAACCCCCCCTCTCCAGCTGTCCAATTCATCTTATACAATTGATACACATGACCACATACACGCAGAAAAGATAAATGATCTCCAATATCCATATTTCGTGCTGAACCACTACTCAGCAGTTGGTCCAGATCATCATCTCCCACACATACCTATAATCAGTGCTCGGTTTATATCACAATAGCAAATCTTTAAACTTTAATGGATAGGCTTCAATCTACTCCACCCTCCAATTCTTCAGCCATTCATTTCATTGAAAAATACCATCCTCATATTTTCAATAAAATGGATGGCTGAAGAAGTTGGAGGGCAGAAAAGATGCAAGCTATTGTAATGGTCAAATTAATAAGTTTAAATGGTTGTTTTCTATTTAAACAGCTGACACGATAGAATAGAAAACTACCATTTAAATATATATACTATTATAGGTTTGTGCGGATGCACGGAAATATTACAAAGGTTAGTATTTTACTGTTTTGTTTCCTTTTATTTTTTTTGGTTCCAATACCTGACCGTCTTTTATTTTTTTAGAAATTTTGGAAACTGGTGAGCAGTTATTAAAAAAAAATTTGGAAATCATATTTAATGAAAATAAAGTAAGTTACTTCATTACATACATTTTTTAAATTTATTTATATGTATATTTATGATAAAAACCAATACTAATTGTTCTTATATTTCAAACACGCAGTTGTAGATATTAGAAAATAGTATATAAATAACTTCTAATATGCATTTCAACTGAACCTGTTTCTTCTGTTAGATGAAACCACTTCACACGTTTCCCATTATCAAATACCGCTCTTTCTGCATTTATTTAATGTATGTTAATTTTTGTGGAAGGAAATTAATCTTCACACATGTGCTGCTAGATTAAATTTACACGCATTCACCCATCAATAAGTGTTTTAAAAGTATAACTGTAACAATTATGCTTATAGTTTATTTTTATATAAACCAACTCTTATTGACCGTGTTTAAATCAAGACTGGTATTTATTATGAGCCTGATATTTCAATCGACAAATTATTTGTACAAATTTTAGTTTATATAACACAGGGAAAAGAAAGTTTCTCATTTTTAAGTGCTTGCAGTTTTGAGTTATATTAGTTTGAATATATGAAATAATGCTTAAAGCTAAATGGGATAACTATGTAATTCTTGCTATTAATAGGTCAGACAGTTGCCTTGACAGCAGTGAGAAATATTGATTACTATCTTTATTGTGAATGTTTAGGTGGTTACTGATTGGTTTTTAATTACATAGTTATCCCATTTAGCTTTAAGCATTATTTCACTAATTATTTAAATAATACATGAGCAATTTAAAAATATTGCAGTTTGTAATGTTATAATTGACTATTTATTAATCTGCATTATATGGACATGTTTATTTCATGTTTAAGAAGGTTTATTTAAACTTCATTGTATCAATATTTCATTCTTTGTGGTCAAGTTGCAATCTTTAAGTGTCCATATATATTCAATGGATCATTAGTAAGAGTGGATTTCCATTCCTGATTGTGGATTTCCATTCTTGCTATTAAAAGGTCAGAAGGTTGCCTTGAGAGCAGTGAGAAATATTGATTACTATCTTTATTGTGAATGTTTAGGTGGTTACTGGTTAGTTTAAATATATGTAAATAAATAATTTAGCAATGTATATAGAATTGTAATCTTACACAGAGGAAAAATTCTCCATACAGTAGTGCCACCCAGTGCAAGCCAAGGTAATCAATGGATGCAGAAAGGTTTGTGTATAAAATCCCTATCTAGTACCTACTCATACAATATACCCAGACTAGTTTCTAGCTTATGCCTTTCATCAGTGAGGAGCCTTGGATCTGATAGCACTGCACCTAGGTCTTAGGATCTAATGCAATCCTCCAGCAGCCACTTTTTACTTTATTAGCTAACTATAAGGCTTTGAGTCCAAAATGAAAACCCAATAATGTTTTCAATTCAAGCTCAGTAGCTTGTATAGATCTGAACTCAGTTCAGCATCCATACTTTTTGGTATCTTTGGTTCTTTAATAACAACAGTCACTCATTGGACAGGATACAAGCTATTGAGTTTGGATTGAAAACATTACAGGATATTCATTTTGGACTCAAAGCTTTATAGTTAGCTAATAAGATAAAAGGCGGCTGCTGGAGGTTTGCATTAAATTCTACGGCCTAAGTGCAGTGCTCTCAGATCCGAGGTTCCTCACTGATAAAAATCACAAGCTAGAAACTAGTCTGGGGATATTGGAGGAGTAGGCACTAGATAGGATTTTTATGCACAAACCTTTCCGCATCCATTGATTACTCTGGCTTGCACTGAGTGGTGCTATTGGATGGAGAGTTTTACCTCTGCGTAAACACTTGCGTAATCATAAAGAATGGTGATCGTGTGATGCTTAGTGGTTTAATTCTAATATTGTGGAAGGAAATTAATCTTCAGGAGTACAAAAAGACTTATAATTTATAATTATTGAATTGCAATGCACATATTTTTACAAACACGAAAGTTATAAATAAGTTTTTTTCTGAAGGTTTGTGATGATGGTGTTCTAGCTGTATTTTTATATTGGACTATTTCCATCATCTAATATGTGTGTTGAATGTCTTTAGAAAAGTTTAATTTTTAGTTAAATATTCCAAATGCATTCAACTGTTAGTAATATCACAGCAAACAGGTTAGTATATGCACCAACTGTTAGTAATACAGCAAACAAATGTTAATAATATCACAGCAAACAGGTTAGTATATGCACTAACTGTTAGTAATATCACAGCAAACAGGTTAGTATACGCACAACATTTCGAGAGGTATTTTTCTCCCCTCTTCTTCAGGTGTTGCTGGCCTGACCAGTGACAGTACTAGCATGAGATTCGAATCGGGTCCTTAGATTCTTGATTATTGAAATTTAAGGTAACGCTCTAACCAACTGAGCCATCCTGCCAAAGGCAACAGTATGTAATAATTTCATATACTTATCTATGAGGTTCCTCCTGATTTCTCCATTTTTTCCTCAGAGCAAAGTTGATTAGTGATTTCCATACATTATGTATAGTCACACTAGGTTGGCTTATGGGATTTTTTGCCATTGTCATGTGAGCAGCTTCTTTAGATTTTCTTCTTTGTACCTTTTCTTCTTTATCCAATATTTTTGTATTTTCATTAAACAGACAACAAAAAGAACCATCAAGAGGAAAGACAATTATTGGTACTGTAGTGTATCCATACATTCCAAAAATAGCAGACAAATTAAGGAAAATCTGCAATCAGTATAACATCAAAATAGCTTTCCAGAGCCATACCACACTACGAGGAATTCTAACATCTACAAAGCCTAAACTTGAAATGCTGCAAAGAAAAAACTGCATCTATGAAATACCATGTGAATGTGGAAGAACATATATTGGTGAGATCAGCCGTCCCATTCAAAAGCGCTTGCAAGAACATAAACTGATGATTAGAAGAGAGAAAACAGATGTGTCTAAGGTAGCAGACCATGTATGGACCAATGAACATACGTTCAATTGGGAAAATACAAAAATATTGGATAAAGAAGAAAAGGTACAAAGAAGAAAATTTAAAGAAGCTGCTCACATGACAATGGCAAAAAATCCCATAAGCCAACCTAGTGTGACTATACATAATGTATGGAAATCACTAATCAACTTTGCTCTGAGGAAAAAGTGGAGAAATCAGGAGGAACCTCATAGATAAGTATATGAAATTATTACATACTGTTGCCTTTGTCAGGATGGCTCAGTTGGTTAGAGCGTTACCTTAAATTTCAATAATCAAGAATCTAAGGACCCAGGTTCGAATCCCATGCTAGTACTGTCACTGGTCAGGCCAGCAACACCTGAAGAAGAGGGGAGAAAAATACCTCTCGAAACGTTGTGCGTATACTAACCTGTTTGCTGTGATATTATTAACATTTGTTTCCTGTGATATTACTAACAGTTGAATGCATTTGGAATCTTTAACTAAAAATTAAACTTTTCTAAAGACATTCAACACACATATTAGATGATGGAAATAGTCCAATATAAAAATACAGTTATAAATAAGTTGTCCGACAAATTTGAAATGTAAAAATGATAATTGTTGTTTTTACAAAGTATAAGATTAAATAAAAGAAGGCAATTGTGCATTTATAAATAGTAAAAGATGTATTTGATTTTTAATATAAAAGAACATAAATAAAATTTATGTCCGAGATTAAAAGAAATATGATGATTTCTAAACTAATAAAAATTATTAGTAATTGTTTGGGTATGTATTGAAAAACTGCTGTAATTAAAGAGTGCTTGCTTTAGATATAGCATTAGCAATGGTAATTTATGTATATATGCTCTATTAATTTTAACGGTCTTACAAATAAAAAGTGGCTATTAAATATGTAGCACTGAGAATGTATAATAATGATTGTGAAATAATAAACTCCTGTGCACATATAGGATTCGTTTACATGCTAAACATTTTAAAACCATTTTAATAAAATTGTAAATAATGCCCTCTTATTAAGGATTGATTTGTTATCTATATACAAACTTGCAGACCAAATAAAATTGGAATCATTTTTTATCTGCCTAGTAGATAATGGCATTATTTGTAAACTTAATAAAATGATTTTAAAACATTTTACTCTTAAAGAATATTATTTAATAAATATATATATTATGCCTTTACTTTTTTTCAAGGAAGAAGCAACTTGTTTGGTAAATACGTTAAACTGGTTTCGTCAGGAAGTTATTGTTTTAGAAACCGAACACAAGGAACCAGTAAAAAAGCGTGCTCGTATTAACTGTCAGCTGACTAAGGATGGCCTTACACTCGGTATTATTTATGACTTGAAATTTCTAGTAATTATTTAAATATTTAGTAATGATCTCAACACAAATCAAAAGTATATTTTTGTATTGCAGATATTATTTAGAAATTTTTTTATTTTTTTGAACATTGTAGTGTTTCTTTTAAGCATATGTTCGGGTACCTGCATTAGGATATTCTCATTTGGAGTTTTTACCAATCGCTGAAGATTTTGTTCTTATTCAGATGTTGGTAAGCTTTCAGATTTATTTTTATAAGGCATTAATGCTGAATAAATTATTTGTTGCCGATCTTCTGTACATATTATCTGTTTTGGAGCTGCCATCCGCACACAAAAGTTGATAGGTAGATACTACTCGACAACTTTCATTTTTTTTCATAATGAAAATAATATCATTTCATGTAAAATAATATAAAGAAACAATTAGTATACAAATCTGTTACTATTCACATTTTAATATATAATATAAATCAATAAAAAAAATACAAATGAAAAAGCAAGCAACTTCATATTTGGTAAATGTATAAATGTTATGCATAAAATAAATATATGTTTGGAGTCTTTTTATCATTTTATTATTTATTTTTTCTGATTTGTGGAATAGTTTGTCCTCTTCGGTACTTTAATTTTTTCCAGAATGTTTTACATTGATAATAATTAATGGAAATTTTATTTTTTCAATATCATTTTTTGTTTTCTAAACAATTTAGTTTCAGATATGCTTAAAATCGAGGCCAACCTGTCTACCCGATTAGCACAATATCAGTACATATATAGCCGTGCTCAAACCCAAATGGATACTAAGTCAAATTTTTATGAACACCAATTCACTTTCGAGCCTACAGCTGCCATCATCATATGCCTAGAGAGAAATGACATCAAGCATAAACTGAAAAAGGCCTGCCATATTGCAAGAGATAAAAAGACTATTAACAAGAAACACTCCTGTATTCCCCTTCTCTAAAAAATGGCCCACTTAAACAAATAATTAGCTATTCTATTATACTAATCACCCATTCACATATCTCTAATAAAGCCGGAAATCTTCTACCTTTTGTCAGATGCCATGACTAATATAAGTTAGTCAAAAGTACACTAGGCAAAAATTGTGAACTTTATTCAGATTTAAACGTATTGAAACAGTTAGATCTGTTTCACCTATTATATTCTATAATAGTGTATTTTGTTTCACTCAGATTGCGTGTGTTTCTTTAATTTAAAACTTTGAGTGTGCTTATAATATTGCGAGTATGTGCGCGTATAATCGCCTTGTTAATTATAATATGAAAATATAGTCTTAAATATTTATATACGTGCATATTCATTTACGTTTGTTAAAACTGAAATAAACATAACGGTGTGTAGTTAGAATTTATGTAGATAACAAAATAAGTTTAAATTTATAAAATTATTCATTTAAGTTTCAATATTCATTTAAAATAATTTTCAGTTCTATTGTTTGTTTAAAATTACACAAGCTGTAATTTTGTTTACAAGTTTTAACATTTCGTCTAAAAATAATCTTTTGGCTGAAACTTGACCCACATTTAAAATTATAACTAAAGACAAATTATAAAATTCAGTCAGGCATAAATCCACACTAAGTGCTTTGCAAGACTCTAGGGAATATATCTTTGGCTCGATGTAGCTATGACGCAAATTGGAAAACTCTAGGGAATATATCTTTAACTCTGGATATAGCTATGACGCAAATTGGAATAATAGAGTTTTTAAGTCCAGATTTAACTATAGCAAATATTAAAAACTAAGTGGACATTTAGTTAAAGGCAAAGTTCGAACCAGTAAACAAGTGATGTGGCAAGAGTAAAAGGGGGAGGGACCTACTGTCAAAAGTAGAATATAAAAAAGGCCTGTAGTAGCCATCAAAAAAAGTGGTTGCTGTTACTGTTGAAAGTTGTGGTTGCTGCTGAAAATATTTCTGAAGACCAGTGCTGAAAAATTAAATAAAAAAACTGTTTCTACTGTACTTTAGCAAGCTGAGGTCTACTAAGCCACTACCCAAGCTGTTCAAATGAGGACTGTTGGCTAGAGACAATAGACAGCCATCCCTTTTCCAGACCAATGCTACCGATTGAGAGGAAACATCAGCCTGAGCCCAGTCCAGTGATGGAGAAGCTACACCTGAATACCAGAGAGTTCCTGACCAGAGTAATGGGGGAAAGCCGCCACAGAATTAAATTTCCCAAGCTGCATCCAGACTCAAACCTAGAAAAGCCACAGCCGATTTAATAAATAGAAGACGCACAAAAAAGAATGTCTTGAAAGACTCACTACCAAGATTACCGGTAAATCATTCTGCAGAATACTTTATTTCATAACTAAACTAATTCTAAATTAAAAGCTAGCTAACTAATCAAATCTCGTATTTAATTATATCATTTAAATGTTCAACTAAACTGTTTAGATTAAATTTATTTTAAAGCTTAGAGCACTCTCAAAATTCTTGCTTTATCATTAATATTTTAAGTAAGCATAAATATTTAGTTTCTATAAAACATTTCAAACATTTTTATTTATAAATTATGACTTTATTGATTGTTTTATGCCATCTATCTTTAGTTTTAAGTTCATGTTTATTAATTTATGCTGTGTTCATCAGAACGGAGTTTGTAGGTTTTAATAATTATCGAAGGGGCGAGTAAGCACCTTTTCAGTTACGTCAGATTATTGTAATAAAAAGAAATATAGGCAAAACTCCCTTCTGAAATCAAACTATTATTTATGCTAGAGTGAATCAGTTACTTATAATGCCCAAAATAAGTTATTTAAAATGTATATTTTATGTATGTTATTTAAAACGCATAGTTGCGTAGGTTATTTAAAACGCATAGTTGCGTAGGTTATTTAAAACGCATATTTGCATAAGTTATTTGAAATGGATATTTTATGAGTTATTTAAAATTAATATTTGAGTACGTTATTTAAGAATCAATATTTTGCGCGAGCTATTTAAGAATCCATATTTGACGTAGATTATTTTAAAATCAGTTCGTTTAATATTAGATGTAAATTATACGACATACAATTAATGTTTCAAGTTCTAGTAAATCTTTAAATTTTGCTATAACTCCATTTAATTAAAGATTAAGAAGCTATACAGAGATCCTTAAATCAGATTCTTGTTATCGCCTTTATCATGTGACTTAATAATCTCATTTATGAACTGATCAGTGATAGTAGCACTGAAAGAAGCTAAGATTTTGGCGTAATTAATTTATGAAAATATTAAATTAGCGTTGCGAATGTGTTGCTAGTTAGCATAAATATGCATCTCTCCTTGTTATACCTAAAATGGCCTACATCAGGATCGTTCCCACGTCAAGTCACACCTTGGAAGTTTAGGCAACTGTGACATTTATTTGTATTTGAAGGAACCAAAGCGTTCCAAAGGGCTCGTAAGCCACTGTTCTGCTCACTTGAATAAAAAGGCCTCTTCATATTATAGCAAGCAACCTGGTCTGAGGAACCATTTACTAGGTAATAAACCTCAATTAAGTACACATTCGAGGCGCACTTATTCTGATACTGTAGTTTATAACGCACTAGAATCTGATGTTTGCCACACCTCAGTTCAGCTTCCCTAGAAAGTAACTTCGGCTTTGATCCGATTCGGAATCTGAGTTAATGCGTTCATCTGTGTAGCAATTATATATCACACAAATATCTTTATAGTTGAGTTTAAACTTAGTAAAATCGTAATATCTCTATCAGTTACCCATATATTGATCACTCTAACTATTACTGATTTTCCCTATATAGAACATAGCAAGAGTTATGACGTAGAAGATGGTATGGGCATATTAAAGTCATAGACCAATTAAACATTTTGTAACCCTGAGTATTCACTCACCTGCATGTGAGCACTATAATTTGCTTTATCAAATCATTAATAACCATGAATATTCACTCACCTGTGTGTGAGCACTATAATTTGCTTAAAACATTTTGTAACCCCGAGTCATCACTCGCCTGCGCATGAGCAAACTATACCCAATTTATTTTGCTTTATAACTTATTGTTACATTAAATTTATGAAATATAAATTTATCTCAATCTCAATTCTTGCTCATTACCTTATGAATCACTAGTTAAGTTATATAATATGTAATAGGGGGGGAGGATGTCTCATGTTTTACTGCTTTGCTATTGTTGGAACGTGAAGGAAGAGATATCGAGTGTAACCTCAGGCTTGTCATTCACAATGGGTTGACTTGGAAGCACGAGTAAGAGAGTTGAGGTATGATCAGATGTAGGATATTACTATACCGATTTGGTCAGCTTTTGGTTCTCTGGCTCAGACTCTCAGTCTGTTGAGCAAATGTACAAACCTGACCATTACAGTATGTCATATAATAAATGTGGTTTTAATTTCTCCTTATTTGTAAAAATGAAAAATACTTAATTGTAAATTATTAGAGAAAAAATATAGTTAGTAATAAATTTGGCTGAACGTTTTCGAGGAACCGTGCCTCATACTCTACGTTTTTGCATATAGTTATTTTCCATATTACATTTCCTCAAGATATTGCATACCAAAATTTTCAATGTTAAATTTAATTTCAGGTAAACAAATAATATTAATTTAAGTTTTTATATATATATTTTTCCAGACAAATTATTTTCATTTTAAAAAAAAATTAAATGAATGCTTTTCAATTATGTGTTGTTTACTTTTACATACTACAACTTAAATAATAAGTTAGTTTTCTAAATAAATTATATTATTTTCATGTGTTTTTTTTACTTATATATTATTTTAAATGAACTGGTATTTTCAGTATGAAAAAAAAATAAAATGATTGATTAGCATCTTCTTGTCAACTTTCATATCTGCAAACAGGTAGTACTATATAAGATTGGCATCAATTATTTTTCGTGTTGTTTTAATGCATTTAGGATGAAGGGTTTATATTAATGGAGAATAGTCATCTGAAAGTGAAGATCGATTCTGTAGGAAGAGTAGTCTCTTTAAAAGTTCCACAGAATAAGAAGTAAGAAAAACTCCTCCCTCCCCTTTTGGTACTGATTCTTTTAATCTAATTATTATTTATTTATATTAAGAGTATAAAAACTGTATTAAGAGCAAAGCATTTTACTAATACTGGCCATTGATTCAGGCCTGCATGTTTCAGCGTTGTTTGCTCAGAACGCAATGACGCCAAGCGAAAAGTCAAGTGGCTTGGCACATTTCCAAGGATGATTATGCCATCAATAGGAAAAAATCCTACATTCTCCTTTCCAAAAAGTGGCTTGCTCTAACTAATTAATACACTATGCAAACAGTATGCTAATTTTTTAGCCTTTAAACAGGGTGTTATTCCTCCACTTCTGTCACAAGCACTGCTACGATTATCAGTCAAAACCATGCTGAGCACTACAGTATTGTTAATGTTAATAAAGCTTTGCTGTTAATACGGTTTTTGTATTTGTAAAGTGTTTGTAAATTTTGCTCAATCTAAAATAGAATAAAGTAATTGTATTTCATTTATATGTCAATGTTTTCCATTTTATTATGGACCAAAGCTGGTAATGCTGTAAGTAAACAAGGCAAAACTCTCCATATAGTAGTGCCACCCTGTGCCAACCGGAGTAATCAATGGATGCCAGAAGGCTTGTGCATAAAATCCCTATCTAATGCCTATTTATCCAATATCCCCAGACTAGTTTCTGGCTTGTGGCCTTCGTCAGTGAGGATCTTTGGATCTGAGAGCACTGCACTGAGTAGGCATTAGATAGGGAATTTATGCACAAGCCTTCTGGCATCCATTGATTACTTTGGTTGGCACAAGGTGGCACTTTTATAAACAATTATGTGCTAGTATAAGAGATGGCTGATCATGTGATGCTTAATGGTTTAATGGTGTAAGTATTTATTTTGCATTACATTATCTTGTACATATGAACTGCTGAATCTTTGTAGTTAGCATTATTGGGAAAGATCTTTGATGATGAAAAGTAAAGATATAACAGCTATCCATGACACAACTACGCAAAGATTTAATAATGGACATTACCTTGTTGAATCATCCCATTTCCTAGAAGTAGACATTGACAAATTGCCATGATTATGAAAAGATGATGTGTGATGAATTGAAAAAGTAATTGAAGAATGGACAAAAGCATCGTTACATAGTGATAATGGAGTGAGAGTAAAAAGTGAAAGATGTGAAGGAACTGATAAGTATTTTTAAAGAAAAATAATATAATGGATATGTGTAGTGACGATAACCGATTATACTTCTTCTATACGGAATGAAATAAATGTAATAAGTACTCTTATATGCAACTATAGAGAAGCTTGTTATTTCTATAAATTAAATATGGCTTAGGGCTTTCGAGTACTTATGGCGTTCTCATATTTCAACTTGCTAGGAATATGAGAATGCTGTAAGTTCTCGAAAGCCCTAAGCTGTATTTAATTTATAGAAATAACAAGCTTCTCTATAGTTGCATTTAAGCACCCTTATTACATTTGTAAATAGGAACGAATAAATATCTTTATGCTGTTTTTCTATAAAATAATAATCAGAAAATAATAACTTCTTTACAACAGCTATATAAATATCAACATTTTTTTATACATTAAATGCTTTTTTCAGAATCTGATTTGGTGCCCTTTTCAAATCATTAACAAACTATTTCAGACAAAACCATCTAGTGTTCAGTAATGAAATTAAAACAAACAATAACAATATAAATCATTAAAATAAATCAAAACTCTCATATATAAATCCAGTAATTGCAAAATTATTGACTATATCATAACAAGACAATAAATAAAATAAATTACATGCATTTTTTACAATTATATATATTGTACCCTCACTTCTCGATATATGATATATTTAAAAATAAGACTAGCTCAATCAAATTATTATGCTCGACTAAAATATGTACAACTATCTTTAATATATTTTTATAATATTATAACTTATCAGATTTATTACAAACTTATCAAAAATTAATATAGTTCAATATTATGTACTACTTAAATAAATACTTACTAAAATCATGAGACTGTGAAGTGAAGTTACAATTGGTAATTGGACTTACATTGAGTCAATGTCTTTCCAAGACACTGTCTCAATGGCATAAGAATACTATTACCTCTTTATTATCTCATTACTAACTCTACAGCATTCTTATGACTTTTATAAATGAATTATCTTTAATAATAATAGATAAACAAATCTCAATCTTTTATTAAGGAACTATAATTAAATGATCTCAGGTTCTTCTAATTATCTTAAAGTAATAATAATTCATGTAGATAGGAATGATAAGGGATTTAATATCAAACCTAAATACACCTAACTTATTCCAATAACAATAACTGACAATAATAATCTTTAGTGTATAGCTTAATCTCATCTATTTTATTGTACTATTAATCATTAAAAAAATAAGTAAATCATATACATGTCTTTCATTTCCATATAGTATCTTAATTTTAAAATAGACCAAAATCTTATAATTTAACAATCTGTGGCAATAAATAATATTATACTCTTATATTGTGCATTATAACTACATTGTGACCATTGTAATATTATATGTTCATGTCAATCAATTTCTATAAGTTATATTAAGAAAATATTGTGTTTCTTTCTCAAATAATAAAATAATAAATTCATATTGTGCAAATATTATGTACATTCAAATTATCTGTTGTCAAATGCTGTGGTGTAAAATAATGAATTCAACACATCTTTTAAACAACTTAACAAATTTATTTACATCAACTTTAACAAATAATTTATTTACACTATTTACATTTAAATGGAACTAAAGAAAATAAACAAAAATAAGAAAAATAATAAGACAAGTTTTTTACACTGTTACTATTCCATAATCATAAGTAGATAATTTATACATTTATTAAATGTTCTATCAATAACATTTAATTAAGCTTATGACTTTAATTTTAATAAAAAATCATTTGTTATCAATTAATATAAGAAAAGGTTTATGTAAGATATCATTCATGTAGCATGTATGTAAATAAACAAACTTTAATAATTAAAAATGCTATTTCACTTAAGTCTTACTGTTATTTATATTATAATGTACTAGTATGTATTAAATGTACCATTAATATTACTCAAAGATCAATTAATGTATAAACTAATGTAACTTTGTACTACAATAACAATTATTGATTATCACTGTTTATTTCATTCCGATATAATGTCATACCACATGTCTTATCAAAATATGCAATAGGTATATGTTCTTTTTAAAGTAATATTTAAAATTATTCAACAATTTCAAATTTTTATAACGTATTATATTAAATAAAATTCTATGATTCTTTTCCACTTTAATTATTACACTTCTTTACTTGTTATTCTTATTCTATCTACAAATATCATTTTGTCCTTATTTAACTTCAGAAAAATAGATGACCAATTTCAAAAACAAAAAATAATAACGATCCAAACTCTCTTATACCTCATCCTCTATATACAATAAGCCTTCAATCAAGATATAAATTCTATGTAAAATTAACTTTTTATCTAATAAAAATATAATAATTAATAAAGCAAGTCATATATAACATGACATTACTTTTATGAGCTTGTAATTACAAAAATGCACATAGAGAGCGTACCAATAGCTCTAACAAGCTCGTAAATTAACAAGTGCGGTTATGAGAAATATTTAAAATCTCTATCCAGAACACTCTTATCTCCAGACCATGGTTTCGGGCTTATGGCCCACGTCAGTGGAGAGCTAGAATATTCGGACACTAGACCTAAAATATCAACTCAAAAAACCAGCACTTATTTCAAACGTATATTTAAGAAGAAACTCTGAATTTTTCGGACATGAAAATGTCTTTAAATCCAGCTATCTAACTTAAATAGCTATATGGGACTGAAGTATATTCAGATCTACCATATTCTAATAGGCTCAGCATAGCCAAAGCCTTAAAGGTAAAATTATAATAATTAATAAAGCAAGTCATATATAACATGACATTACTTTTATGAGCTTGTAATTACAAAAATGCACATAGAGAGCGTACCAATAGCTCTAACAAGCTCGTAAATTAACAAGTGCGGTTATGAGAAATATTTAAAATCTCTATCCAGAACACTCTTATCTCCAGACCATGGTTTCGGGCCATATGGCCCACGTCAGTGGAGAGCTAGAATATTCGGACACTAGACCTAAAATATCAACTCAAAAAACCAGCACTTATTTCAAACGTATATTTAAGAAGAAACTCTGAATTTTTCGGACATGAAAATGTCTTTAAATCCAGCTATCTAACTTAAATAGCTATATGGGACTGAAGTATATTCAGATCTACCATATTCTAATAGGCTCAGCATAGCCAAAGCCTTAAAGGTAAAATTATAATAATTAATAAAGCAAGTCATATATAACATGACATTACTTTTATGAGCTTGTAATTACAAAAATGCACATAGAGAGCGTACCAATAGCTCTAACAAGCTCGTAAATTAACAAGTGCGGTTATGAGAAATATTTAAAATCTCTATCCAGAACACTCTTATCTCCAGACCATGGTTTCGGGCTTATGGCCCACGTCAGTGGAGAGCTAGAATATTCGGACACTAGACCTAAAATATCAACTCAAAAAACCAGCACTTATTTCAAACGTATATTTAAGAAGAAACTCTGAATTTTTCGGACATGAAAATGTCTTTAAATCCAGCTATCTAACTTAAATAGCTATATGGGACTGAAGTATATTCAGATCTACCATATTCTAATAGGCTCAGCATAGCCAAAGCCTTAAAGGTAAAATTATAATAATTAATAAAGCAAGTCATATATAACATGACATTACTTTTATGAGCTTGTAATTACAAAAATGCACATAGAGAGCGTACCAATAGCTCTAACAAGCTCGTAAATTAACAAGTGCGGTTATGAGAAATATTTAAAATCTCTATCCAGAACACTCTTATCTCCAGACCATGGTTTCGGGCTTATGGCCCACGTCAGTGGAGAGCTAGAATATTCGGACACTAGACCTAAAATATCAACTCAAAAAACCAGCACTTATTTCAAACGTATATTTAAGAAGAAACTCTGAATTTTTCGGACATGAAAATGTCTTTAAATCCAGCTATCTAACTTAAATAGCTATATGGGACTGAAGTATATTCAGATCTACCATATTCTAATAGGCTCAGCATAGCCAAAGCCTTAAAGGTAAAATTATAATAATTAATAAAGCAAGTCATATATAACATGACATTACTTTTATGAGCTTGTAATTACAAAAATGCACATAGAGAGCGTACCAATAGCTCTAACAAGCTCGTAAATTAACAAGTGCGGTTATGAGAAATATTTAAAATCTCTATCCAGAACACTCTTATCTCCAGACCATGGTTTCGGGCTTATGGCCCACGTCAGTGGAGAGCTAGAATATTCGGACACTAGACCTAAAATATCAACTCAAAAAACCAGCACTTATTTCAAACGTATATTTAAGAAGAAACTCTGAATTTTTCGGACATGAAAATGTCTTTAAATCCAGCTATCTAACTTAAATAGCTATATGGGACTGAAGTATATTCAGATCTACCATATTCTAATAGGCTCAGCATAGCCAAAGCCTTAAAGGTAAAATTATAATAATTAATAAAGCAAGTCATATATAACATGACATTACTTTTATGAGCTTGTAATTACAAAAATGCACATAGAGAGCGTACCAATAGCTCTAACAAGCTCAGTAAATTAACAAGTGCGGTTATGAGAAATATTTAAAATCTCTATCCAGAACACTCTTATCTCCAGACCATGGTTTCGGGCTTATGGCCCACGTCAGTGGAGAGCTAGAATATTCGGACACTAGACCTAAAATATCAACTCAAAAAACCAGCACTTATTTCAAACGTATATTTAAGAAGAAACTCTGAATTTTTCGGACATGAAAATGTCTTTAAATCCAGCTATCTAACTTAAATAGCTATATGGGACTGAAGTATATTCAGATCTACCATATTCTAATAGGCTCAGCATAGCCAAAGCCTTAAAGGTAAAATTATAATAATTAATAAAGCAAGTCATATATAACATGACATTACTTTTATGAGCTTGTAATTACAAAAATGCACATAGAGAGCGTACCAATAGCTCTAACAAGCTCGTAAATTAACAAGTGCGGTTATGAGAAATATTTAAAATCTCTATCCAGAACACTCTTATCTCCAGACCATGGTTTCGGGCTTATGGCCCACGTCAGTGGAGAGCTAGAATATTCGGACACTAGACCTAAAATATCAACTCAAAAAACCAGCACTTATTTCAAACGTATATTTAAGAAGAAACTCTGAATTTTTCGGACATGAAAATGTCTTTAAATCCAGCTATCTAACTTAAATAGCTATATGGGACTGAAGTATATTCAGATCTACCATATTCTAATAGGCTCAGCATAGCCAAAGCCTTAAAGGTAAAATTATAATAATTAATAAAGCAAGTCATATATAACATGACATTACTTTTATGAGCTTGTAATTACAAAAATGCACATAGAGAGCGTACCAATAGCTCTAACAAGCTCGTAAATTAACAAGTGCGGTTATGAGAAATATTTAAAATCTCTATCCAGAACACTCTTATCTCCAGACCATGGTTTCGGGCTTATGGCCCACGTCAGTGGAGAGCTAGAATATTCGGACACTAGACCTAAAATATCAACTCAAAAAACCAGCACTTATTTCAAACGTATATTTAAGAAGAAACTCTGAATTTTTCGGACATGAAAATGTCTTTAAATCCAGCTATCTAACTTAAATAGCTATATGGGACTGAAGTATATTCAGATCTACCATATTCTAATAGGCTCAGCATAGCCAAAGCCTTAAAGGTAAAATTATAATAATTAATAAAGCAAGTCATATATAACATGACATTACTTTTATGAGCTTGTAATTACAAAAATGCACATAGAGAGCGTACCAATAGCTCTAACAAGCTCGTAAATTAACAAGTGCGGTTATGAGAAATATTTAAAATCTCTATCCAGAACACTCTTATCTCCAGACCATGGTTTCGGGCTTATGGCCCACGTCAGTGGAGAGCTAGAATATTCGGACACTAGACCTAAAATATCAACTCAAAAAACCAGCACTTATTTCAAACGTATATTTAAGAAGAAACTCTGAATTTTTCGGACATGAAAATGTCTTTAAATCCAGCTATCTAACTTAAATAGCTATATGGGACTGAAGTATATTCAGATCTACCATATTCTAATAGGCTCAGCATAGCCAAAGCCTTAAAGGTAAAATTATAATAATTAATAAAGCAAGTCATATATAACATGACATTACTTTTATGAGCTTGTAATTACAAAAATGCACATAGAGAGCGTACCAATAGCTCTAACAAGCTCGTAAATTAACAAGTGCGGTTATGAGAAATATTTAAAATCTCTATCCAGAACACTCTTATCTCCAGACCATGGTTTCGGGCTTATGGCCCACGTCAGTGGAGAGCTAGAATATTCGGACACTAGACCTAAAATATCAACTCAAAAAACCAGCACTTATTTCAAACGTATATTTAAGAAGAAACTCTGAATTTTTCGGACATGAAAATGTCTTTAAATCCAGCTATCTAACTTAAATAGCTATATGGGACTGAAGTATATTCAGATCTACCATATTCTAATAGGCTCAGCATAGCCAAAGCCTTAAAGGTAAAATTATAATAATTAATAAAGCAAGTCATATATAACATGACATTACTTTTATGAGCTTGTAATTACAAAAATGCACATAGAGAGCGTACCAATAGCTCTAACAAGCTCGTAAATTAACAAGTGCGGTTATGAGAAATATTTAAAATCTCTATCCAGAACACTCTTATCTCCAGACCATGGTTTCGGGCTTATGGCCCACATCAGTGGAGAGCTAGAATATTCGGACACTAGACCTAAAATATCAACTCAAAAAACCAGCACTTATTTCAAACGTATATTTAAGAAGAAACTCTGAATTTTTCGGACATGAAAATGTCTTTAAATCCAGCTATCTAACTTAAATAGCTATATGGGACTGAAGTATATTCAGATCTACCATATTCTAATAGGCTCAGCATAGCCAAAGCCTTAAAGGTAAAATTATAATAATTAATAAAGCAAGTCATATATAACATGACATTACTTTTATGAGCTTGTAATTACAAAAATGCACATAGAGAGCGTACCAATAGCTCTAACAAGCTCGTAAATAAAAATAAAAAAATATAGACTTTATATACTTCTTACTAACTTTAAAAGAAAAATAAATAACTTACGCTAATAAAATCTAATTCCTAATATTGTAATAGAAACATTAAAATTTACTCACGAAAGAATCATATAATTATTTCTAGGGTATCATATTACGTTGTACTAAATTTACATCATCAATTTAAAATATGCATATTAAAATAAAACTGCTATTATTAATCTTATGCGTGTATATTATTTAAACATTAATAATACATTCATTCAATAATCATATAACATTTGGTTGATCTAAAGAAAAACATAGTAAATACATCAGTATTATTATTATTACATAATTTTTACCATAAATAATCTTTCAATGTACAGTCCGTCACACAATGTCCTCCACGACTCCAGTTTTACAAAATAATTTCACATTTACACTCAACAATTATTCTTTAAAATATTACGTGTTGTATAATTATAAAATAAACTTTATGCAATAAAAGTTATATTAGTATTTAATTATTATTTTAAAAAAAAAATATAAATGTACCTTTCCTATCTTTAATAAATCAATAATTAATGAAATATTTATGTTAGTTAATAAATAAACATATTACATAACATCCAACGGTGTCTTCTTCCAGCTATAATTGTTCTTTTTCCTAGGCACAAATTTTCACCAAACACTACTTCCTTTTCCGGTACATCACGTGTTTTTAAAAGTTTTATAGAATAAATGAAAACGTTCTTTTTTTTAAAAAAAATAAAGAAAAGTCAGTTCCATCATAAAACAAAAATAAAATTAAAATAGTTTATAGGATCCCGGTTCATTTCTTTTAAGAAAAATTATTTAAAAGTTATTATTTTTAGCATTAGTTAATAATTTATAAAGTTCTTGTTTAATTATTTTAATTGATTTGATTTGGATATTCACGTATATTTGATTTTGCGCATTCCGTAACAGATATTTAGGTAAGATTACTTTTAAAGTCTTTTGTACGACCAGCGTTCAGACTTTAATAATATCATAATTTTACTTATAAGTATTTCTTTACTTATTAAATCTCCAATTTATTTGCCTTTTAAAACTGTCAAAATGTAGTCTTTTAAACCATAAAGACTTAACAAGGCAAATATTTTTAAATAATCATAATTATTTACCATCTTTACTAAGCTATATACTTAGATTTATAACTTACAAATACTTTCTTTATAAAGAAGTATTTTCATTCTTTTAAATATCTATTTTATAAAAATTAATTACCATCAGCTTTTAAAATTATATAAGGTCCAACGTATTATTTTTATGCATCTAGAAACTCTCCTAGTTAATCCAGCGTTTGTTAAATTTTCAGTATAAAATCTCCAATATATTTTATCCTCATACGATGTCCTCATGATTATTTGATAGTAAATTGAGCTTTAATAGGAAAACGATCAATAGGGAACTATAATAAATCAACACTGCATATTTATCGATAAACTTTTATAAATTATTTTAAAAAACTACTCTCTAATAATTTTAAAACGATTTTGAGAGCGTCTATAATCACTTAGCCATTTCTAATAGCAACCTTTACTTTAAGAATTTCAATCACAAGTCCCCTCCGAACAATTGAACCTTGGTTTTATACCGGAAGAAAACTCCCACTTGATTGGTGAATTAAACAATCAACTTGCTAGCTTATTTACATATTTTACCAACAAGACAGAATTAAAAATAAATAATGACTTATTTAATATTTATTATTTATCACGCTATTAAATTCTTAAATTAATATTCATCATTTATTTAAATCCATTAAACATTTTTTTTAAAATATACTTTCTTACTTAATTTCACTTTTAACTTTTATAAGATTATTTTATAAACAAACTAAGTCTATTTTTATTCGTTACGTTTTTTATGCAGTATTTTAAAAATCAGATTTAATATTTTACATTAATTATCTTTATTTTTATTTCACGATAGCCAATATAATACTTATAAATTTTATAACAGAATTTTTAAAATAGCTTTGCAACTTTACTAAAAAAAAACTCCCAAGCATGTGTGTGTGTGTCTAACTAACATCTGTTTTTACAACAGAGCTACAGACGCTTGTAATAATCTAAAAATAAACCAACAATTCATTTTTAAAAATAAATAATATATTATAACAGCTTTTAAAATAATACTTCGATATTATTAAAATCAAATATTAATCTTCTATCATGTATTACTAATAATTAAAATATTTATATTCATTTATTAAATATTAATTCTTATCAACAATAAATATATGCATTTAATTTTAACTTGTCTTTTTAAAACTTTAGCTTAAAGCATTTATTTATTAAATTTATTAATGCAGTATTGATTATGGCCAGTTTTCCCAACCATATAATATTATCACTCCCATTGAAACGTCTCTCTCAAACATCAGCACAATTTTCACATATCAAATATTCATGAATTACTTTAGTTACACTTTTTAAAAAGATTGTTATAAATAAATTAACATCATATAGTTAAATATGTCTTAAATTTAAAATTTTTTAAATAGATTGATACATCAATTTATGGAGACCCATACAAAAGGGCACAATATACATATTTTATATAATTTTCCATTCATTTTTAATTAACTAATTGATAACCAAATTTATAGAAGTTTTGTAACTATTCATACAATTATTTAAATTATTTTTAATATAGTACGTTTCACATATTTGTCTTCTTTTTGGATCTTTGATATAATTTAAATGTTTATTACATTTTGTAGCATCTATTCTATGCCCATATTTCAAGAAATGAATGTATAATGCAAGATTTATCATCTTTTCTCTTAATTTCATTATTATGTTCTTTGGTTCTTACCTCTAATTGTTTGCCAGTATGACCACAGTAAATCATTTTACAATTTCACATGTAATTTTATATGCAATTCCTTTTTTGTACTGGATATTATCTCTTAACGTATATTTATCTATTAATAGATAGAGATTTTTACTGTTTGACCAGCCAATATTTATATTCTTCTCAATATAATTTTTGTTATATCTTAATGTATTATATATCTTAGGATACTATGAAAGTCTAATCCATTTTTTATTTGATTCATTATTACCATTATCAATACCATTATTTTCCTCTGAAATCTTATCACCCACTACAGATGTTTTAGAATTAAAAAGTATATTTTTAATAGATTGTATTATTAATAAATTAAATAGGAATCAAAGTATTTTTACATGCATATTGAAAAAATATATCCAAATATTCCAAGACTTGAACGTATAGATATATTAATAAAAAAATTTAAGTAAACATATAGATGATATAAATATAATAAATATTATTGAAGAGAGTTTAAAATTAATACACAATAGTTTATATTTTAAATATAACAATGAATTTTGGTATATATATGAGGGATGGGTTATGGGTTATGCAATTAGTGGCTTAATATCATCAATATTTATAAATAAATTAGAAAATATTGTAATTAAAAAAGGTAATTAGTAAAGAAATAATACATTTTTCTAGATATATTGATGATATTTTAATTTTTGGTAATAAAAGAGCAATGAATAACATTTATAATGAATTTAATAACAATATATATAAAATTAAATTTACAAAAGTAGAATTTGAAGATAAGATTAAATATTTAGATATAGAAATTAATATAGATAAAGATAATAAAATTAAGTTAAAACATTTTATTAAAGAACATAAATTAAGAAAAATTATTCGTGTAGATTCACAACAAGCATGGGTGCAGAAATTAGCAGTTATTAAAAATTTTAAATATTGGAATAATAAATATAATATAGATGAAAGTGTAGCTCAATTGCAAAAGAATCAATTTATTAAATTATATAAAGATTATGGATATAATCCTAAAACTATTAAAAATATATTTTTTAATTCTAAAACATCTGTAGTGGATGTTAATATTTCTGAGAAAAATAATGGTATTAATAATGGTAATAATGAATCAAATAAGAAATGGATTAGACTTTCATATTGTCCTAAGATATATAATATATTCAGATATAACAAAAATTGTATTGAGAAGGATATAAATATTGGCTGGTCAAATAGTAAAAATCTCGATCTATTATAGGTAATTATAGGTTAAGAGATGGATATCAGGTACAAAAAAGGAATTGTATATAAAATAATATGTGAAATTTGTAAAATGATTTACTTTGGGCATACTGGCAAACAATTAGAGGTAAGAGCCAAAGAACATAATAATGTAATTAATAGAAGACATGATAAATCTGCGTTATACATCCTTTACTTGAAATATGGGCATAGAATAGATGCTTCAAAAAGTATTAAGAATTTAAATTACACCAAAGATCCAAAAAGAAGACAAATATACGAATCATACTATATTAAAAATAATTTAAATAATTGTATGAATATTTACAAAACTTCTATAAATTTGATTACTAATCGATTAATTAAAAATGAATAGAAAATTATATAAATTGTCATATATATATAATTGTAAAAAATGCATATAATATATTTTGTAATTATTAGATTTATATATGCGGGTTTTGATTTATTTTAGTGATTTATATTGTTATTGTTTGTTTTAATTTCATTATTGAACACTAGATGGTTTTGTCTGAAATAGTTCGGTAACTATTCCTGACTCCGTTTAAGGAGAAGTCACAGTGCACCACATCACATCATAACATAACATAATAGATTCCTAACATTTGGAAAGAACACCAAATCAGGTGCTGAAAAAAATTTTGATATTTATATAGCTATTGTAAAGAATGTATTATTTTCTGATTATTATTTATAAATAGATAAATGTTTTAAAAAGCATGTTATATAATCGATACACATGACCACATACCTGTGAAAAAGATAAACGATCTCCAACCTACATATATCTTGCTGAACCACATCAGTCGGTCCAAGTCATCATCTCCCACACCCATGTACACTCAGAGCTCAGTTTATATTAAGATAGCAAATCTTAAAACTCTAATGGACAGGCTTCAATCTTCTCCAACTCTTCAGCCATCCATATTGTTGAAAATCTGACGATGGAATGCTCAATGCTCTTCTTGATGCCAATATTGTTATATCCATGTTGACTTTAAGTCAGTCTGACCCCATGGATTTGACAATAATATTGACATCAACAAGGGCTTTGAGCATTTCATTTGTCAGATTTTCAATAATATGGATGAATGAATAGTTGGAGGGTGTAGTAGATTGAAGCCTGTCCATTAAAGTTTGAATATTTCTATCTTTCCATTAAAGTTTGAATATTTTCTATCTTAATATAAACTGAGCACTAATTATATATATATGTGTGGAAGATGATCTGGACCAACTGATGAGTACTGGTTCAGCATGAAATACATATAATGAAGATCTTTTTTTTTTTTTGTTCACATATATGTGGTTATGTGTATTGATGATATAAAATGGAATAGATAGCTGAAGTGAGCTTGGAAGTCTGTGTTCAAATTTCTTCTAAATACTTTTTAATAATGCATATCGCGCATGTTCGGAACTAGTATGGGTAATTAAATTATTGTTGAACTATATCTAATTTTGATGAACAGAGAAATAGGCTAATAATAAATTAAGAGAAATAAACGAAGATAAATTGTATTTCAACTGACAACATGCAGTCAATTGTCAGAAAAATAAAAAGGCAATAAAACATCATAAGATGTGAAAAACATGTGCTGTATCCGCTAATATGAACATATGTGAATTACAATGTACGATAAAAGAAAAGTCAAGGCAAATTGTATATATTTAGATTCATATGGTGGTTGAAATATATATTGAAATGATTGTAGTTTAGTTAAAATGTTATATTAAAAGTAAAGATTGTTACCAAACAGAAAATTTCCATTTAATGAAAGAAATTTAATTAATGCGAACTATAATTAAATTTACTGAGTTGAAACGGAATTAATCAGACTGAGAATAAACTCTCCACTTGTAATCTTCCCATTGGCTGAAATACTCCAGAAATAACAAAAGAAGTGAAAGGGATAAAACATGTAGAACAGAAAACATTCTCTTTTTTGTTTTGTTTGGAAACCAGTTGAAGCAGTGGAAGAAAATCAGTGGACATCTTTCCCCCAGAATCCCATCTCTTGTAGGTTAAGAAGTTGACTAGGGACTTTGAAAAATAATTTTACGGCCAGTAACATGGGAAGTGTTGTAGCAAGATTGAATTCAACATTTTAATTCACTTAATTAAACTGGAGGGGGGTGTGCTTAATTGGAAATTAATCCTCAAATGATTTACCCTCGAATCCATCATTGTCTTGAACTGCTCAGAATATATGGTGGTGAATGTTTGTACCATAATTGAAATTTTCTTTTATAGCAATCAGGAAGTAATTTAGTATAGTAGAGTTCCTGGTCTGAAACTTTGTGTTTTGCTTAGTTTGTATTTATTTTCATACAGTTCAGTTTTTAATGAAAAATGTTAAGACATTTTAAATAGAGTGATCTGCTTTACCATTGATATATATTGTAACGATATATAAATATGTCGTTACATTAATTTAAAATAAAAACTTAAAAGTTCGCAAATAAAAGGAAAAAACTAAACGCTAAAATTAAAACATTGTTAAACGTGTATACATTCGCACAGATGTTAAACTTTAAAAATATTTTTTTTCATAAACAAAAAAAAAAAAGTATTTGAATGTATTTTTTTTAAATAAAAAAATACAAGATTGAAATATAAAAATATTTTAATAAAAAAAATAACGTAAGTTAAAATAAAAGCAGGTATTAATTAATTCCTGTAATCTATAAAAGGAAATGATTGTTTATTAATTATCTAAAAGCTGTTTAATTAAAAAGTCAGATGGAAAGTTAGATAAGAGAAGAAAGAGATTTTAGCTTGACAAATGGAAGCACTAAGCCTTGGCCCGGACCATAACGAAAAAACAGATTAGTGACGTTTTGTTCAGTGAATCCTTGTGGATGATATAAAAAGAAAAAAATATTGAGTTGAAGAGCTTTTTTCAACTTGGTTGGGGAGACGAGCGATAAAGACGCACTTTATCGTTCTCTCCCACTTATCTCTGAAATGAAATGACTGATACCATGAACCAGCAAATGCCACCTCCTGAACATTAGATCGATCTTTCAATTAAAGACTCCGTGGACATTGACACCAGGAACCGGGAGTTCTGCTACCGTAAGCTATAGGAAAGGAACAATTCTTAAAATCAATCAAGAACTTTCGTCAAGTTGAACAAATTAATAAACAAGCCGACTTATTTAAAATGGACTCTTATCTGACTTTTTGTAAGTTTTAAATCAAATTAATAATGGTTAATTTTATATCTTTCCCGATTGTTAAAAGAATCATTTCCCTTTTAATATTTTTTATGTGTAGTAATATTTTATTGTAGAAATTATTAAATGCATTACATTTAAGTTGTCTATAGACGCTTGCATGGATTCGTTTGCGGTTAATTAGATTTTGGTTTTCATATTTGATCAAAATATATAGACATTCGATAAATAATGATACCTTACGGTGAGTATCTAAAATGTATTTATTCGGATGTCTTTTAAGTTATTGGTGACAACACAAGTATCTTATGGTGAATACTATTGGGTTACTTATAAGTTTCCCTCTGCGATTGTCGGTATCAATAATTTTGTATTTTGATCGTTTATGTTTATTTTGAAATGTTTTTGACCGTGGAATCTATGTAATCGATCTATACCCAACATTTTTAAACAAATCTGTGCGAACGTATTTCAATGTTAAATTTAAGTCGGGCGTGAATGGCTGTATAGATTTGTAAAGTTATATTAGGGGAGGGTAATCTTAGGTTATTTGTTTCGTGGTTGAATTGGCTCAATGGTTTCGATATATTTGTGTAGGTAGTAAATGTAGCAGGAGATCCGCCACGTGCAGGATTACATATATACGCCGCACACCCTCTGTTGCCTATGGAATTGGATAGTAAGACGCAAGACGCAATCCATTCCTATGGAGTTTTATGTTTATTGTTCTACTCGCCATCAGAAGTAGCATTCCTGGTGGTGGAGAGCAACAATGTCTTCTCATTATACTGTTCAGATGTGCATTCCTGACAGTATAGTCTATTTAGTGCCGTTGTATTTTCATGCTACATTGAATACATAAATGTATCGGATGACTGGCGTCAGTTTGACTTTGAACTTTTAGCCTAGGGTTAAATAAGGGAAGAATATTGTCTTTTCAAATACAGATCTATGTAGCCTATTCATACCCGACCCTCTAAAAAAAAATATTAAACATTATAGCAAGCTATTTTAAATGTAAAATTAAAAATTAAGATAAAAATCTAAATGTTAAACTTATTCCTCGAATTTAGAATGATTTTATATGTGCGTAAATAAATATTTTTCTGTGTTAATTTCTGGCAGTGGCTTTTATTATTTTTTTATATTTATATCTAAGGTTATATATTTTATTATCTCTGCGTCTCCACTGAGCTAGTGACAATGGGCTAACGATCTAAATATGTAAATAAAGTGGAATCCTAACAGCGCGTATCTGCCTACTTTATAAATTTTTCTAGGCTCAAATGCCTAGATGGCGCCCTTTGGTAGTGCGGTGCGATGCGATCTCCCACTTCGTTTGGATCGTTATAATATATATATATAATAGGTTCGTGAAGTCATGCTGTTGTGTTTGGCTTGGCTTATAGGTTCGGTTCCAAACCAACAGACAAATGATGACAAACTACTCAACAATTAATATGTATAATTTATCAGTTACAAAAATATACACACGTTAGTTAATCAAACATATTGTGCGCTCAAGTAAGAGACTCTTCCGGTTGTACAAGACAGCTTGCCTCGAGTCAGTTGCGGACGTAGCAGTTTCCAGTCTCTATATGGACTTGCCTCACTGCATCGATGTCACTATAATGACTAGAGAAATACCTTTGCTGATGACAAAGGGTTTATTGGAGAACACATTCAATTGTTCAGGTTGGCAGAAGTAATTTCTGTCTCTGCCTTGCCTCCAAAAAGGCTGACTATTTAATGGCAGATCCCCTTCCTTACTGGCAACACTCTGATTAAGCCCGCAAACCTCAATGAAGGATTTATCCCCATTGGATAGCAGCAGGGTGCTAGCCAATCAGGCAAGGAATCTGGAATAGTCCACTTCTAAAGGCAAGGTTAGATATGACACATGCATTCATAATTTAGATGGTTAAACATTTGTAAAATCAGACACAACATTGGGAAATTTGCATTATTGAGTATTTATGGTAACTGTCACTTACTGAAGCTATTAAAAGCATATAATACGATCTGTATTTCATAGATAAATTGTATTTACCTTTAGAGAACCATTTTTTTTGTCATGTGACATAATTTATTTTTAAATTTTTGAATTTCAAACTCTATCTTACATACAAGATATTAAATAATTCTTGGACCCCAGGTAAGTTTTAGCAACAGTTAATCAAAAAGTCTATGGTCTATATATTTTTTATGAATAAAAAGTAATAAATCTCATTCAATTTCGGGAACATTAACATAAGCGTTGAATAAATCAATAATTAAAGACTATAGTAAATATTGATTTACGTAAGCAAACGTATATGATATGGATAGAATACTGAAAAAAAAAGTTCAATTTTGATTATTTATAAAGTCTGTAATTGCTTATTTATTGACAGATCTCATAATATAGTGTGATTAATGCACCCATCTACCATGTCCATGGCATGGACTTGAATCAGGTGAATCTTGAAAATTTTTTGAGATCATAATTAGCCTTAGATTTTTTCCCAGGTAATTGGCCACAGATAGACCATCTAGTCATTAAATATTAGCTCGTGTAAAAATTTCGCGTTAATGTTGATAGAGATGTAGTAGTTCTTATGGCATTTATTCTCTTTTTCTTAATATTGCAATGTTCATAGTTACTTATTATGCATGGATATCGGTGACTATGCAATTGTTAATAATGTTTTAATTATAGTTTATAATATTAATTATAAAGAGGTAATACTTCTGAGCATGTGTTTCTTTTGTTTTGTGAATATAATTATTTTAAAATAAACATTTTTGCAGAGACCTCGTATGTGATCATCTCAATCAGTTTGTGATTTTTGATGATGTTCCTCTTTATTGGGATGCCTGGGATGTAATGGATTATCATTTGGAGACAAGGTAATCAGATAAATATTTTGTTTTTAATTTATAAAACTATTACAAGTTATATTAAACCATTACAAATTATGTTAGTTTTTTTATTATTTTGTAATTTAAACACTCGTGTTACACATAATATTGACATTGAAAGACTTAAGTGACTGAAGTGGACTTGGGATGGACATATTTCTAGAAGAGATTATAATAGATGACAGTTGAAATCTTCATCTGGATTCCTAGATAAAAGACCTAGAAAGAGACCACATGTGAGATGGATGGTTGTTTGTTTACTGACATCATTGAAAGAATTAAAATACCGGAGGTGGGCTTGGCATATTGCTAGAATAGATGATAATAGATGGACAATTGAAATTTTCAACTGGATTCTAACAGGTTGTAAAAGACCTAGAAATAGACCACATGTGAGATGGATAAATGAAATAAGGAAATGTGATGGGGTAATGTGAAGAAAAGAGGCTAGAGATCGGAGAAGGAGAATTGAACATGGAGAGGCCTTTATCCAGCTGTGGATCAATAATGGTTGAAAAATACTGATGATGTTTACACTTTGATTTACAAGTATTAACTTTTCTGAATTCACAACATTGACAACAATCACTTCATATAAATTGATTATTACTGATCATTTATAAAACTAGAGATTAACACCAGTTAAAAATTAATATATCTGTTTTGTTTGTTTGTTTGTTTTAAATTTAACATAAATGTTATGGAATAATTCAACTTTTTTTTTTTAATATATATTAAGACAAGTAATCATAGAATGTATTTCTCCTGCTTGTATCTGTGATGAAGGACCTCTAAGAGTATCCGCTGAAGTAAGAATTGAATTTTAACATAATAATGGTTGCCGGTTAACAATAACAGTTAATAATAATTGTAATGATATATATATATTAATATTACAGGTTTCACTAAAAATAAGCGATAAAAGCCGTATTAAGCAAATAATTTCATTGGATATTAACTCTCCATTTGTGAGGTTTGAGAATGAAGTTAGTAAAATTGGCATTTAAATGTGACCATTTTTTTATCTTAATTTTTATAAGTCGTTATTATGGATTTTTTTTTACTTTTTCAGGTCGTATGGAAAGAAAGTCATAAATTTCTTAAAGTTGAATTTTCTGCCAATATTTTATCTCGCTACGCAAGTTATGAGATTCAATTTGGCCATTTGGAAAGACCTAACCATTTTAATACATCTTGGGATTGGGCAAAATTTGAGGTTTATAAATGTTATTTATTCGTAAATACATCAAAAAATTACTATCAATTTACTTTTTTGAATAATAATTATGTATATCACACAGAGGCAAAACTTTCCATGCAGTATCGCCATTCAGTGCAAGCCAGAGTAATCAATGGATGCAGGAAGGTCTGTCCAAAAAATCCCTACCTAGTGACTATTCATCCAATATCCCCAAACAAGTTTTTAGCTTGTGGCTTTCAACAGTGAGGAGCCTTGGATTCGAGAGCACTGCACCTAGATCTTAAGATCTAATGCAGCTCTCTAGCAGTCACCTTATAGGCTTTGAATCCAAAATGAAAACCCAATGATGTTTTCAATTCAAGCTCATTAGCTTGTATAATCATATAGATCTGAACTCAGTTCAGCATCCATACTTTTTGGTGTCTTGTTATTTAATAACCACAGTCACCATAATCCTATTGGCCAAGATTAGTATTAAACCACTAAACATCACATAATCACCATTTTTTATGCATACACAAGCTGTTTGCAAGCTAATGAGTTTGAATTGAAAACACTATTGAGTTTCCATTTGGACTCAATGTTTTATAGTTAGCTAGTAAGATAAAAGGTGACTGCTGGTGGCTTGCATTAGATCCTAAAATCTAGGTGCAGTACTCTCAGATCCAAGGCTGCTCACTGATGAAAGCCACAAGTTAGAAACTAATCTGGAGATATTGGATGAGTAGGTACTATATAGGGATTTTATGCCCAAACCTTCCTGCATCTTGCACTGAGTGGCACTCCTATATGGAAAGTTTTGCCTCTGTGTAAACAGCTTGTGTAAACAAAGAACAGTGATCATATGATGTTTAGTGGCTTAATCATATATATTATGTATCAAAAAAATTATTTAGGTATGTCATACTGCATTTTGAAAAGGACAAAAATTAATATTTGCCAAAAAGAGCTTTTCTGTATTATTATTGTTATTATATATATACAATTATTGTTGTTATATAAAGATATCATATGATTTATTTAATTTGCAAAAAACTGCACTTAAGGTACTGAGCTCATTGAAAAAATTAAAAGACTGAAGTGGAGTTGGGATGGACATATTGCTAGAAGAGATGATAATAGACGGACAATTGAAATCTTAAACTGGATTCCAAAAGATTGTAAAAGACCTAGAAAGAGACCTCATGTGAAATGGATGGATGAAATAAGAGACTGAAATGGAATTGAGCTGACATATTGCTAGAAGAGATGATAATAGATGGACAATTGAAATCTTAAACCGGATTCCAAGAAATTGTAAAAGACCCAGAAAGAGACCACATGTAAGATGGATGGATGAAATAAGAATGTGTGCTAGGGATGATATGGAGAAGATTAAAAGACTCAAATGGAGTTAGGCTGGACATATTGCTAGAAGAGATGATAATAGATGGACAATTGAAATCTTAAACTGGATTCCAAGAGATTGTAAAAGACCCAGAAAGAGACCACATGTGAGTTGGATTGATGAAATAAGAAAGTGTGCAGCAGTGATGTGGAGAAGCTAAAGATCGGAGAAGATGGATTGAACTTGGAGAAACCTTCATCCTGCAGTGGATTAATAATGGCTGATGATGAGATTGAAATATTACCATTGATGACAATCATGTATTATTAGTTGATCCTAATACCCTGTTGCCTATTTATCTTAAACCACTATAACGCCAAGAATTGACCTTGTAGACATGGTTCTATGCATTGGAGTGTTTAACAGATAATTTAAAACAATATTTAAAAAAATACAAGAATTTTTGTTATACATAATGTCTTTTGAAGATAAACATTTAATTCTGCATTTAAGAAATCTTATCTTTTGTCTTTATTGAAATAATGGTGATGCGAAACAATTACTAAAAGAATTACTGACTAGTTGTTCATCATATATATATAAAAGTTATAAACCTGAATGGTTTTAAAATGAAATTTATAAGGGATATGTTTAAAATTATTAGTAAATATTATATGGTTTTGTATTTTTAATCATCTTACCATGATATATTTAAAAAGGTAAATAAAACAAAACTAATATTTATCTTAATAATTTTTATTAGTCATTCATTAGACTAGAGATTATGGATAATATTTCTTTAGTGAAATTTTCACTGCACCACTGTCATGCAAGGTAGGTAATGGTTTTTATCCGCTTTTAACATCGTATGGAGGGATGTAATCATAAACATATAACCAAAGCCATGCGAAAATGATATTATGTCATAGTTGTGAAGGCAGCATATTTGACACTTATCATTTAAATTGTAGTAATTTGCTGTCTATATATATATATATTCTAGACAATGATAAAGATATATCCCTAATAATGGTCAAATAAATAAATTTATTCATAATGTTTCCAAAATATTAAAAACTATCTCAAATCAATTGAAATAAAAACAACTAATTAAAAATAATAGGGCAAAAACTGGTTAAATAAAATATTTGTTTATTATTTTTAAATAATTCTTTTATTTCAGTTTATTTGAGATAGTTTTTGATAAAGATACATGTAAGCGATTGCGGTCTAGACCAACTGATGAGTCCTGGTTCAGCATGAAATGTGCATCTTCAGAATCATAGATCTTTTTCACATGTATTTGGTCATATCTTTATGATTACATCCATCCATAAGGTGTTAAAAGTTGATAGAAACCAGTTCCTACCTTGCGTGAGAGTTGTATAATGAAAATTATACTGCAGAAATATTACTCGTTAACAACTATCTTCATTCTAGAAGCTATTTTGCTTAAATATATATATATAAGTCTGATATTTTGAGAGTTAATTGTATATTTTAGTATTCACCATTTGTACACATTTTTAATAATAGAGTGGTAAATATTAATACTATAGATCATATGATTTCCTTAACATATGTGATTAGACTATAGAAGCATTGAATAGTAGGGTGTTTGGACAATTTGGGTGTTTTATAGCTGATTGATTTTGTTCCAATATTTACCAATTTGCACTGAACTCATTGAATGATATCTTATTCTGTTACTGAAACTAGTGGGCTGACAGGTTCAAACACCCGAAGGTTCTGAATCTAAAGCTAATCCATGTGATGTGATGTACTGTGGCTTCTCCTTAAACGAAGTCAAGAGTCTCTCAGCAATTATGCCCAGAGAAACCTGTTAGCCACTTTACCTTCCATTCCCCACTCTACGTTTTCCCATATTCTGCTCCATCCCATTTACACAACATAATCTTTGTCAACTCTATGGTCTTTATATCTAAATCCCCCTTATCTTTTCCCAAACCCAGCATAAAAACCAATAATCCACTTTCTGTATAATCACTTTTTTCATATTTATTCTTCCATAACTTCATTATACGTACCCTTTCTGTTTTCAAACATTTACATTCAGTTAATAGATGCCTAATATTTTCTATTTCTTCCTTACACAATTTACTGACTAAATCACCCATTTTTTTCTATTTACATATATATTCTCTTGTTGCTAAAGATCCCGTTCGAGCCTTAAACAATAAACTACTTTCCTTACTATTATTATATATTAACTCACACCTAATATATATTTCAACTCTTTTTACTCTTCATACTAGTTCTCCATCTCTCTAACTCCCTATTCTTTATTAATAAATCTATTCTTTTATACATAACTGTATAGATCTGACACCTGGTGAGCATCTATATAATTTAGTATTCGTACTTATAAATAAACTGTACAAATCATTGACACAGAATCGTTAAACCTCAGCGTTAAATGTCACATGATTTCCCTAAATATTTAATTAGATAATGTTGATTATTAATAAATCTGTAACATGAATTTTATTTATGTTTATTTTAATTTTTCTTAACAATTATGAGTCTTGGATTATTTTTTAAGAATAAATTAATGCATATATGATTACATTTTTTTATAATCGTAATTGATATTTTTCAGGTGTGTGGGCATAAATGGGCCGATATCTCCGAATACAACATGGGCTTAGCAGTTCTTAATAATTGTAAATACGGCTTTTCCTGCATCAACAACAGACTCTCTTTGTCTCTGTAAGAAAGTTCAGCGGATATTACATTCATTTAAATCTGAATTATCATCACAACTTGTGCTTTTAAAATTGAACTTTTATTGATTATATTTTCAATTTCTTTCAGACTTCGAGCGTCTAAACTTCCAGATGCGAATGCTGATATGGGAGTGCATAATTTCACCTACGCTATTATGCCTCATAAAGGTAAGTATGTATATTGTACAAAAACAAAATAAGTTGATATGTTTATAGTGTCTATAAGTATTTAAAATGAATAGAGGAAACTGAAAAAGAAAAAAAGTAATGATTGACTTTCAAAACAGTATAGAAAGTTTTTTTTTGCAGGGCAAAATAGCCAGGAAGGGATAGACTGACAAAGAATTAATCAAGAACCCAGTCCCGGATATATGAAGTTAAATTAAGCTGTTAACAATCCCTTAGATTCACATGACCACCATTTCCTATGCTTACAAAAGCTGTTAAAATAGTGGCAAACTCTCCATACATTAGCGCCACCTAGTGCAAGCAAGAGTAATCAATGGATGCAAGAAGATGTGTGCATAAAATCCCTATCTAATGCTTACTTATCCAATATCCCCAAATTATTCTAGGTTGTGGCTTTCGTCAATGAGGAACTTTGGGTTTGAGAGCACTGCACCTAGATCTTAGGATCTAATGCAACCCTCTAGCAGGTGCCTTTTACCTTTTTAATTAACTATAAAGGTATGAGTCCAAAATGAAACCAGTAACATTTTCTATCGGTCATATAGATTTGAACCCAGTTCAATATCTATACATTTTGGTGTTTTTAGTTCTTTAATAACCAAAGTTACTATCATTCCATGGGCAGTATTGGTACTAAACCATGAAACTGATATGACGACCCTTCTCTATATTTACACCAGCTGTTAAAACAGTAGCACTCTCCATGCAGTGGCGTCTCCCAATGCAAGCCAGCCATATTGGCTTGCACGGGGGGGGGGGGGCATTACTGTATGAAGAGTGTGCTACTGTTTTAATCCTTATATTAGGAAAAGGAATCGTATATGTATACTGAGTTCTCATCCTAAAATCAAACTAAGAGAACTAGTCAGTGAAATACTACGATCAAGTGATAGCAGATAACCGTTATTAGTGCTAGTTTGCTGAGGCTTGCATCCTCTTAATTACAGTTGATTTCAATATTTTTTTATGTTTGATTACAAACTTCAATCTGTGACCTACTGATCATGAATGAAAGGCGTACATTATTCTGAAATTGTAACCTTTAAAAAAAATAATCCAATCATTTATTGCTTGGGAGTTGATAAGAAGAGTGAGCGCCAGAAGTGATCAGGATGATTCGTGCATATTTGCAGCACCTGAGTCTGCGTCTCTACCCCTACCCCAAGTCATGCAAGGTGATATAATCTTTTAATTGATTTGATAAATAGAGATACTAACGTTAGAATATATCATATCAGGGTATATCCTGTGCAGTTTGGCACAGTTGCTAGAATGTCTAACTTCATATCGGGAGGTTGGTGCTCAAACTTCTTATGAATTCCCGAGCAATAGGGCCATTAGGTTTTATCCTGCATAGTTTGGTGGAATTGATAGAGCGTCCGACTTGAGATCAGGAAGTCCCAGGATCGATTCTGGTGCTCAAACTTCTTACGACCTCCCGGGCAATAAAGCCATATGCCTTTTACTCTAAGTGGTTTGGCACAATTGGCAGAGTCATCAACTTGGGATTGGGAGGTTCCAGGATTGATTCTACTCCTTGCAGTTGTGACGCTCAAACTTCTTACGAATTTCCGAGCAATAAAGTTGTTAGCGGGTTTTTATATATATATATATCAATGTGTGAATCATTATTCTGTTTGTTAATTTTAGATGTAAAGCATTATAAATGATTTCACGTGAATGAAAAATAAATTTAATTTTAAAAAAAACTGATAGTAACATAATTGAATTATTTTTTATTTTTCATTCATGCGAAACTTTTTAAACGGGCTTTACAACTAAAATTAACAATCAGAAATTAGAATATTATCATTGTTTACCATATATGTGTAACTTCTACCTGCCACATTAATATTGAACACTTACTTAAATCCTTGTGAAATAGTCGCTAGTTCATCGGCAAGTCACAATTTGTTAACTTCTAATTGGCCAATTATTTTTTTGTTAAAAGATAGAAACAAACAAATAAAAAAAACCTACAGTTTCAACAATACCTAGCATTTGATTAGTGTGGTGAGTATTGTCTTTTCCAACAATGGTTTTCTGCAGAGAGATTTAAAAGCTATTTTATTATTGTCATATCCTATCTTGCCTTCAAATAATAGACTCATCCAGATCCCACCTTTTCTAGATCAGATTGAGCATTCATCTTTACAAACCAATGCATATATACATAGATAATGCCTAGAAAAATGGCAAAAACAGGCCAATAGACAATGATGCTCACTGAATTCGAATGTTTCCATTAAAGATGGGGATCTGGCAATAAATAGTCAATCTTCTTGAAGATTATAGGATTGGAGAACTACTATCACAAAGCTAAAAGTCTCTGAAAGAACTATTGGCACAATCGACTCTCCATTCTCCAGATAATAGCTGTCAGAGCTAAATAGTTGACACAGTGAGGTAAGTCCAAGTTCAGGACTGCAAGCTTCTGGAACCAAACCCTGGCATTGGGCAAGTTGTCAAGTACAACTGGAAGTGTCACCGACTACTCACGAGGCAGGCTGCCAAGATGTAGCTGGAAGTGATAAGAAACTTATAAGGGTAATTGCAGTCTCTTTATCTATAGTTCACTCTAGAACTAGGAGCTATACTTCACCAAATGGTAGCAGGCGGAATATGTTTATGATTTTTTTTTGCAAATTTCTTCAAATTATTATTTTATAGTACTGCATTAAAGTTTTTCATGAATTCTGTCTATAATTTAATTAACAAAATAAATAAATAGAAAGTCCCTATTGTATAATATCAATTTTATTTTAGCCAGTAGGAAGCTTTGTATTATTAAATATATTTATTTCTTGTGTTTGATTATAATAAAATTACAGAGTTATCACTGCCAATAATCATTTTTTAAGACCAACAACAAATTGTTTCAGTAAAGCTTTCTTCTAATAGCTGGTACTAAGCAATGCCAGGTTAGGTAATATGCTGTTGAAACCTTGAAGTGTTTTTGGGTCCCACTTTTGCTGGCTAAGCGTGAAATGTTCGCTGAGCAGTTCATAAAATTTATGAAATACAAGCTTTTTTAGGTTAAAGGAACTAATCAAATCAGCACTTCATTGCTCGAATGTGCAATGACAATTAAATTGTCTTAAAAGGTGGTATTAATTTGCATATTTGGTATTGCCCTCTATAAGTTGTGATTATAAGAACTAATACCATTTATAGTAGCTGTGCTTGTAGTCTAAAATCAGTCAAGGTTGTACTTAAAGTAGTAGTGATTTATAATTCCGTCAACTGTATCAGTTGCAGCAAATAAGCTTTTATGATCATAATCTGAAACAGCAAATGAACACTTACGATTCTGTAACTTATTTTAATTATATTGCACAACTCAAAGAATATCATATAATTAAGTTCTCGTGACATATGCACTTTGCGCAGTTTGGCGTAATTGGTAAAACATCCATCTTGGAATCAGGAAATCTCCAGGATCGATTCTAGCACTCACAGGTCTGGTGCTCGAACTTCTTATGAACTCCCGAGCAATAAAGCCATACGTGTTTTTTATCCTGCATGGTTTGGTGCAGTTCTAAGAGCATCTGACTTGGGATCGAGAGATCCCAGGATCGATTCTGGCACTCGGAACTTTTTATGAACTCCCAAGCAATAAAGCCGTTAGCTCTTTTTTTCTTTAAATTAATGCGAGGATAAGAATACGGCTCTCTTGTTCTTACTGGCGTATCTTGTTATTGTAATTATGTCTATCTGTGTAAATATGTTTTATATTAACTTTGAAAATATGAAGGGTAAACTAATAAAATGCATTTTATTTAAAAAATTTTATAAAACATTTCTCGAAGTCATATAAAAAATTGATTCGTTATAAATATAATATATACAGTACATTCAAGTATATATATATAATGTATAGGTTGTTTACTCTTAGCGTGTTGAAACTGCTTGAGGATGTAATTTCTATGCAAATGCACAGAAATATGCTGTTTAAGTGGCCGCGCCGCTATAGAACGTTCTATTTCAATGTTTAAGGTATCAGTTGTATGAGATAGTGTGGATAGTTGAAGGGTTCTTGAAAAAATCTGAGTTCAAATCCTCTATATTTAAAATTTCATTTTAGAAAAATAAAAATGAAAAAAAAAATTATTTTTTATTTATTTTAGATAAATTTCATTATTTATGATTTTATTGTAAATCAAAAAAGCACTTTAAAATTGAAAAAAAGAACAATGGCCCGGTAACATTATAATTCTGTTTGTTTACATAGACATTACGCCCTCAAGTAGTTTCAACACGCTAAGAGTAAACAACCAATGTATATTCTTACGATGCAGTGATCAATTTATTTACATCTTTGCTCACAACCGAAAGTTCAAATTTGGACAGAATCTGGGAATTGTTTTCAGGTTGCTGAGAATTTCCATACAAGATTATGCATTTTGTTTAAATAATCAGTTTATGTCGCCATCTAATTATTGGTTGGTAAGTGGATATCTAGCCATTTTTTATCTATATGATAAAATAAAAATAGAAAACTGCCACCAACTGGTAGTTGATTAGTCTGATGAGTTAACATCTTTATTATTTCTTAGAGGAAAGACGTTCAAGGAGCTTTTGCTCTTTAATGACCTACTAAATATGTTTACTACTATTTTTGATATATGTAAGACTTATTGAAAACAAAATTTAACTAATTACTGAATAATATTAATTTTAAATAATATTTTTAGGTACCTTTCAAAGTGCTGCTGTTATACAAGAGGCATATAATCTTAATTGTCCTTTGCTAATTTCTTCCAGTAGAGATGATATCCGCCCTACATCTTGGTTTACTCTTAGTAATCCTGCAATTATCCTAGCTGCTCTAAAACAGGTAAGCTTTTTATACAAGAATAAAATATTTAACTTATTTTCTTTCGATACATGAAATTTTATATTCAATATGTAGTATACTTTTTTGTAATTATAAATAACATATTCATTGATTATTTTAAAAACCTTAATTTCAAAGACAGTATGCAATCGCAGTATTCTAGAAGTTCTGACAAAAGACTTAAAACGAGCAATCTAAAGAAAGATTTTATACAAAACCAAAATATGACTGTAGTTTGGCCTGAATGCTTTTTAACGTATGGTTTTTTTTTCTTTTTACAAATGTTACTTTGTAATTCGTAAACACTCATTAACTCTGAGATGTGATGAAAAGCGTATCATGCCATTTCCAACCTTCTTATGTACTTAATAATACTATTTTTTACACCAAAACTTTACTCTTACAGTTTCGACTGTCCTGCAATCATCATCAGAAATCTTTATAATCCTATCTCTGATGATGACTGCAGGACAGTCGAAACTGTAAGAATAAAGATTTGGTGTAAAAAATAGTATTGTTAAGTGTATAAGAAGGTTGGAAACGGTATGATATGAAAATATAGAAATCAATACATAAGGAAAGGAGGAAGAAGAAGAAAATTGTATCTGATGAAAAGATATAATAAAAACAAATTATTTAAATGCATCGAACCAGCTTTCGGCAAAACGCTACCAGAACCATAGTACTCAGCACTAGGGTTCTGGCCGTGTTTTGCCGAAATCTGACTCATTGCATTTAATTAGTTTATAAGTTTTAAATTGCGCTTTACGCAAAAAAGTGAAGCTTATTAATATTAGAAAAAAATTATAAGCTTCACTTTTTTTGCATAAAGCGAAATTTAAAACTTACCACTCAAAGATGAAGTAAAAAACAAGGATTTTATTTTAATTAGTTTATGTTTATTATACCTTTTCATCAGATCTCGAAGTCAATGTGCGCTTAAGAATTATATAGTTTCATTAAAAGATTTAATATTTTGAGAATTAAATATTACTTTGGATCACTAATTGAAGAAAAAAAATAATTGTGATAATTTAGTTTGTGAAATGTAATAAATTAAAAGCAATACTAATACGATACATTTGGAAAAAAATGTCAAAAATAAAGAAGGATGTGATGTTTATTTGTTTTCAAACAGGCAAAACTCTCCATACAGTAGAGCCACTCAATGCAAGCCAGAGTAATCAATGGTTGCCATAAGGTTTGTGCATAAAATCCCTATCTAGTGCCTACTCAGCTAATATCCCCAGACTAGTTTCTGGCTTATGGCCTTCGTCAGTGAGGAGCCTTGGATCTCAGAACACTGCACCTAGATCTTAGGATCTAATGCAACCCTCCAACCTAATAGGATTGTGGTGGCTATGGTTGTTAAAGAACCAAAGACACCAAAATGTATGGGTGCTGAACTGAGTTCAGACCTATATGACTATATAAGCTAATGAGCTTGGATTGAAAATAGTATTGGGTTTTTAATTTCATTCTCATAGTTTTGTAGTGAAGTAGAGCTAAAAGGTGGCTTCTGGAGGGTTGCATTAGATCCTAAGATCTATGTGCAGTGCTCTCAGATCCAAGGCTCTTCACTGACGAAGGCAATAAACCAGAAACTAGTCTGGGGATATTGAATGAGTAGGCACTAGATAGGGATTTTGTGCACAAGCCTTCTGGCATCTATTGATTACTCTGGCTTGCACTGAGTGACACTACTGTATGGAGAGTTTTGCCTGTTTAATAACAGTTATGAGCAAGCATAAGAAACAGTGATCACATGATGTGTAGTGGTTTATTTGTTTTCATGAATTGTTCAATCTATTTTAACTTTTTTTTTTTTTATTGGCTGTAGCATCAACTCTCATTTTGGGTTCATTCTGGTTTTTCAATTTTTATTTCGTGCGTCCATAATATATTAAACAATTTTCGATAGCTATTCATTTATATATGCAGTATTTATGATTTAATTTTAAACATTACGGATATAATATTGATGGAATCATAAAGAAAGATTTTATTAAAGAATTTCCAGTAAGAAAAACATAAAAAAAAAACCTGTCTAATAAAATGTTTTTGAAAGATATGTAAATTGCATGATGGGAAGGAGAATTCGATTTTTTTTTTTTTTTTGCTTTCTCTTTGATTGTAAGATAATAGAATCTATTCGATGAGATATCATTAAAATAATTTTAATATTTTAAAACAAATATCCAAGTGAATTTAAACTTAGTTTTAATTAATGGAAGTCTTTAGCAAATGTAGCAATTCAAGCTTGTAACATGGTAATATTAATATTATTATAAAATCGTTATTGTAAAAATGCCTATCTTCTTTCCTCTTCTTGAGTATATATATTGTATACTTTATTTCCATGGTAACACATAATTAATTAAAAGCAGTTATATATGTGTGATTCATGACATAAATATTTGAACACATTCAACTCACAATTGGAAGCAATAACAGGAGAACATATAATATTTTTTTTATATATAGTCGAGTTTAAACATAAGTCTGCAAATATGGTCTTTTTATCCAGGAGGCGCATCTATAGAAGATTATATTTGGTCTATTTATGTATAAAGAAAACTTATTTACCAGATGACTCTTTGGCCAATCAAGAGAGAGTTTGTTTATAGATTGATGAATGTATATGGAAATTCCATTATGACAATTAGAGAAATGAATTGCAATTTGCTTACAGATTAAATGGGTTTTAAATGGATTGTCAATGTAATTTTTACAGCTGTATAATATTTGAAAATAATGAGAAAATTAATAGTATCAATATATTAGCATACATCAACAACTCCATAACATTTGTAACTCTTGGGCTATGAATATGAGGTTAAAAGATCTCGAAAGCTCTAAGCTCAATATTTAATTTTGATATTTCTAACTTCATCAACAATTGTTCGAAGCGTGGTATAATTACTGCTATCAATCAGTTAAGTTTGGGATATCAACATCTACATCTGTGCATCTATTAGTATCACCCCTTAATGATTTTATTCTGCTACACTTGACTATCTAAAGTGTGATGTGATCATTGGTAAAAGAATTTCCATATTTGGAATCTTCATAAGATTTTTATACAGTTTTCTTGCATATTGTTTGAAGTATCATTGTATAGCCAGGTATTTACAAGCATTAATTTTTTTTTGTAGTATTTCACTATCATGAGGCTGAATATATATTTCTTATTCTCATTTTACTATCAAGCTCCCAACTCCTATTACAATCATTTACAATTAAAAGTATTTATCTTTCAGAAATCGTTTATTTTTAGATATTTTAATATAGCAATATTACTCTCTTCCTTTATTAATTTTTCTTCCACTAAATTGATTGAACTTTTGTTCAGAATTATTATTATTATTATTGATGTTGTTATTACACAGTTTTCTATTAAGCTTAAATCTCACTTTTCAAGTCTACACCATCTCAACATCTCTCAGTTTTATTATCAATTTATCTTTGATATGGATGTCTTATTAAATATCCTAATCAAAGTCATTAGTCTTTAAGATAGGTAGAAATTTGGTTAGATCCACACCATTTTAAAAATTGGTATTTGCGAGTTTTCAAGTCAACCAAGATGGCTGCTGTATTTTTGATAAATCTAAATTTTTTTATTAATGCCCTAAAAAAACGTTTTACAAAAAAATGTCTGCTAGGAAACATAGTATTTAATATTTGCATTTTATTTGTTATTAGTTTTTTTTTTTAAAAAAAAAATCATTGTGGAAAAATTAATTACAATATTTACAGTTTAGTTTTTTTTTTTTTAATTATTAAGAGAATAATTAAAAATATATAAGTACAATATTTACACTTTACTCATGTCAATCATATCGTGATCTACACACTTTTTGGGAGGGCAGGATCTTATATCTTTGGAAATAGTCCACTGAATCCATCTACTCTTGGTAGTTCTGATGTTTATAAGCATACCTTTGTCAACATTGGTGGTAATTCACAAAGAAATTAATTTATTAAACAGGTCATTATGATGATTTATCAAAAAAACTGTTAATAAAAAGAAACATGCTGAATTGAATCAAAGTATGATAATATTAAGAGCGTCTTGTCGCTTCTCACATTATAAGTAAAAAAAAAAAATTGAAATAAAGCTTTTTAATGAAATTTATGGGAATTTATTCCTTTTTTTAAAATTTAACAATTTTAATTTAACAACTATAATTGCAAGGAAATCAAATCATATATCATATGATTAAAATTAATAAGCTTATATTACAAATGTTATACAATGAGTGTGCCAATAGCTTTTAACAAGCTTTTCAGATTATCCCTATTCTCAGACCGGTTTCTAGCTCTGGTTTTCATCAATGCAGTGCTAGGATATTCAAGCATTAGATTTAAAATGCCAGGTCAAGTCCAGCACTTTATCTAATGGTTAAGTGCTGGACTTAACCTGGTATTTTAAATCTAATGCTTGAATATCCTAGCGTCTCACTGATGAAAACCAGAGCTAGAAACTGGTCTTGGGAGTAGGGATATTCTGAAAAGCTTGTTAAGGGCTATTGGCATGCTCGTTATATAAAATTTAACAACTAATACATCTTCGATAGATTATAGGTCCTTGAGGCTGCATCTTTATCAAAAATACAAGGTACCATTTTGGTTTATTTAAAAACTCACAAGTACCAAGATCTGCTATTGCAAAGATATTGTCTTTAAATTTTTTTAAAAATAAAAATATTATATATATAAATATGTTTACTTATATAAAAATTATTTGTTTTAATTATAGGCAGAGGAAAATTCTTGTTCTTTTATCATGCGGCTTTATGAAAGTTTTGGAAGTCATTGCTCTTGTAGCATATCTACAATTCTTCCTATAGTGTCTTATCAGAGGTAAGTCGTAAATATAACTCTAGATGAAAAGATGAACAGAAATTGTAAAGCAGTTTGTATTAAAGTTACTTTTTCTATAAAAGTACTTCCTGATCAGACATCGATAAATATTGATTATCGATCTTAAAAGCATTGCTTTCCGTTTATTACAATGACAGAATATCATTTTTTTTTTTCCATATGTCATAGCATCGGCCGGGAGGCGAACCCGCAACAACCATCTGCAACCAACTGCTTGCTTGCAAAGCGGCTGCGCTGACCTCTCAGCTAACAACACTTGACAAAAGCAATATTGAAGAAAATATTCATGATTATGCTTTTAGCCAGAATATGCTTTAATTTTTGTCGTAAACTTATAAGAAAGCATATTATTACAACATTACATCAATAAAGCTTAATAATTATTATTGGCTTCTGATGATCATATGACTGACGTTCAACGTATTTGTAAAAATTTTCAACGTAATATACGGGGGCAGTTTATAATGGTTTTCTCCTTTACGATTGGAAAGAATATTTAGATGTTTACATGACCGTCATCAATTGTTACCGAGGCTCTCGACGTAAGTATTAGAAATGAAAATGAGCAAACAAATAGAAAAATTAAAACAAAATAGAAGAACAATAAAGATAATAAAGACACAGTCTCTTCTTAATAAATTAAAATAATAGTCAAGTATTATTTTTTTGGCTGAAATCTTTGGCTATGTAGGCAGTAAATCTGTCAGGATGAAAGTCGTTAAAAATTATGTACTTAATTTATATATTTTAGATTAAGATCGTAATTGATAATGATGCAAAATATGAATTTGAAAATGTGAACTCTCTATTTTACGAACTATCACAAAAATGAATAAGAATGCCTCAAAATGGAGTTCCGTTTAAAAAAAAAAAACTTTGTCCGAATGATGATTTTGCTCTCTTTGTATTATTTGATTTTATTACATTATTGAAAAACATGATAATGAGGAATAACAAACATGGATATTTTTTTCTGTTATGGATATACACGCCTATTGTCAAATTTGAACAAGTTTTTCCGAATATCTCTATCCCCAGACCGGTTTCTGGCTTTAACCAGTCTGGGGATGGAGATATTCAATAAAAGCTTCTTAAGAGCTATTAAAGCTCATCATATAGCATTTATAATACAAGCTTATTAAATTAAGTCACATGATGTATGACTTGATTTCTTCACAATTCCTCATTCATGCACACTCTCAACTGTATTTATTGCTACGACTATTAAGCTATCTGGGTATATAGTCTAAACTTTAATATTACATTATAATCTAAAATATTATGAAAGCTTTTTTTTAAATATGGCATTCTTTAGATTTTTGTTAATTCTCTATTTCAGGGGAGACACCTTTTTAAAAAAATGTATAAAGAGGAATTTCCCCCAAAAAAAATTAAAATTGAACATAAATTACACTGCTATGGAAGTTGTTTTTTTAAAAAAATTGGTTTAAAGAAGTAAACAGTCAAGTGTTGGTGGTCTAGTGGGTAGCGTAGTTGGCTTCCAAGCAACCGGCCCAGGTTCGCTTCCTGGTCAACACTTTGACATATATATATAAAAGAAGTAAACAAAGCAAATCATTCATTTACTTATATTATGTTTTCCCGAAAATAATATCAGGTCTTATATTAATTTTTGCTCCAAAAGACACCGTATGGCTTATTTTCAGGGTATGTCTTATTTTTTTCATGTACAAAAATCTACATTTATTCAATCTACATTTATTCAAGTACTTATTTTCTTTACAGAAAGCTGTAAAATTCTAACCCCGGGAGCCCCCTATAATTCCTTTTTTCTACTCGCAGATTAGCACTTTCTTTTTGCTCTCATATTATCTGGCAATCAGAATATTATTAAACCACTAAACATCACAAGATCAAAGCTTTATAGTTAGCTAATAAATTAAAAGGTGACTGCTGGAGCGTTGGATTAGATCCTAAGATCTAGGTGCAGTGCTCTCAGATCCAAGGCTCTCCACTGATGAAAGCCACAAGTTAGAAACTAGTCTGGGGATATTGGATGAGTAGGCATTAGATATGGATTTTATGCACAAACTTTCCTGCATCCATTGATTACTCTGGCTTGCACTGAATGGAGCTACTGTATGGAGTTTTGCCTCTGATAAATAGTGATCATATGATATTTGTGAGAGATTGTGACCTGGGGCTATTGACGAGTGCTAGATCACCATGAAATGCATCTTGGTGGTAGATATCTTTATTCATATGTTTCAAGATTGTGTGTTGGAGTGGAGGTTATTAAGTACATATGCATTATTTATTTAGCATATGGATTTAGACAGCTTAACAATTGACAAGTTGTCATGAAAAAACTAGAGATTCCAATTAGGAGATAGACTCTCTATGGCTTTATTTCTGCCGTTGTTGTCATAAATATGTTAGTTGCTCACAGTTTGTGTTCACATTTACAAATATTAGGGGCTGATAATTATTTGTAAAAACTATCACATCATCTGCAAAATTCTGGATGAGGTAAATAATTTATATTTATTGTTTTTAATTCTTAGTTTTCCATGCTAGTACTGTCACTGGTCAGGCCAGCAACACCTGAAGAAGAGGGGAGAAAAATACCTCTCGAAATGTTGTGCATATACTAACCTATTTGCTGTGATATTACTAACAGTTAGTGCATATATTAACCTGTTTGCTGTGATATTATTAACATTTGTTTGCTGTGATATTACTAACAGTTGGTGCATATACTAACCTGTTTGCTGTGATATTACTAACATTTGAATGCATTTGGAATATTTAACTAAAATTAAACTTTTCTAAAGACATTCAACACACATATTAGATGATGGAAATAGTCCAATATAAAAATACAGCTAGAACACCATCATCACAAACCTTCAGAAAAACATTATCTCTAAATACTTCTCGAAAAACTATTAAAATGTTTTGGAGAAAAGAGATCATCCTGTTAGCATGTAATCCATCCACTGTTGTTGATTTTGTTAAATATTTCTAGTGTCTTTTTGAATATTTTTCTTAACTTTAGCTTTGCATTAACATATATCTGACAACTCAATAATAGATGATCTCTTCCAATATTGAATCTATATCTTTTCTGTTAAAAGTATAACAATTCTATTGTACAGTACTTTCATTTACGCTCTTCCATTTCTGTATAACCTTTTTTTTTTTTTTTTCAAATAAAGAATTTATAGTATATATGCAATCTCCACAAATCTACATCTTTTCTCATTTCTGCCCCTATAACCACATTTACACACAGTACTTTCACCCTTAAATTAATTCCCAATTCTAGCTTAAAAGTCATTCATGGCAGTCTTAAAATGGTGTTGACGTGATCATGTTTTTTTATGCAATTATATCAAAATGCTTTACATCATCACACTGAGAACTTGTGGAAGCATAAACCTGAATATTTGCATTTGCTATTCACCATTAAGTTGAATAACTAATTTTGTCATTCTCTGTGATATACCATCCCACTTTGGTCGTACTTCCAATGCTTATGCTTTTATAATAAAAGAACATATCCATTTTTTTAAAATTAAACATCTTTTCACCCTTTCTGGTCAACAATGCCCCATTCAATATTAGATGGTTCTTCTTCCTTATTCATGACAAACTTTTTTTTTATTTGAAAGTGATTGACAGTTGTTGGTAGCTAAAGACAACATTATTGGCAACATGGGTCTGGAATCACGAGATTATCATTTTTCGCTTTCAGTCATCAAATTCTGCCTTGGCTAACAGGTTTACAGTCTCCTGAGATTGAGAGCCAAAATTTACCTTGAACTGCAGTGATTGTAAATATTAAAAACGATCATTCAAACACATATTTATTCTGCCTTCAAGAAAATTTGACTGATGTTTCAGATAACCGTCCAACAACTGAGAAGAAAGACCATAGTGATTTTGGTCTTAAATTCGGAAGTACAAAGCCAGTAAACTCACTATTCGTGATAATGCATGTTGCTGAGCAGCTGGTCCATATAAACAATAACATACAGTAGTGCCACTCAGTGCCAGCCAGAGTAATCAATGGATTCCAGAAGGCTTGTGCATAAAATCCCCATCTAGGGCCTACTTATCCAATATTCCCAGACTAGTTTCTGGCTTGTGGCCTTCATCAGTGAAGAGCCTTGGATCTGAGAGCACTGCACCTAGATCTTCGGATCTAATGCAACCCTCCAGCAGCCACCTTTTATCTCTACTTAACTACAAAACTATGAGAATAAAATTTAAAACACAATAATATTTTCAATCTAAGCTCAATAGCTTATATAGTTCTATGGGTCTGAACTCAGTTCAGCACCCATACATTTTGATGTCTTTGGCTCTTTAACAACCATAGCCACCACTATCCTATCTGGAGCACAAGCCAGAAACTAAACTGGGGATATTGGATGAGTAGGGACTAGATGGGGATTTTATGCACAAGCCTTCTGGCATCCATTGATTACTCTGGCTGGCACTGAGTGGCACTACTGTATGGAGAATTTTGCCTGTTTTAATAACTGTTACGTGCAAGTATAAGAAATGGTGATCATGTGATGTTTAGTGGTTAAGCAATAACATAATAATAGCAGTTGCAATAGCAAGGCGTAAAGTGAGCGTTAAGAAACACTCCTAATCAGTTTCTTTAAAACTTCAAAGAGAAATCAAAGATCTCTTTTTTGCTCCTAGAAAATTGCTTTCTAGCAGCCAAAAATTTTTTCCCTTATAAATGCATATTTCGTTTTTAAGAATTTATTTACAACAGTCATCTATCATAAGATTACCAACTTCTCCATTTAATAGTGCCACCAAGTGCAAGCCTTCGTAAGTAATTGATGGATGCAGAAAGATTTGTGCATAAAATCCCTAGCCAGTGCCTACTCATCTAACATCCCCAGACTAGTTTCTAGCTTATGGCTTTCATCAGTGAGAAGCCTTGGATTTGAGAGTACTGCATCGAGATCTTAGCAACCAATGCCTTCCAGCAGCCATCTTTTATCTATTTGATTACTATGGTTGAAGCAGCATGGTAAATTTCCCTTCAGGGCTGAGCTTCTCGAATCAAAATCCGAGATGACACGAGCAGTCAAGTACATTGTCCACTGTTTTCTTCATTAAAAGTTGCTAGGAAGGAAAAGAAACAGAATCTCACAGATAAATTGCCAAGAAAGTTCTTATTTGTTTCAAGCCAAAAATAAGTACTAACACTACAATGAACTATATTCAACATTCGAGTGATAATAAGTACAAAAGGAAAGATATGCAAAGAAAGAAGAAAGACTTTCAAGACATGACAGTAAGATAGTCTAAAGGAAAAAAATTAATGTTTTATTTTTTTGAGTATTCAAGATGAATAAATAAAAGATATAATGAGCTATAAAAGAATATAGAATGAAAATTGAAATTTGAGATTGTCAAGTCATCATCATCAACCATTATCAATCCACTGCAGGATGAAGGTCTCTCCGAGTTCAATCTATCTCTGATCTTTAGCTTCTCTTCTCCACATCACCCCGGCACACTTTCTTATTTCAATCATCCATCTCAAATATGGTCTCTTTCTGTGTCCCTTACAATCTCATAGAATCCAGTTTCAGATTTTAATTGTCCATCTATTATCATCTCTTCTAGCAATATGTCTGGCCCAACTCCACTTCAGTCTTTTAATTTTTTCAATGAGGTCAGTAACACCTATTTGTTCTCTTACCCATATATTGCATTTTCGATCTCTTATTGTTACTCTTAACATGCATCTCTCCATACTTCTTTGAATGATCTGAAATCTCTGTATTGCTCTGTCCAAGTCTCAGATCCATAAGTAAGCACAGTATATTTTAATCATGAATGAAACTATTTCCATGAAAGTTATATTGAAATAAATATTTTGTTATATACATCTATGGGAGAAGTTATAACCAGTCAGAGAAATAAATTTGAATTTTTGTCATGATATACATCTTGAAAAGTATTCAAGATAGAATCTACAAATAATACTCTACTGATTTATTAATAAATTATTTTATTATATTTATTAGTTTGTCTGATTGTTATTTTAGAATACTTTTCCATTTTCTAAAAATACATGAATTATATCTAATGAGCACATAGTCATAATACATTTTATTTTATATAAGATATGCTAATAATTATACAACTAAACATCACATGATCACTATCTCTTATACTAGCACAATTGTTATTAAACAAGGCAAAACTCTTCATATAGTAGTGCCACCCTGTGCCAACCAGAGTAATCAATGGAAATCCTAAGATCTAGATGCAGTGCTCTCAGATCCAAGGCTCCTCACTGACGAAGGCCACAAGCCAGAAACTAGTCTGGGGATATTGGATGAGTAGGCACTAGATAGGGATTTTATGCACAAGCCTTCTGGCATCCATTGATTACTCTGGTTGGCACAGAGTGGCTCTACTGTATGGAGAGTTTTGCCTTGCTTAATAATTATACAACATGAGTGCCACACACACATGACTCACAGAAAAAGCCCCCCATAGTTCTGAAAACATACTTGCCGATATTCGAAGTTTGGAATGTATGGTTGTAGAAACAAATGATTGTTAATACCTGTATTGTGGTGATTTTTATATATTCTATTCCAAATACTATTCAATTTTACCACTAGATAAAGGTTGATTATTTATTTAACACATTATTCTAAAACTATCATTTGCTTCTCATTTTTGCTTATCTGCAGTACCAGTAGGTTGCTCTGTGCATAGTCACCATTACAGTAGAGAGGAATTTTCAAAATAAAATTGAAATTGATTATTACTATGTGATGATTATTTAAAGTATAATTAATTGTGCTTTATATAGAAGTATAGAAGTATAGAAAAAAAACGAATAAATAATAATTTATTAATTTTTTATAAAAAATTTTGATATATATTTTAGTTGCAACATTATGGAAGATGTAATCGGATTTCCAGAAAATTGGCCGGACGAAAATGGCTTGACATTAGAATTCACACCTTTTCAAATACAGTCTATTATGTTAAATATTAAAAAATAGGTATTATGATAATGTAAAATGAACTAAACTTTGTAATACTAAAAATTTTATTAAAGAGATTTATTTAAATAAAAATTTTGAAAATATAAATAATTTTGAGTTTTTAGATTTTTTTAATTTCTCTAAGGAAATTTTATTTCTTAATATATATTTCCTATTAAAAATCGAATTGCTTTTTAACTATTAATTCTCAAGTAAACAATTGTTGTATAGTAAAAATATAGTGAAAACCTATATTAAATAGGATGAATTATATAAAAGATAGATTAAAATAAAAATAATGATATAAAAAAAGGTATTGTTTTAAAGTAATTGGTTAAGAGTATAAAATGGACAAAAAGAAAGAAAATTATTGGTCTTTTTATATATATAAAGAAAAGTGTATGTAAAAAAAGGAAAAGGTTTGGGTAGTAAATAAGAAGTAAGGAAATGGAGATTATATAATGCAATATATATGTAAAAAAGATGTATTGATAAATGGAAAAAGAAATGTTATTGTTTTTTATGATAAAGTATATACATTTTTATATATTAGTTTTATTTGTAATAATAATGATATAAAGATGTAATTTTATAGATCCTTGAAAATGACAGAAAAAAAGTGTTTGAAACGTTGGGTGGTTAAAGATGTGAATATGTATATATGGTTGATGAGAAGAAATAAAGTTTTTAAAAAGAAAAGAGAGTATAATTTGAATTGAATTCCAATGAAAAGAACATTATAGTAAAAATAAATAGCATATATACCAAAGCTTAAAATTATCATACAAATTTATTATAGAAAAATTATAAAATGTCTTTATATTTACAAGGTAAATTGTTTGCCCAATGTCATTCTAAGTTTTATGGAATTTAAAGAATGTGACAAATTTTGTTATTTGTTCTATATCAGTATAGAAACTGCAACGTTCTGATATTAAATATTCAACAATTTCTGGTTTTACCCACATAAATCACATGACAAATTTAAATCTTTTCTTCATTTCTTAATATGTTTTTTTCATTTTACATTTCCTATCCTAACCTTAAATAATAATCAGCCATTTTTAATTTCCATAATATTAAAAAACTTTTTTATTATATTTCCTAGTTTAATTTTGTTCCTCTTCTTCATTTTCTTATGTATTGATTTCTATTTTTTACATATCATACCATTTACAACTTTCTTAAACACTTCAACAATACTATTTTTTATCAAAACTTTATTCTTACAGTTTCGACTGTCCTGCAGTCATCATCAGAACTACAATATCCAAATATATAATCATGCAATTAATATGCATATTTATATAAATTATGATAATTAAATAAATTATGTATATAAATATGTGTATCCATACGTGTATTAATTGTATGATTATATATTTGGATGTTGTAGTTCTGATGATAGCTACAGGACAGTCGAAACTGTAAGAATAAAGTTTTGATAAAAAATGATATTGTTGAAGTGTTTAAGAAAGTTGTAAATGGTATATGTTCCTAGTTTAATGTATGTTTGATATTCTATTGATGTTTTTATAACCAGTTGAAATCATCTATATCTTTTATATGTTTTAATTCATGCTTTAATAAATAGAACTGGTATCCTAATTATCTAATCAAAATTATTTTAGTGATTTTTTTTCTTCAATCATAATATTGTATTCTTCTAAACAAGTTTATTTTTTTATGGTATTTTGTCATATATAATTATCATCCTATCTTATCTTATATAATTATATTTGCCATCCATATATTGTTTCTAAGTGCATATTTTTTTCTTTCTGGGGCTATCAATAATCATGTGAAAGTATACTATTTTGAGATTAGGTACAGGTAATCTTTTTCTTAAGATTTTAATCATGTCTTATCTATTTATATTCTTTTCTATTTCTAATGTATATTCAACTTTATTGCTAACGTTAACTTGCACAAATATATTAGCTGCACTTTTTTTTGTGTGGTATTTTTTTATTTTTCTTCCGTTATTCTTATTTTATAATTTATTTGTTATTCATCTCCTCTTCTTTTTTCTTGTGGCATATTTTTTAAACTACATATTCATTTTTATATTTTTTCGTTAGCCCGGATTAATGCTACTACTACCGTACATTATTTATTATACCTAAATAATTCATATCTTATGTTCAGTCTTAATAATTTAGTTTCTGATTTCTTTAAAAATGAAACTTATCTTATTGATCTTTTCTGCATTATAACCTATTATCTGACATGTAATAGACAGCCACTTCTCTGTAGGCATGACCGCTATTCAACACCAGAGGGCATCACTAGACAATCTAGAAGATTTGGATAAAGAATTTATGTCAATATACTTATACAAAAGATGGGATGATTATGTTAGGAGAATTAGTGGCAAGGAATGGAATATAAGAATAGATGTATGAATAAAGAATAGGGCACTGGAGAGATGTAGAGCAAGTATGGAGGAGAGTAAAAAGAGTTTAAATATATGTAGAAGTAAACAGAATATTGGGTGTGAGTTAATTTATGATAATAGCAAGGAAAGTAATTTACTGTTTGAGGTTCAATCAAGATCTTTAGCAACAAGAGAATATACACATAAATGGAAAAATGTGGGTGATTTAGTCTGCAAGTTGTGTAAGGAAGGCATAGAAATATTAGGCATCTGTTAATTAAATATAAATGCCTCCAAGCAGAAAGGGTACAAATAATGAAATTGTGGAAGAATAAATATAAACAAAATGATTATACAGAAAGTGGATTTTTGATTTTTATGCTAGGTTTGGGAAAAGATAAAGGGGATTTAGATATAAAGGCCATGTACTTAACAAAGATTATGTTGTGGAAATGGGATTGAGCAGGATAGAAACGAATATGGGAAAAACTTAGGATGGGGAATGAAAAGGGAAGATAAACTGGCTAAAAGGTTTCTCTGAGCATAGTGGCTGAGAGATTCCTGACTCCAAAAAAGGAGAAATTACAGTGCATTGCATCATATCTTTTCAAAAGAAGTTTTACTGGAAAATATCAGACATCTACACAGTCACATAATGTTACTAATAAATACTTTAATGCCTCTAGATTGCAGAGAGCAGAAATTTAGAAGCATCAATTGGAAAGAGCAGACAGCAGTAAACAAAGGCTAGAGATTGAGCTAATAAGTAAACCAAATAAATTTATTAACAGTTCAATTATAGTACATAAACTTAAATTATTCGTTTATGTTGGCAGATATTTCATTTGTCATCGGGTAGCCCTTTCAATATTAACAAAAACATATATATAAGTATATTTTAATGGTATGGAGGGGATGACGATAGTAAAATATTGCTAAATTTAAATATATCACATGTACATGGCACGTAGTGATATATTGATTGGAACAGTAATGAGGGAAGGAGGGAGTAATATTAAAATATGGATGCATAGATCTGATCCACATTATTAATTGTATAAACAAATTTCACTTGTGGTGATAATAAAATCCAATAAGTCTTCAAGCTTACATCACCTGTAGGTAAGTTTTTACAAAGTACTGTTTATATTAAACCACTAAACATCACATGATCACCATTTCTTATCCTAATAACTAGGTATGTGCTCTCAGATCCAAGGCTCCTCACTGCCAAAGGCCACAAGCCAGAAACTAGTCTGGGGGTATTAGATGAGTAGGCACTAGATAGGGATTTTATGCACAAGCCTTCTGGCATCCATTGATTACTCTGACTTGCACTGAGTGGCGCTACTGTATGGAGAGTTTTGCCTGTTTTAATATTGTTTACATTACTAATAACCACCATCGTCAGAAATAGTAAAAAGAAGTAATTACTAAGATCTAATCTGATAATAATAACTTTTATTTATTTTAATCCTACGCTGTTTATTGTCATTCTGATTGCTCTCTTTTTAGTTTAGAAAACTTCTGCTGATCCAAGTTTGAATCCCTACCACGTTTTGTTAAATTTTGACTGCTTTAGCATTGGTTTCTATCTCATGGAAGGAAAGAACTTAAATATGATGTCATCCAAATAGATTACCCTGTACTTTAGTAACTACCTCAACAAATATATTGATAATTATTGATGGGGATTAGGATTAAAACTTTCTCATGTAATCTTGGATTAGTCGAGATTAAATTGTCAGTTCATAAAGATTTGGCAGACTATGTGGTAACCCTCTATTTGATGTCAGTCTCCCTAAGCTGATTGAATTAGTAGCAGAATGGATTACTCATCCTAATACAAATGTTTAAAGGATGCTGAGAAAGTTGTCCGAGCTTTATTTGAGATATATTTTCTATATGAAGAAGATTAACAGATTGGATTATTCCCCTTAATGTACATGTTAATAGTAAATTGAAGAAATCATGCATTTCTTAGTTTAAGATATATATCTGATACGAATAAAAGTAATAGATTGTGTTACTCAGAATGTTTAAAATAAGATGATAGAGTAATAGGCGGCTTTGTTTGAGACACATATCTTACATGATTAGGATAATAGAGTGAATTTTTGCTTCTAATGCAGGTGTTGAAATTTAAATTGAGAAAGGTATATGATGTGGGTTTGAAATACATATATGATTATGGTAATAGTGTGAACTATTACATGTAATGCAGATGTTGAAAGTAGAATCAGAAAGGTGTCGTGGTTTCCTTGAAATACATAAAGTGTACGAGTAATTACCATTTGTAGTGCACATTTTGAAAATGATCTAAGAAAGATGTGATTTTGTTTAAAATACATATTTAATTAAGAATAATAGAGTGAATTATACTGCTTCTAAGTCAAATGTCGAAAGTAAGCTGTGGAAATGATGACTTATTTTGGGTGAGGTACGTATATCAGTAATAAGGTGGATTACTACTCTTAATACAGATGTTGAAAATAAGTGGAGAAAAACATGCAATGTTTTGTCTATGATAATTTCTGTTCCTAATGCAACTGTTTTAAGTAAGCTGACAAAGATATTTAATAGTTTGTTTAAGATAGATAGGATAATAGCTAACTCCATGCAGTAGCGCCACCTAATGCAAGCCTTCATAACTAATGGATGCAAGGAGATTTGTGCATAAAATCCCTGTCTAATGCCTACTCATCCAATATCCCCAGACTGGTTTCTAGCTTGTGGCTTTCATCAGTGAAAAGCCTTGGATTTGAGCCACTGCATCTAGATCCAGTTCAACTCTCCAGCAATCTTCTTTTTACCTATTCAGTTAATTATAAAGCTATGATCTCAAGATAAAAACACAATAATGTCTTCAATCCAAGTTCATTTGCTTATATAGTCATATAGATCAGAACCCAATTCACTAGCTATACATTTTGGTGTCTTTGGCTTTTTGAAACCACAGTCATCAACACCCTATGGATAGTATTGGTATAAAACCACTAAAAGATGCTTACATGCTGTTAATACAGTAGCAAACTCTCCATACAGTAGCACCACTTAGTGTAGGCCAGAGTAATCAATGAATGCAGGAAGGTTTGTGTATAAAAATCCCTATCTAGATGTGCCTACTCATCCAATATCCCCATGATAGTTTCTAGCTTGTAGCTTTCATCAATGAGGAGCCCTTGGAAGAGAGCACTGCACTTAGAAACTACTCTGGGGAGATTGGATGAGTAGTTACTAGATAGGGATTTTGTGATCAAATCTCACATCCACTGATCACAAAGGTTTGCATTTAATGGTATTGCTATATGAAGACTTTTCTACTATTGTTAACAGCCTGTATAAGCATATGAAATGTTGATCACTTGAGGTTTTGATGATAAGATAGATATATGAGTAATTTATATATATGTAACTATGGCTGCAGTAAATTCCAAAGCCTAATATCATCGTTTGTGATTGTTGTGCCAATTAGTTTCAAAAAACTGTTGCGCCAGTAGAAGTTTTCAACTTTTATCTGAGAGCACATCAAAATCTCTTTAGAAACTGGCAGTCGGAAGTGGAATTAAATAAGACAAAATAAGATCCATATGAGAATAAAGAATCAATTTATTAGATTCAATACAAAATAAAAGTAAATGAAAACAATAATAATGAAATAAAATTTATTTGCCTCAATATCAAGTTGTTTGTATCCCAATTAAATCACTGTAATATATGACTGTATTAAATCTAATACAGTGAGCATGCTAATAGCTCTAAACAAGCTTTTCTGATAAATGCCACGAGAAAGCATTTACAATCTCTCTCTTCAATTATCCCTATCCTGAAACTATTTTCAGGCTAATGGCTTTCATCAGTGATGTGCTAGGATATTCAGACACTAGATCCAAAACACCAACTTGAGCCCAGCATTTATCTAATATTTAACTATTAAGTAGGAAATTAGAAATTTTCAGACACACGTCTTCAAATCCAGTTACCTAACTTAAATAGCTATATGGGTCTGAATAATTTTCAGCTATATCATATATTACTAACCTTAGGAATAAAAGTTAAATCACGTGATGTATGACTTGATTTTATTACTGTATTAAGTATATTGTCATAGTTCCTAATATTAGTTAATGTTATATTTAACACACTTGCTTAAATAATATACAGTTATGCATTAAACAATTATATAACAGATGAATCTGTTATATTTAAATACAAGTATGATATATATATATACTTAAGCTAGATGTAATTAGAGAGGATTTGAATCCAGACTTTTAAGCTTTCTATACCATCCACTCCATTTTCTTTAGTAAACCATAGTAAGGCAAAAGCAAAAATGTTACAGATTTAGTTTAATAGATCAATAAATATTAAAAATATTTAATCACTGATATATGACATTATATTCAGTATATTTTTGATATACAGTATTGAATATAATGTCATATATCAGTGATTAAATATTTTTAATAGAAGAGATGATAGTATATAGACAGTTGGCATCTTAAACTGTTTTCCAAGAGATTGTAAAAGACCTAGAAAGAGACCACATGTGAGATGGATGGATGGACGGAATAAGGAGGTGTGCTGGGTGATGTGATGAAGAGAGGTTAGAGATCAGAGAAGATGGAAGGAACTTGGAGAGCCATTCATTCAGCAGTGAATCAATAAAGATTGAAAATGAAGATTTAGTATATATTGTACAATAGAAAACTTATTTTAGTATTATAGGTTTGGGATAATTATACTACTGTCAATATAAAAAGTGAGTTTTTTCTACTTTATTTTTGACAAATCTGGCAGTAATCATAATAGTATTATACTTAAAACGCATGGTTGTAGATAACTGAAGAAAAAATGCTCCATTGGTTATGCATATTTGCCCTAACCAATTTCTTTATAATTAGCCTTATGCGGCTTTTTTTCCATAGCCGCATTCCATTGCTTTATAATCATTTATGTAAATTATATCAACTTATTTTACAAGTGCCACGTTTTTAATCATCACTTCTTTATGCAAATTATTATTAATCATTTTAATTAGGTAAATGATTATTCCATTTTTATTTACATTCAAATTTTACTATATCAATTATAATAACTGAAACACAGGCTTAATATATACCATGTGTCTATATATGTAATATAGGGTATATGAGCATAGACTTTCACATGACCCACCACTCTCCACTCTATCTAATAACACTGATACACCCTATATTACATATATAGACACATGGTATATATTAAGCCTGTGTTTCAGTTATTACATTGTAGAGATGTCTGCCCATCCTTGCATATGTATTTAATGGATTATGTCCTGTACATGTGGGATTCAGATTGACCTTGGGTCAACATGGGTATGACAAGAATCTCGGCCTCAGGGTGGCCTTTGAGCATTCCATCATCAGATTTTCAATTGGATGGACGGTTGAAGAGTTGGAGTGTGTAGTAGATTGGAGCCAATCCATTAAAGTATGAAGATTGTCTATCTTAATATATATCTGAGCACTTATAGTATATATGTGTGGGAGATGATAATCTGGACCAACTGGTGATTGCTGGTTTAGCATGAAATACGTATATTGGTGATTATTTATCTTTTCAGCATATATGTGCTTGAGTGTATCAGTGTTATTAGATAGAGTGGAGAGTGGTGGGTCATGTGAAAGTCTGTGCTCATATACCCTATATTATATCAATTATATTGATTATTCTTTATAAAGATGCAAAAGAGTTGCCTGTTTTTGATAACTGTTCATCTTTTTATAGTCATGCATATAATTATGTCATATCTCATCTTGCCTTTAAATAATGGACTAGTCCAGATCCTGTCTTACCTAGATTGGAATGAGCATTCCCCATCTCGAACTAATGCATGTACAAATAGATAACGCCTAGCCAATGGCAAGATTGGAGCAATAGGTGAGATGCTCACTGAATCTGAATGTTTTCATTAAGGATGGGGATAAATAGTCAATCTTTTTAAAGGTAGGATCAGATAGATAATGCATAGACAATGAAAAGGATGAGCTGCTAGGTGACACTGAATCTGAATGCTTTCATTAGGTGAAAGTTTACATTAAGGATGGTGATCTGGTAATAAATAGTCTTTAAGAAGGTAGAGTCTGATAGGTAATGCATAGACAGTGGCAAGAATAGGCCAATAAGTGAATGTTTCCATTAAGGATGGGGATCTGGCAATAAATAGTCAAGCCTTTTGAAAATAAGGACAGAGAACTATCGTCACAGTGCTGAATGACAGTATACATATTCTCCAGCCTATCCCATAGCTGAAGTGCAGTCTATATGTTCTACAGAGAACTATTGGCACAGAGCCGAAAGGCAGAATCTACATTCTCCAGACTATAACTGTCAAAGTAAAATGGCACTACTGTATGGAGAGTTTTGCCTCTGGGGTTAGCATGGCAAATCCACTTTCAGAAATGATTTTCTAGAACTGAAAGTCAAGATGAGGCAAGCAGTCAAGCACAACCAGAAGTATCATTGCATCTACTCACAAGGCAGGCTGTCATAGAACAGCTGCAAGTGGTAGGAAAAATTATAAGGACACTTGAAGTCCTTTTTATAGTTCACCTAAAACTAGAAGTTATACCTTGCCAACAGCAGCAGGTGATGGTATAATCACTATATATAATATAAATACACAAGTGTATATTTGTTTTTTAAGTATTATTAATAAATATATTGTAACGGACCTCCGACTGGCACAATTTCCAGATGGATGCTCAATGTATCAAAATGAAAAGGCAAGAAATGAAATATGGTTGATTGAGAAGATGGGAGAAAGACTACCATATACCTGACCATTATTTGAGCTTGTCTACAAAAGTTGGGCTAAATTTTAAAATTTGGTCAAAATACAATTTAAGATGGTATATCCAGAGCCCTCTCAACTTACAAGTCGTATTACGTCTCCGAGTTCAAACTCAGTGAAGAAATTTGCCTTTAACTCTACTCAAGGATGGATTTAAACAGGATGGCAATAATTTGACCTCTATATAGGTCTTTAATGGCTTTTTACTAATGAATGTATTCTTAAGTCCTCACATACAAATATCGTGAATATGTATAAATGATGTGTGAACATGTGCAATAGATATTCTGGTGAGTGAAGTATGAATGATGCTCGATAATCTAGAGACAAGAGAAACAAAGATTTTAATTTCAAACAACAAATATTTATTAACAAAATCTGGGTTCCAAATTTATAACAATTATAACTTAATAAAATATAAACATGAATATAATAAAGTATGGATATGTGCGTTTACTATAATACAACTTAATATTAATGCTGCTTCGTGATTTCAACAAAATGGTCACATACGTTAACCCGAACAACAGAAGTAAGTTAAATATTAAACATATCAGTTAAAAAATAAAATTGCAATGCACAACAATGTAGAATAATTATGATGGAATGACAGCCTGTTAAGCTAAATTGCGCAGACGCTGTGAGAATGTTGTTAATAAATGAATACTTCTATATCATGTGGTTGTTCGAAGGTATTCATTTATTAACAACATTCTCACAGCGTCTGCGCAATTTAGCTTAACAGGCTGTCATTCCATCATAATTATAATCGCACGCAAGACGTTATAAAATAAATGCTTATTCGTAAATGTACAATAATGTAACTATTATCCTGAGGATCAACCTATATTATTAAATGTTTAATATTTAATTAGATTGTGTCATCTGAATTTATTTTAAACTTACGTCTATAGATTGCTAATTTATGTTTTATCGATCGAATTCATTCATAAGACTGTTAATCATACAAACAGGAAAATTACTTATATATAATTAACTGTTAGTAAGTAAAATGAATATTTAACTTTATTCACTAAATGCCTAATTAAATGTAGATGTTTAAAAATCTTACCTTCATCTTTTAAGTCAATGACCAGACATCAAATCTAAATGCACCCAATTATGATAAGATTTTATTTACAAACATAAAAATTATATATGTATACCTTGAGTTGTGTATTTATATATTTTCTCCCTCTATCAAAGTTTAAGTATAATGGGTTCTTTACATATTAAGATTTAGAAGAAAAAAAAGTTTTCTGCAAATGAGTAGAAGGGTAAGAAAAATCGTAATTCAACTCTCAGTATACACCAAAAATACAAAATATTTAAGAGCATCAAAATTAAACGAAATCTTGGTCTTTTTTAAAAGTAAAGGTTAAAATTTGTAAGAGTGGTTTCAGTGTCTTTAGCAGATAGTGTCTTTCTTTTATTCGAGCATGTTGAATCCAAATTCCAACCACTTAGAATAATTCCCACGACGAAGTCGAACTCATAAAGTTCCTAATTTTGTAGCAATTTCTTCCCTGAATCCATGAGAACATTTTTTCTAATCATTCCATGCATGTTTAGACACTAGGCATGACTTTATCACCATTTGATGACACAAAGACCCTGCAATAATTAATTTAGCAAGGTTGCATCATTATATTATATATCCAAATAAGTAATTACATGTGTTTTCAAAGTTCGCGTTATAATATATAGAAACGCTCTTAGATGCAGCTTGTATACGTATATATATAAGACATGTTATATTTTACTGCAAAAGAAATGCAATCTAGTATTTTAAAATTCTATTTCATATTTTAACTAGTTTTTTTTTTAAAAGCATTTTATAATAATTATACAATTTTTACAGTTGATAAGCAAAATGTAAAATTTTTAGAATTTATTCGAATGAAAGTTCATAAAACTTAAATAAAGAATATATCTTTTCCTTTTAAAATATTCTGCATTTTACCAAATCAATAGATAAATGCAATTCAAGATATTAAACAGTTTTTTTTAAAAAATAAAATAGAATCATGATAATTGATTCTAAACTTTACTTTCAGCTGGATTCCATTTTTTATCAACCACTACTATTGCTTAGCTTTTTCACGTTCATAATCAACAAACTTTTAATTATTTTTTTTTACTCTTTTAAACAAAAGAAACTTGGTTAACATGTCTTGACGTCAGATTATTATTATTTCTGTCACTACATGATTAACTCTTAAATCTTCATGTATAAATGTGTGTGTAGATATTTTATTCCACATTTAATAAAAAAAAAAAAATTAGTTCATTCCTTTCTGAATGTATGGTTATTTATGTATATATACGTACCTCAAGATATCCTAATAATTATTTAAAGTGTTTAAAATGCTCGCTTCCCATCCAATCTTTATAATCTTAGCTTGTCATTCCAAAACATCAGTTAATTTATTTTTATAAGGATTGGGCATCCCCTTACAATATATTATTAAGTATATTTATATCATATTTTCCTAAACGTTTGTGGCAATGGTATTTTAGTTGTATTTATATATTGGACTATTTTCATCACCTAGTATTGAGTATTGAACGTCTTTAGAAAAATTTAAATTTTATTTAAATTTTCAAAGTTAGTATATGCATAATGTTTCAAGATGTATTATACTCCCCTCTTTTTCAGGTGTTGCTGGCCTGACCAGTGACAGTACTAGCATGGGAATTAAACCTGAACCCTTAGATTCTTGAATATTGAATTTTAAGATAATTCTCTAACCAACAGCCATCCTGCCAAAGGAAACAATCAGTAGACAATTCATATACTTATCTATGAGTTTCCTCCTGGTTTGTCCACTTTTTTCTAAGGACAGAGTTGATTAGTGGTTTCCATACATTATGTATAGTCACACTAGGTTGACTTATGGGGCTATTCACCATTGTCATGTGAGCAGCTTCTTTGAATTCTTTTTTGTACCTTTTTCTCTCTATCAAATATTTTTGTATTTCCCCTACTGTACATATGTTCATTGGTACATACCCATCTTCTATCTTAGACACATTTGTTTTATTTCTTCTAATCATCAGTTTGTGATTTTTCACTCACTTTTTAACGAGGTAACTGGTCTTATCAATATATATTCTTCCACATTTCACATGGTATTTCATGGATACAGTTTTTGTTTTCTTGTAGTGTGGTGTAGTTCTGGAAAGCTGTTTTGATGTTATACGGATTATAGATTTTTCTTAATTTGTCTGCTATTTTTACCAATAATTATTCTTTCTTTTGATGATTCTTTACATTGTCTATTTAAGGTTTTCCTAATAACAGCTGATGGATAACCATTTTTCATAAGAATTTGTTCTATATAGATCTTCTGTTTTTCCAAATCACTGGTTTTTGAACAAACTTCTATTCCTCTGTTCCATAGTCATAGCATATAACCCCATTTTTTGTATTTCTGGTGTGATTGGATGTATAAGCTAAGTATTTTCCTGCATGTTTGGGTTTTCTGTAAACTAATTTTGATTTCGCCATGAGGGAATCTTGTCACAAGAACTTCTAAGTCTGCCAATTTGTGTTCTTATTCTGATCCTTTTGTGAATTTAATTGAAGGGTATATGTTGTTGTTTTCCAGAAAGTTTCTAGTAATGCTTCACCTTGTGACCTTACGACAAATGTATCATCTACATAGTGAAGCCAAACTTTAAGTGGATATAGAATAGTCTTTATGACAGTGATTTCCAAGTTCTTCCATGTAAATATTCCTAATCAGGGATGACAGTTGTGAACCCATAGCCATACCTTGACTTTTTTGGAAGGATTGTGTGTTTTACTGAAAGTAGATTGTTGTTATAAAAGTGTTAATTGTTCCATTATGCCATCAATAGGAAGCGTTGTTATGGTTTGTAAATTTATTATCACTATTTAGCCTTTTTCTTACACTAGACAAAGCTTCTTCACATGGTACATTTGTGAACAAAGTTTCCACATCAAAGCTTACTAGTATGTCAGTTCTTTCATTTGTCATGTTCTTGATTAATTCTACAAAGTATCTAGAATCCCTGACAAAGAACTAGGTATTGTATGTCAACGACTAAGAACTTTAAGAAATCTTGACAAATTTTGGCAAGGTGAATTTACATATAAACACAACACTTTACATATAGAAATTTTTTATTATTAAATTTTAAAGACATAGTTGTAGACACTAGGAAAGTGTATTAATGGTTCCTAACAAACATTTTGACATAACTACATCATTGCATTTAGGCTAAGCCTCTTTTTTTTTTTTTACAAAAATTTTATACATCCCTGCTTTGTATTTATTTTAAATTTTATTAAAAATCAAATATATTTACTACTTTTTACACTTGCACGAACTTTCTTTTTAATTATTATTTTACAATCTTTTTTACATCTCATGCCTATAGTTTTGTTATAATAGACATTCAAACACTTGTTGTAGACATCATAAAAGTCTTTTAATGTCCGTTGTTATTTAGTGCTGTTTTTTCAATTAGTTCAAATTATTATTTTTTGTCTAAATGATTAGATCCTATTGCGAATACATATAAACAGTTATAATGAAACTTTATGTAGCTATTAAGAAAAGGAAGTTATATTTGTTAAGATTTTATATGCATTTAAGTTTAAACTATTTTCTACAGTAGTCAGTTGACACATAGTTTGCTTTGTTGGTTCGAACATCGGATATACGTTTTGTATTTTACAAATTTCTTGGAAATAAGTTAGTTTCAGTGAAGTATATATATCTTGCTATTAGTAAGTATTTGTTAGCCTCATAGAGTTAGGCTTAGTTAATAATTTTGAATATGCTTATGGAGTAGATAAAATCCTTCATCCTTATTGTATTGTATTTCCATGATTTGATAGTGCGTATTCCCAAAAGAGGGTTATTGTATTGTATTTTTTAGTGATGATGATCACATTTATAAGCATTGGAAATTCCATGAGAGGATTGTGCTTTTGTGGTGCATCTTTCCTGTTCCCAGATACACTGTAGATGAATTCCAGGTATCTTCGTTTCTGCCTCAAAGTTAGGTATTTTTGAAAGACACCACATTCTTTTCCAGCTCTGAGGAGCCTAGTATCTTTATATTTTTTGCCTATCATTCATGATGACTTTAGTTTATAGTAAAAAAAATGTAATATATATATATTACATTTTGAATTACAAGTGCCAAATTAACTCTCCCCATATCTTTGACATCATCGACTTTCACTAAATATTGTAATGACTAGAGATTATCTCTAACACAAATATAAACTTTAAAGCTCTACTTAAGATTAATATATCTAATTTTTTAAAAATTAAATAAACAAACACATACAGTTATTCACACTTCTTTTTCCCACTTATAATATCTTTAATTTAACACTTGTACTTTCAAATGTAATTATTTAATATAGGTAAATATTTGTCATATAATAAAGATATATATGAGAGATAGTGACCTGGATCAACTGATGACTGCTGGTTTAGGACGAAATGCATCTTGGGTCATTTATTTTATGAATTAAAAAGAATATGTAGAAGTATTGAGGTTATTTAATATACTTTTTTATATCTATAATTATATGTTTGAAATATAATAGATGTAATACTGTGAACATGATTAGAAGTGGTTAGTGATTAAAAAAAGAATTTTTATACAAATTCAATTAGTCCAAATCATTTTTTTAAAACAATAGTTACACCCCCCCCCCAACATCCCAAACCATATATAAGATTCCCTGCAAATTGCAACACCCATGTATTTCAGGGAATCTCATGCCAATCTTACAACTAGACTCTCTCAACATCAATATTTATACAAAGAGGCCAAAAATAATTCTGATCCCAAATCTATATTCCTGGACCATGAAAACAAGCTTGGATACACATTTGAAACCCCAAAGTTACAGTGGTATACTTGGAGAGAAATGATGCAAAACGTAAAGGAAATCTGGCATATTGGGAATAAGACTAATGTGATTAACCGAAAAGAATCCTGCTCCCCCTCTCTAAAAAATGGCTCATGTATACCATCTCATTTGCATATAATTTACATACCATCCCACCACTCACTACGTAGATGCATCATTATGTTTATGATATTGCTATAAGATATTGAAAGTTTGCTTAGCAGATTCAAGTCATATATAACGTGACATTACTTTTATAAGCTTGTATTTACAAAAATGTAATACAGAGGGCGTACCAATAGCTCAAACAAGCTCTTAATTGATAAGTGCAGTATGAGAAAATATTTAAAATCTCTATTTGGAACATTCCTAATTGTTTTCAAGCTTATGGCTCACTTCAGTAAAGAGCTAGAATATTTAGACCTAGTGTCTGGAGATAGGAATGTTCCGGATAGAGATTTTAAATATTTTATCTTACTGCACTTATCAATTAAGAGCTTGTTTGAGCTATTGGTACACTCTCTGTATTAAATATATAAGAATCTCACCCGAGAGATTTTGTATACCATCCTTCCCATTAACTCACTTTCAAGTTTTCTTAATTCTCCCCTTCAAGTGCTTTGTATCTAAATTATAAAGGAATTGTTTGCTTCTATCAAGAGAAAGAGGTTACATTTTTGGGGTTTTGGTTTTAAACTAAAGAGATTCATTAAGCTAAAACATCTATTAAGAAATATTAATATACTTTTTTATAGATTTATAATTGAATGATTGAAATGTAATAGTTGTAATACTCTATACATGATTAAGGAAAATGGTAAATAATTAAAAAAAAAGTTTTCAGGAGATTGCAAAGAGATTTTAGATCAAGCATATAGGAGATAGTTCATTTGTAGTTACACAACTTATAGATATGAGTAGGAATATAGGTAAACAGATATATATGGTTTTTATAGATATAGAGAAGGCAAATGATAGAGTAAATAAAAATAGATTATGGTTGTTTAGTATATATGGGAATGAATGGAGCTTTAGTGGGTCTTATTAAGAGATTGTATAAAAATAATTATTATATGTATCAACATATAGAATCAGAGTTAAAAGTGGGGTGGGATTAAGGCAAGAATGCCTTATATCATCTATGTTTTATTATATTTGAAAGAAATTGAGAGAGGAATAGAAAGACTAGAAAGAGGGGTAGAGATACCATTAATAGATGGCAATGGAGAGAGGAATAGAAAGAGGGTAAAGATACCATTAATAGATGGCAAAGGAGTGTAGGTCTTTTATTTGCAGATGATATCTTTTTATGCACAAAAAGTAGGGAAGATCCAATGGAAGTTATGTTGTGTGGGTAAAGAGATGGGGATTAAATTTAGCGAAGAAAAATCAAAACTAATGATGATAAATGCCAGGGAAAGAGAAGAGAAAGTTTTTATTGAGGTATATGAAATGTGATGAATAGATATAATTTTGAGAAGCATCTTAGGTAATCAGAGAAATTGCTAAGATGATGATGCAAAGAAAAGAAAGGGACTGATAAAGAAATTAACAATGTTTTCAAATAATAAATATAATATAGCTAGAATTTTATGGAAGGAAGTGGCAGTAGCAGTGTTAACTTATGCTAATGATATGTTATGTGTTAATAAAGGGATGTTAGATTATTTAGGAGAAGTAGAAATACATGTATTAGATGTAGATATAAGGATGGCAAAAGAGACAATTAAGGAAAATGGAATGGTCAAGTTTTTATATGAAAGATGCAAAAAGCAAAATGAAAACATTCAGTAGATTGCAATATATGGATAGTAAGAGAATAGCCAAAATACTATTTAATTAGGTTATGAATGGACAGGCAACAAGATGAGTGAGAAAGGTAGTATGGTATGCAGAAGATTTGGATAAAGATTTTATATAAGTATACTTGTACAAAAGATGTTATACAGTTGTAACTTATGCCCCATGTGGCCACATGAGGCACTGTTTCTGTGTCAACCACAGAAGTATTCAGAGTAGGGGCCAAAAGCAGTGATGCAAGTTCCAACCACTAGATGGCATCCTTCACCATGCGTATTCACAGGAATCTTATGCCAACTAGCTGACAGCACTACTGCCTGCTTGGTGGCAATGATAGCCATGTGTAAGCACATTTAGCTTACATCATCTGTTACCAGCAAATACCAGCAATCTAGCCCATTATGTGGAGAAACAGCACCACAGTGGGCTAGATTGCTGGTAGTTGCTAATAGCAGATGATGTAAGTTAAATTTGCTTACGCATGGATATCAGTGCCACCAAGCGGACAGTATGGCTGGCAACTAGTTGGCATAAGGTTTCTGTGCATATGCATGGCAAACAGCACCATCTAGCAGCTGGAACTTGCTGATTTTGGCCCCCTACTCTGAATACTTCTGTGGTTGAGTTGGCATAAGGTTTCTGTGCATATGCATGGTGAATAGCACCATCTAGTGGCTGCAACTTACATTGCTGCTTTTGGCCCCCTCTCTGAATACTTCTGTGGTTGACTCAGAAACAGTGCCTCTAGGCCACATAGGGTATAAGTTACAACTACCAAACTTTATATTGGTTTTTTTTTTTTGAGAAAAACATTAACCTCAAATGGATATGTAAGCATCCTAATAAAGGTATACCTGAATTGGATTAGTATTATAACTTTATCTTGCCAAATCCATATAATATTAATATCATTTACGTTCTTTATTACTTTTTACAGTGCTTTTTTACAATCTACTGTTGATGATTTCGATTGCTCCACCAATTTTCTACAGAACTTCTACTTATATTTCCAAATCTTAAGCAGAAGTTCTGAAGAAGATTGCTGGGGCAATTGAAACTGTCAATAATGGGTTGTAAAAAAGCATTGTAAAAAGTAATAAAGAATATAAATGATATTAATATTATACAGAAATTGGATTAGATTTTATATGCAATTCAAGATTGTAATGTTCTTAATAAATTCAACTCAGGAAGAAATCATTGGTTAGCAAGATGCAAGACAAAGTCAGTATTAAATCACTGAACATCACATGATCACCGTTTTTTATGCTTACACAAGCTGTTTACACTTTCTGTACAGTAGCATCATTCAGTGTAAGCCAGGGTAATCAATGGATGCAGGAAGGTTCCTCACTGATGAAAGCCACAAACTAGAAACTAGCCTGGTGATATTGGTTGAATAGGCACTAGATAAGGATTTCAAGCATAAGTCTTCCTGCATCCATTGATTATTCTGGCTTGCGCTAAGTGCAACTACTGTATGGAAAGTTTTGCCTCTGTGTAAGAAAATCAGTATTAATAGTTGATATTCTTAATCTTGAGAAACACTCCATTGAATTTAAATTAGAACTTGCAAATCATTTAAAAATATTAACAGATTTTGAAAATAATTCACAATCGACTGAAAGCAACAAGAAGATATAGTAATATTCTACTGAGAACTGCAAGAAAGACAAAAAGCCCGCAGAATTTTCCCAGTAAATTTTTTATTCAGACGAGAATATATGGGGAAAAAATACGATTTTTTTTTAATGATCCATTAATAAAAAATTGATTACCTAGAGTTTTGTAAAATAATATATAAAAAAAAGAATTAATGATATAGAAAATATTAATAAATAGTGATGTAAATCTATTATTATAAAGCGCTGAAAAATTTGAAATTATTAAAGCGGATATTAAAGCGGAAGTTAATCTCTGCGCACTCGCCTATTATCGGAAGTTGACTTCTGCTTTATATTCTTTAAAATTTACAACTGCTTTCAACCAAGTTGATCTTATTTACAGAATTAATATGGATGCATAGAAAATAAAATGTATGAATTAATTAAGTTTATATATTTAAATATACAACACTTTCTTGTTTAGTGTGTGGATGCTATAAATTCTATCTACTATACACCTATATTAATTCTATGAATATGATCGACCTGGTTGAAAGCAGTGCCAAGCTGTAAATTTTAAAGAATATAAAATTTATAATAATTTCTGGCATAGTATACTATCACTATTTATTGAGTTATGTACAAAAGAGGAAAGAATGAAATCCTATTGAGTTACATTAAGAAAATATTGGCAAGAAAACAAAAAATAAAGAGCTGAAATGTGTAAACAATATCTTAGTATTGGTAAAAAAAAAATATTTCTACAATAAGAAGAAAACATTAAAAAGAGAGATGACATCATGAAATTGTATTTATATACTAGTATTGAGCATTGAATGTCTTTAGAAAAATGTAACTATTTAAATTTTCACTGTACATTCAACTGTTAGTCATAGCACATAGGTTAGTATGTGCACAACATTTCAAGAGGTATTATTCACCCCTCTTCTTCCAGTGTTGCTGACCTGACCAGTAACAGTACTAGTATGGGAATCTAACCGTGACTTAGTTTATTGAATATTGAATTTTAAGGTAATGCTCTAACTAACTGAACCATCCTACCAATGGAAACAGTCAGTAGAAATCTCATATACTTATCTATGAGAAAAAAAGGAGGAATCTCATTGATAAATATATGAAATTTCTACTATCTGTTTCCATTGGCAGGATGGATCAGTTGGTTAGAGCATTATCTTAAAATTCAAGAATCGAAGGGTCCAGATTTGATTCCCATGCTAGTACCATCGCTGGTCAGGGCAGCAAACTTGATGAAAAGAGGAGAATAATGTCTCTTGAAATGTTGAGCATATACTAACCTGTGTAGTATTACTAACAATTGAATGTAATTCAAAATTTAAATAAAGTTAAATTTTTCTAAAGACACTCAATACTAAATAATGGAAATAATCCAATATATAAATGCAACTAAAATACCATCATCACAACCCTTCAGGAAGACATCATGAAATTTTCAGAAGAATTCTATAAAGAATTATGGCCACATAGAACAAGAAATAAAATATCTTCTATAGTTATTACAACTTCTGAATTGCCCAGCATTTTAAATGAAGAAGTGAGACATGCAATTAAATCTATGAAAAAGGGAATATCTTTAGGAAATGATGGAATTATTATTAATATCTTAAAAGAAGCAGGTGAAGAAATAGAAAAATTAGTGGCAAAGTTATATACCAAATATCTAAATGATAAAAATGAAACAAATTACTGGACGAATGGAGTAATAATATTGATATTTAATACGGGTGATAAAGAAGGTATGTGAAATAATAGACATGTGGTCTTCTATTAATTATATATATAAAATATTTACCAAGATAAATACAACTCGTTTGCTGTGAATTCTAGAGTCTAACTAACTAAAAAAACAAGTTGGATTTAAAAGTAATTTTAGCACAATGGAATAAGTATTGGCAGAAGTTATAGAAAGGTTACCATTATGCTTTGCCTTTGTGGATTACGTAAAAATTTGATTCTATAAGCATTTTTTATTGATTAAAGTTTGAATCATCAAATATAGATCCAGGACGTTGTCATATTCTGAAGAATATGTATCAGAATGCAACAGCATTGATTAGATTGTATGGTGATACTAAAAAGATTAACATTGAAAGAGGTGTGTGTCCGGGCAATTCTATATCCTCAAAACTTTTTACTGCAGTTTTATAAAGAATATTTTATGCACTAAAATGGGAAGCTCGGGAGTAAAAGTAAATGGAGATTATTGAAATCATATAGATTTTGCAGATAATGTAGTTGTTTTTGCAAATAATGATAAGGCTTCAGAGTTTCGGCAAATATTGAAGAATTATCAGATGACAAGAAAGTAGGATTAAAAATAAATACTAAAAAGTCTAAAGTAATAAATACTAAAGGGATATTTTTCAGAAGAAAATAAAATTGATAATCATGAGTTAAAATAAATTAACAATTACAGGTGTATTGGTAAGATTATTGACACAGATAGAAACATAATGGTTGAAAAGTAATTATAGAATTAAACTTGGGTAGAATGTTTTTAGTGGATACAACTTTATATTAAAAGAAAATATGCTTATGCGTTTGAAAAGGAAGATTTTTAATAGACGTGTGGAGGTGTTTATTATATCTATAAAGATATTACCTACGGGACAGAGAAAGGTGAATAACTCCGTGTGTGTAAATTAAAAAAAAAGAAGATATATTAATCTTTAACTGAGGTTTAAAGTTTAAATCTGTGCTAGAGATAATCTCTAGTTTCGAAAATGATTAGTAATAATCATTAGTGTATTTATCTGAAATGGATGGCGTCAAAGTTGTGAGTGGAGGAAGTTTGACAATGGTAACTGATAATGTAACAATTTACTCTAGATAAATACTTTTCATATAATAAAGATGTATATGAGAGATAGTGGGCCAACTGACGAGTGCTGGTTCAGCACGAAATGCATCTTGGGGTCATTTGTCTTTTATTATATCTTTATTTATATGAATTTGAAAAGAATGGGGAAGCGTGGGGATGTTTATTATATCTATATAGATGTGTTTTATCAACTTTTACTTATAGATCTGATACTAAGACATGTAACAATAGAGTAATACAACGTTTTCAAACGACTCAAGAAAATATAAAAGATATATATTAAAAATAGTACACATATGGGTGAGAGATCAAACATGTACTTTGACCTGACATCATGAAAAAAATTAAAAGATTGAAATGTAGCTGAGCTGGACATATTTCCAGAAGAGATAATAATAAACAGTTGTAGTTTTAAAAGGGATTCCAAGAGATTGTAAAAGACCTAGAAAGAGACCGCGTGTGAGATGGATGGACGAAATAAAGATTGTTGGTGAGTTGTGGTAAAGAGAAATTAGTAATCATAGTAACTGGATTAAACTTGGGGAAACCTTTATCCTGAAGTGAGTTAATAATAATTGAAAATGATTATGATATATAACAACTATTTTCTCAGAGTCGTTATTAATATTTTTAAAGTAAATAATTTTATGGTTGCTGTATATATATATTACTTTTTAACTAGGCTGCCTGTACACCATGCTATTTAAAATTAAAAATAAATACGTAATAAAATTATAATTATTAGATGCCTGTTTTATTACAATAAAATAATAATCAGAAGATGATATTACAATAAATTAGCATAACAGAGGAGTCTCTTAAAAAAGAGAACAAAAATCACTCTCGAAATGAATCTAATCGCAAAATAGTTCGTCTTAATCTTTTCAATAATGTATCGCTATAGCAGTTTATGAGTTTAAATATCTTTGAATCAGAATTGTGGGTTCCGAACAAATTAAAGTCATTTCATAAAAACCTATTCAATCATTTTTTTTTTTTAAAAAAAAAGTTCTAAAAAGATGTAGTAAAATCTCGTGAAACCGAAAGAAATATAATTTTATTTGGAATGTATTTAAACATGTAAGTAGAAAGTTTTTTGTTTGTGTATTATCATGAAGTTATAATTTAAATATTTTACTTGTCAAGCGAAAGCGTACACGAAATGGAAGAGCAAAGTCGTATGCAATTTCTTGAAATTAAAGTATCGAAGAGCGGAAGTAGAAAAATGATTTAACATTCAAATCATATACATACACGCGATGTTTAACACTAGTAAAAAATATTTTTTTTACATTCAGAAACTTAATTAACCAAATTAAATTAGTACAGTGTACAGGCTTAACACTTGCATTTATATATGTAATATATGTGGGATTCGAACTCAGACTTTCATACGACCCATAACTCTCAGTGACACGTTGGCTACCTTAATATAAAGCTGAGTACTGATTGTATATATGGGTGGAGATGGTAATCTGGACCAACTGATGAGTGCTGGTTTGGTGATTATTTATCTTTTCAACATGTGGGTGATCAGGTGGGTCAGCAATATAAGATGGCACTGAGAGTTGTGGGTCGTGTGAAAGTCTGAGGTTTAACCAAATTAACCGAACTTTTCTCCCCTTTGAAATATTTTTATACCCTTGAAATTCATCTATTTTCTCATCCTTCCAATCTACAGTCACCAAAGCATTATTCCAATATATAATATCTTTTGACTCTTTTATTTTAAGTGTTTGACAGTCCACTATCCTATTTTCATATTCTCCATCCTAGTTTGGAGATAATAATAAAAAAAAAATCTGTTTTTCCCAAATCTTTTTCAATTTATTTTAATCTTCTTTCAATATTCTACATTCAAAGTATTATTAACCTTCCATCTAATTTCCTGAATTTTTCACATAACCTCCTTAGCAACTATATATATATATTATAATTCATATATCTTATATATAAATACTATGTTTAACATCTTTGTATATTTGAAAATTAAATTTAAATTTTATATTTAAAATCTGTACATAATTTAGTAACTTTTAACTTAATAATGAATACTTAATAATCAGTGTGGGTCCCCCCCCCCAACTATTCCAGGGTGCATTCGTTCTTATGATGATAGGGTCTGTCCACCTAATCTAACATTTATTTCTTTTTTTATCATTAATTGTCCCAAGTTTTATACAATATTTTAATAAATTAATCCCATAATATGATCAAAATAATTCCAGTCTGGTTATTTGTCCAAGTGAGAACTTTGATTTGAAACAGGCAAACCTCTCTATAGTATTGTCACTCAGTGCAAGCCAGAGTAATCAATGGATGCCAGAAGGCTTGTGCATAAATCCCCATCTAGTGCCTACTCATCCAATATCATCAGACTAATTTCTGGCTTGTGGCCTTCATCAGTGAAGAGCCTTGGATCTGAAAGCACTACACCTAGATCTTCCTTCCAATATTCCCAGACTAGTTTCTGGCTTGTGGCCTTCATCAGTGAAGAGCCTTGGATCTAAAAGCACTGCACCTAGACCTTCCTTCCAATATCCCCAGACTAGTTTCTGGCTTGTGGACTTCATCAGTGCGGAGTCTTGGATCTGGATGTGTAGGCAAATAGATGGGGATTTTATGCACAAGCCTTCTGGCAACCATTGATTACTCTGGCTTGCACTGAGTGGCAATATGTATAAAGAGTTTTGTCTGTTTTAATAACAGTTAAGAACAAGCATAAGAAATGGTGATCATGTGGTGTTTATTAACTTTGATTTGATATATTTCGCACAATGTTTCCTCCATAAAAATCAAATGTTATGCAAGCATGAAATGGATTGAAAGAATAACATTGAAATGTACTCAAAGATTTGGATAATGTAGTTCATAAAAATAACATTTTATTTTGAGCTCTACATTAAATACCTACCCTCCAGGGTATGACAAAACAATTATGAGAATAAGTTTCCCCTTTGTGCCTGGTTTATCATGACAGTTAAAAACGTATGAACAGACACATTTAATGTCAACCTTAGAACCTCTCCAAATTGAAATTAGTTCTTGAACAATGTCTCTGGACCAGATCCTGTAGATTCTTTACAAACTCAGCTGCAATGAATCTAATTGCAAAACAATCTGTTATGGGGAATTGTGTGCTAACAATGCTACTAGACTGGCACAGAACAAGTATTCTCATGCAAAGAAAGATTCCAGTGTGAAGTCAGTGTTTCTGGAGTATCAAATGGAATTTGGCCATGATTTCAATCCATGGAATTTTATAATATGTACAGAGTACAATAATCAAAAAAGAAAATTTAAATAAACACGTGTCGCTAATAACATCCACATGATATTCAAAAAAGACTCTTGTATAGCTTTGTCTCAGAAGTGGAATATCTAAATTATGAATTTACATATTAACCAATAAGTACTAATTACATTTTCTCCTAATAATAAAAGTTTAGCTGATAAGTTTGATTATGACTTGCCAGGTTGAAAGCATTGTTCAGTGAGTTATTAGTTAAATTGTCATATAAAGTTTAATCTTTTCTTGGGAAGCGTATTAACATTACTTATAGAAGTAAGTATATATTTGTACATTTTCACAGCTATCCATAAAATTTTGAATGTTTTCATCAACATTCAATAATTTCTCTTTCAGTGTCAAAGTTTTGTAGTTATATATAAAAAAGAATCAGTTATAAATGTTTAAGAAAATTATAAAAGCTCTGATGAAGACTGCAGAACCGTTGAAACTGTTAGAAAAATAAAGGAGGAATTATATACAAAATTGCATTTAAGTGTATAAAAGAAGAATTATAAAAAAATGCTAAGAAAGTAAAGAAGAAGATATAAATATAACACTTCTGTCAATTCCTTTTATGTCTTCATTATCAATTTAGGAGTCAATCAGTGGTCCTTGCATCATAATTATGACTTCTTCAAATTTAGCTGTGATCCCAGATTTTTGTTTTTTTTAATTTTTCTAATGAGGATCTTGAGACCATACAGATTTTTCATTGTAAGCACGTTTTTTTTTGCATATCTAAGATTATATTTCTTATATCAATTCTACATCCAATACACATTGTTATCATATGTTAACTCCACTACTGCCCCTCCCTTCCATCTAATTTTTGCTACATCATATTTATTATATGAAAATACCATTAATTCCTTTATCAGTCCCTTTCTTTTCTTTACTTCATTTATAATTTTTTATCCCATTCATCCAAGCAATTTTTCTGATTACTTAAGACGATTTCCAAATAGTTATACATATTTGCCACATTTAACTTTATATCCCCCCATAAAAAATTATTTCTCTTCTCTTTCCCTAGTATTTACCATCATTACTTTTGATTTTTCTTCACTAAATTTAATCCTCATCTCTTTACCCATCTTTGTGCACATCTGCTTCCACATCTTCCTAACTTTCTTACACAAGAAGATATCATCAGCAAATAAAAGATCTGATAACAAACTCTCCTTACAGTAGTGCCACCCAGTGCAAGCTACAGTAATTAATGGAAACTAATCTGAAGATAATGGATGAGTAGGCACTAGATAGAGATTTTGTGCACAAATCTTCTTGCATCCATTAATTACCGTGGCTTGCACTGAGTGGTGCTACTGGAAGGAAAGTTTATCACTGTTTTATTGGGAATTGACTAAACTATAAGAGTTTTCTTAAAGTAATTTTTTCTTTTTTTTTGGAGAACTACTAGTCAACATCCTTTTAAGAAAGATGTTTAATGCTAAAACTATTCAAGCTTATTTTATGTGGATAATTTATCAATGTTCTATTCAGATTAGCAAAGGGGTAGACTGATAAACTCAATTTGAATATCATCCTATTACCTCTGGTGCTTGACCATGACAAGAGCTCTCTAGCAAATAAAAATGTGATTATTATTTTTGTCATATCCCATCTTGCCTTTAAATAATGAACTAGTCCAGATTCCATCTTATCTAGATAGGATTAAGCATGCATCACCATGAACCTATGAATATAAAGATAGATAATACATAGCCAATGACAAGAACAGGCCAATAGCCAATGATGTTCACTGAATCTGAATGTTTCCATTAAGAATGGGGATCTGGCAATAAATAGTCTTTTTGAAGATAGGGTCCAAGAACTACTGTCACATAACTGAAAGGCAGAATTACACTCTCCAAGCAATTTCTGATGGGCAAAATGGTTGTCCCAGTGAGGCAAGTTTATGTTTAGGACTGAAAGCTGTTAGAACCAAACACCGATACAAGGCAGGCTGTCAAGTACAGCCGAAGGTGTCACCAAACTTACAAGACAATCCGTCACAGTACAGCTGGAAGTGATAGGAAACTTATAAGGGCACGTGTAGTCTCTTCGGTAGTTCATCCTAGAATTAGGTACTGTGTACTGCCGATGGTAGCAGGCAGAGAAAAACCATCATAAATATAGTGAAAATATGGCTGTATATTTGTTTTTCATATGTGTTAATATAATATAAAACATATTTACACACGTTGGTTTTTATACATATTAATTCATGTATGAACACGACAATTTTTTAAATTATTTTTTTACATTATGTATGTAAAACTTATCAGACTTTGAAATGAAAGTTCTATTATTATTTATTTACAGATCAAAGAAATCACCCACAAGGAAAATGTTTGTGATAAAATTAATAGCACTCTATACTACCTCTAATTGGAGATATTCATATAGCGCTGAGTCTAGTTTTAAATTCCTTGTTCCTTTAGTTGGTACATTTCATAACAATTCTACAATTGTAAGTTTACTTTGTTATACTAACGCGGAACACCAAAGCAATACGTTTACAATCTTTGATGATTTCAAAATATGTAGGGAAAAAAATATTAATTTCATTAATATAAAAGTTTTTGAAATTTCTTTACAAAAAGAAAAATCATTGAATAAATGCAAACTTAAATTTTATAATCTGGACAAACCAGAATCCTCTCAAAATATACTAAACACCATGATTTCAAAACAGCGATTTAAATTGATCTGCCACCTATCGTCTAATAATAGCATTAAGGTTTTTAGGGAAAACAGTATCTTTGAATTAGCTAGCGCGCTTAAAATTGATTTAAAATTAAACGACTTTGTTATTAAACTTTTTTTTATGTCCACGTTATCAAAAAATGAATCATGTTATCAGATTTTCAGATGTGAATATGATACTCTGAATAATAAAAAAATACGTAAGAGAAAAACAATTTATGGATTAAACTCATTCATTGATTGGGAAAGTGAATATAAGAATATACCACTGAAGAAGAGTAGACATGAAAAACAAGTGGATATTATAAGCATCATGGGAGAAATAAAAGAAAAAATTAAGAATTTTTTAAAACTAAGTAAGTCTATTATTTTACTATTATATACATATGTATATAAAAAAGAATAGACATGGAAAACATGAGGATATTATAACTTTATCTTTCTTATTGCATTCCCAAATCCATATAATGTTAATATCATCTACGTTCTTTTTTACTTTTTACAATGATTTTTTACAGCCCACTATGATTGTTTCAATTGCCCCAGCAATCTTCTTGTTATAATTTCTGAATAAGATTGCTGGGGCAATCGAAACCATCATAGTAGGTTGTAAAAAAAGCATTGTAAAAAGTAATTAAGAACATAGATAATATTAATATTACATGTGAATATTATAAGCGCCACGGAAGAAATAAAAGAAAAAAATTTAAGAATTTATTAAAATTAAGTAAGTCTATGCATTTATTATTATAACAGGCAAAACTCTCCATACAGTAATGCCACTCAGTGCAAACCAGAGTAATCCATGGATGCAAGAAGGTTTGTGCATAAAATCACTATCTAGTGCCATATCCCCAGACTAGTTTCTAGCATGTGGCTTTCATCAGTGAGGAGCTTTGGATTTGAGAGCACCACCTAGATCTTAGGATTTAATGCAAGCCTCCAGAGCCACCTTTTACCTTAGCTTTGAGTCCAAAATGAAAACACAATAATGTTTTCAATCCAAGCTCATTAGCTTGTATAGTCATATATGTCTGAACTCAATTCAGAATCCATACATTTTAGTGTCTTTGGTTCTTTAATAACTATGGCCACCAGGCAGGATTGTTATTAAACCACTAAACATCACAAGATCATTCATTTCTTATGCTTGTTCAAGCTGTTAACAAGCAAAACTCTTCATATAGTAGTGACACTTAGTGCAAGCCGGTGCAAGAAAGTTTGTGCATAAAATCCCTATCTAGTGCTAGTCTGCGCCAGACTAGCTGGAGGTTACATTAGATCCTAAGATCCAGGTGCAGTGCTCTCAGATCCAAGGCTCATCACTAATCAAAGTCACAAGCTAGAAATTAGTCTGGGGATATTGGATGAGTAGGCACTAGATAGGGATTTTGTGCACAAACCTTCTTGCAATCATTGATTACTCTTGCTTGCACTGAATGGCACTACTGTATGGAAAGTTTTGCCTGTTTTAACAGTTTGAGTAAGCATAAGAAATGGTGATCATGTGATGTTCATTTACTATTATGTGTGTATATATATAAAAAAAACTTTGTGGCAGAACAAATTCACCTACCATTCTCACAAATTGGATTTGAATCTTGGTTAAATTATAGTCAACCTTATTTCAGATTTTAATTAAGCCTAAAAATTTTTTTTGAGTTTTATCGTTAGTCAGTTAGTCATTCGGTAAGCATTTATCCTTAGCTAGAAAATAAAATTGTTCAAATCTTCACAACTATATTATTTATAGAAAGCTTACTGAATAATGCTTTCTACTTCATGATTGTCTATGAGGAGCTTTGGAAGAGACATTTATTTAAAGTAGGCTATTTAAAGTCTGCCTGAAGGTGTGTGATGATGGGGTCTTAGTTGTACTTATATGTTGAAAATTACTTCAAATTCACAAATAAACCAGACTAGCCAAGAAAATAAACTCTAAAACACCACTTGGTTTTGCTGCTACAAACAGACTTTTCAAGTATAAAGAACTAAAAAAAAACAAAAACAACATATTTAAATTAAACATTACCCACAATTCCCTTACCTTCCATACACCCTTAATATTAAGAGAAAATTTAAATAAGTTAATTGCTTCAGAATCATAAATTTTTAATAATAAAGATTAAGAGAAATAAAATTAAAAAAAGAATTAAAGTAAAAATTTATTATTCTGAAGCAATTGACTTATTTAAAAGTTCTTTTTTAAAGGGAATTGTTGGTAATGTTTAGTTTAAATATGTTGTTATTTTGTAATTCTTTACACTTGAGAAGTCTATTTGTAGCAGGGAAACCATTGGTAGTGTTTTAGAGTTTATTTTCTTGGCTAGTCTGGTTGAATTGTGAATTTGGGGTGATTTTGATTTATTTATTGACTAGTTTAGTTTTACACTTTTAATGTTTATATGTTGGAGTATTTCCATCATCTATGATTAAATCATGAATATCCTTAAAAAAATTTAAACTTTATTTAGCTTTTTTAATTACATTCAACTATTAGTAATAGCATGCAGTTTAATATCTAAACAATATTTCTTGTGGTATTTTTTTAGGTGTTGCTGACCAGTGAATGTACTAGCAGGGAATTCAAACCTGGACCTTTTGATTTTTGAATATTGAATTTTAAGCAAATGCTCTATCCAACTCAGCCATTCTGTCAAAAGCAACAATCAATATAAATTTCATATACTATCTGTGAGGTCTCTCCTGATTTTTCTACTTTTTTCCAGAAGCAAAATTAACCAATGCCTTCCATACATCATGTATTGTCATACTAGATTTACTTATAGGGTTAGTTGCCATTGTCATGTGGACAGCTTTGAATTTTCTTCTCTGCCCGATACTTTTGTATATCTCCAATCAAGCATATGTTATTGGTATATACATGGTCTGCCACTTTAGATACACCTGGATTCTCTTTTCTGATCATCAGTTGGTGCTCTTTTAATCCCACTTGTCAGTGAGATGACTTGCATCCATATTTCATTGTTGCAGTTTTTGCTTTTCAGCATTCCAAGTTTAGGATTTGTAGATGTTAGAATATCTCATAGTGTGGTATGTCTCTGTAAAGCTGATGTGTTATATTCATTGCAGATTTTATTTAGTTTGTCCACAATTTCTGGTATGTATGGATGCACTACTGTACCAATAATTTTTTTATTTTTTATGTTTCTTTTCATCTGTTTAAGCTATTCTTAATTACAGCTGATGGGTAACCGTTATTCATGAACATTTGTTCTATATAGATTTTTTTTTCCAAATCATTAGTTTCTAAACAAACTTCTTTTTCTCTATTCCATAGTGATAGTTCTTAATTAAGACACAGTTCTTTGTCAAAGATTCAATGCACTTTGTAGAATTAAGCAAAAATATGAAAATTGAAAGGACTAACATATTGGTAATCTTTGATTTGGAAAGTTTATTCACAAATGTTCCATGTGAAGAAGCATTGTCTATTGTAATGTGACAACAGTTAGCAAACCAGAATGATTCTTTGAACCACTAAACATCACATGATCACTATCTCTTATACTAGCACATAATTGTTATTAAACAAGGCAAAATTCTCCATACAGTAGTGCCACCCTGTGACAACCAGAGTAATCAATGGATGCAAAAAGGCTTGTGCATAAAATCCCTATCTAGTGCCTACTCATCCAATATTCCCAGACCAGTTTCTGGCTTGTGGTCTTCATTAGTGAGTGCTCTCAGATCCACCGCACCCAAAACTCCTCTCTGACGAATGCCACAGGCCAGAAACTGGTCTGGGGATATTGGATGAGTAGGCACTGTATAGGGATTTTATGCACAAGCCTTCTGGCATACATTGATTACTCTGGTTGGCACAGGGTGGCACTACTGTATGGAGACTTTTGCCTTGCAGAATGATTCTTCTTATTGATAGTATAATGGAACAATTAATATTCTGCATAACATTTTTTCAATGCAACATGGAATTCTTTTAACAAAAATCAAGGAATAACTATGGATTCATCATTATCACCCCTAATTAGCAATATTTATGTGGAAAAACTTATCCACGTAAGATTTGGCTTTGTGATACTGATGACATATTTGTTACATGGCCACATGGTGAAGAGCTATTTCAAACATTCTGATTCATATCAATAACATATCTCCATTAATTAAATTCACAATAGATTCAGAACAAGAATAAAAATTGACATTCTTAAATGTTCTCTTGACAAGACCCCCCCCCCCATGGAAAAATCAAAACTAGTGTACAGAAAATCCAGGAAAATACTTACCAATCACTTCAGAAACCTAAGACAGGAAATTTTACTTGAAATGCTGAAAAACAAACCTGCATCGATGAATCACTATGTGAATGTGGAAGGAAGTACATTGTTGAGACCAGTCATCCCACTGACAAGGGGTTGAAAGAGCACCAAATGATGTTTAGGAAACAGAGTAAAGATATATCTAAAGTGGCTGACTATGTATATACCAATAACCTATGTTTGATTGGAGAAATACAAAATATTGGGAAGCTAAGAAAAGGTACACACAAAAGCTATATGACAATGGCCCTATAAGTTAACCTAGTGCAACTGTACATAACATCTAAAAATCATTAGTTAACTTTGCTCTTAAGAAAAAGTTGAAAAATCAGAAGAAATATCATAGATAAATATATATAATTTCTACTGATTGTGGCCTTTGGAAAAATGGCTCAGTTGGACAGAGCATTACCTTAAAATTCAATATTTAAGAATCTAAAGGTCAAGGTTTAATTACCATGTTATTACTGCCACTGGTCAGACTAGCTACACCTGAAAAAGGGAGTAGAGTAACACCACTCAAAATGTTGTGTAGATACTAATCTGTGTACTCTTATTATGAATGTAATTGAAAAAGTTAAATAAAGTTTACCAATTTTTATAAAGGTATTAATCCTAACATATCATCATCATCAACCATTATCAGTCCATTGCAGGATGAAGGTCTCTCCAAGTTCAATCCATCCTCTCTGATCTTTAGCTTCTCTTCTCCACATCACCCCTGCACATTTTCTTATTTCATCCATCCATCTCACATGTGGTCTCTTTCTGGGTCTTTTACAATCTCTTGGAATTCAGTTTAAGATTTCAATTGTTCATCCATTATCATATCTTCTAAAAATATGTCCAGCCACCTCCACTTCAGTCTTTTAATTTTTTCAAAACATATAAGTACAACTATATGAAGTCTGTTTTATCTTTTACCTAAATATAGATATTACCCATATTATATACTTTACATACATAGTGAAAAAACACCCAAAATATAATTAGTTGCCTTTATGACATTAAATATAAAAAAATCATATTATTCTTTCCCCAAGGTCTTAGTTCAAGTGACTATTAAAAAATAAAAAATGAGATACAGACTCACGAGACCATGTTTTTGAATATTTTTTAATGCTTTGATTGATTGGAAGTAGACAATTTGGATCTCACTACTAATAAAAAGGGAAAGTTTGGGGCCTATGGATTGTGTATATATATGTGTCTCATTTTGGACTTTTCAATAATCAACTAGAGTAAAAACTTAGATCACGAAGTTCAAATCTCAACAAGATAGTTGGTCATTACTAACTCTTTTTCTTAACATTTTGGAGAATTTTAAAAAAAATTTTAATAGATCATTTCAAAATATTTTCATATTTTTTTCTTTTTACTTGTCTCACTTAAAATTTTATTGGTAAACTGCTACTTTTTTGTATCAGTTATTTTTGTTACCGTTTTTAGTGTCACTTATTTTCTTAATGAATTCAGATAAATCTGAGCCATTTTCAATGTTTGATTCATTGGAGTGTTTCTGAAATTTAGGATTATCACCTGTTAGTGCTATTTTTCTTAATATTTTTTATTTTTTACATTAATATAAATCTTGCATCTCATTAATCAATAATCACTCTTTCTAAAACAGAGGCAAAACTCTTAGTGACACCAGTGCAAGCCATAGTAATTGATGAATGCAAGGTCTGTGTGTAAAATCCTTATCTAGTGCCTATTTATCCAACATCCCCAGACTAGTTTCTAGTTTGTGGCTTTCATCAGTGAGGAGGCTCGGATCTGAGAGCATTGCATTTAGATCTTAGAATTTAATGAAACCCTCTAGCACCCACCTTCTTTTAATTAACTATAAAGCTACAAGTCCAAAATGAAAACACAATTAGGTTTTCAAGCTAGAAACTAGTCTTGGAATATTGGATGAGTAGGCACTAGATAGGTATTTTATGCATAAACCTTTTTGCATCCATTGGTTACTCTGGCTTACACTGACTGGCACTATGGAGAGTTTTGTCTGTTTTAACAGTCCACCATAAAAAATGGTGATCATGTGATGTGTAATCACTTTTTCTGTTGAATTTATAAAAAATGTTACAAACTTGAAATAATGATTTTCTGTTAATTAAAATGCATACACTTTTATGCCCATTCTCGTTTAGCATTTTTCTCAAAAAAAAAGTACTATTTTTCTTTTTCTGCTAATTCCACAAGTCTGTGTTCTTTCTTATTCTATCTCCTTAATCATATTTACTATATAAATAATATCACTAAACATCACATGATCACCATTTCTTATGCTTGCACATAACTGTTATTAAAATAAGCAAAACTCTCCATACAGTAGTGCCATTCAGTGCCAGCCAGAGTAATCAATGGATGCCAGAAGGCTTGTGCATAAAATCCCCACCTACTGCATACTCATACAATATCCCCAGACTAGTTTCTGGCTTGTAGTTTTGTAGTTAAGTAGAGATAAAAGGTGGCTGCTGGAGGGTTGCATTAGATCCTAAGATCTAGATGCAGTGCTCTCAAAGGCTCCTCACTAATAAAGGCCACAAGCCAGAAACTAGTCTGGGGATATTAGATGAGTAGGCACTAGATGGGGATTTTATGCACAACCTTCTGGCATCCATTGATTACTCTGACTGACACTGAGTGGCACTACTGTATGGAGAGTTTTGCCTGTTTTAAATAATTGCACAATAATATCATATGCAATGACAAGAATATATGGACAATGAATATTTGCCCTGTTTAGTTTGTTTAAGTTCTCCAAGAGAAATTAAAGGCTCTCATTTAAGTTACCAGCAAATTTTCTGCAACCATGTTTTCAGAAATAAAGATAAATTTTAATTACTAAATAATACAGAATACTTTTGATAAAAATAAAAGGAAAAAAAAACTAATTAAATATGCTAATGTGAATTTTATAACAAAAAGAGGAAAGGAAAAAATAATTAGTAAATTTTTGACTAATAGCTATTTAATGTATATTTTTGACTAATAGCTATTTAATATATATAATCCATGTGAATGTATATTTGTCCATAACATGTTACTGGAGCGCCCTCTGAAATATTTTTATTCAGAGTGCTCAAATCTTTGTATTATATATAGTTGACCATAATACTGTCAAATTCACATATCAAATATGGCAGGTATATAAAAAAATTACTTTAGCTTTGTTGTTTTGTGTACAAAACTATTAATAAAACTATTAATACTTTGTCAGAAACCCTTCTGAAGTGTACCAAACAGGACATGTTTTCAGACATTTTTTTTTTCAATTGTGAATTTCTCACATTTGTTTATATATTAAAATCTTCTGTTTTTCTGGAGGTTTGTGATGATGGTGTTTTAGTTATATTTATATATTGGACTATTTCCATCATATGTTTTTAGAAAAATTTAAATTTTAATTAAATATTCCAAATATATTCAACTGTTAGTAATAGCACATCATCTTTTGTTTAATTTACATTAAAACTTTAAAAAAATTTGTTAAAGCAATCAATTAGAAAAATTGCAGCCTTTCTGTAGGCTGGACATCTGGTTATTTAATATTTGTTGAATATTTAAGTTTCCAGCAATATATGGATGCCAACAAAGCATCACATGATCACCAATCCCTAAGATTACACAAGCAGTTATTAGCAATAGCAAACTCTCCAGACAGTAGTGTCACCCAATGCAAGCTTTAGTAATCAATAAATATAGGGAGGTTTGTGGATAAAATACCCATCTAGTGCCTACCATCAAATATCCCCAGATCTAGGTGCAGTACTCTCAGATCCAAATCTCACTGATGAAAGCCACAAGCTATAAACTGGTTTGGTGATATTGGATGAGTAGGTACTAGATGGGGATTTTATGCACAAAACTTCCTGCATCCATTGATTTCTAAAGCTTGTACTAGATGGCACTACTGTCTGGAGAGTTTATATTGCTAATAACAGCTTGTGGAAGCATAACAAATATGATCATGTAATATTCTTTTGTTGGTTTTAAAGCATCCCTGCCTGTGGAATAATGGTGGCTGTAGTTTTTGATAAACCAAGAACAACAAAAATATGTGGGTGCTGAACCGAATTCAGATCTATATGACTATATAAGCAAATGAGCTTGAATTGAAAACATTAATGTGTTTTCATCTTTAATGCCTAGCTTTACAGTTAACTAAATAGGTAAAAGGTGGCTGCTGGAGGGTTGCAGTGCTCTCAGACCCAAAGCTCCTCACTAATGAAAGACACAAGTTAGGAACTAGTCTGGATATATTGGATGAGTAGGCACTAGATAGGGATTTTTATGCACAAACCTTCCTGCATCCATTGATTGCTAAAACTTGCACTAGGTGGCACTACTATCTGGAAAACAGTGGGAAATGGAAAATAAAATGGCTAACAGGGTTATCTGGGCATAATTGCTGAGATATTCTTGACTTTGTTTAAGGAGACGCCACAGTACATCACATCACATATTGCTGGTATATAGATGACTTAATGATATCAAAAATTGACAATGTGGAGGCGAGTGTACTATTAAATTATTATTATTGCATGTTTTTTTTCATCTGATGATGTTTAATTAACAGTATGCACCAGTAATGTCTAAATAGTGCCGTCTTTGTCATGCAGACAACTTTAATGTGAACATAATAACAGTAACATTATTTGTTTGTTAAGTATTAAAAGATATGCTGTGGCTGTAGAGTAGGATAAAGAGAATTATTCTTGAGAGTATATACATTAAGAATAAATTGGAAAAGTCACGCAGCATTTTGTCGCTACATCGCAAACTTTTTGCACTTTTTAATAAATTTTGATGTTTTTTATTTGTTTTTTACACCGACTTTTGAGATCTTAGTGTTTTAATAGATAAATCTTATATAACTAAATTAGGATTTCAACAACAGTAAAATCATTTTGCTACATTAACCTTTCCGCTGTTTAACCACCACTGAATGAGCTGGAATCAGAAATAATTTGATAGAAGACCATGAAGAATTTGACATAAAATATTAACGCCATCTACATTCTTTATTACTTTATACAATGCTTTTTTACAATACACTATTGACAGTTTCTATTACCTCAGCAATATTCTTCAGAACTATAACCCATATAATTTTACATTATAAATATATATATAATCTTACAAAATGCAAAAGTATATGTTCATGTAAATTTGTATTCATGTATTTGTACTGTTTTTGTTATAGTTCTGAAGATTTCTGGGGCAATTGAAACTATCAATAGTGGTGATATCGTTCTGAAGAAGATTTCTGGCGGAATTGAAACTGTCAATAGTGATATTATAGTTCTGAAGAAGATTTCTGGGGCAATTGAAACTGTCAATAGTGATATTATAGTTCTGAAGAAAATTTCTGGGGCAATTGAAACTATCAATAGTGATGATATCGTTCTGAAGAAGATTTCTGGGGCAATTGAAACTGTCAATAGTGATATTATAGTTCGAAAGAAGATTTCTGGGGTAATTGAAACTGTCAATAGTGATATTAATTTTATATGGATTTGGCAGTGCAATAAAAAAGATAAAGTAAAGAACTGAACATATTTTATCAACAGGCTCAGATCTCTTAAACTTTAGAGTTGGGAATTATCTTTGATTCATATATATTTTACGTATAGTTAACCATTTATGTCTGAAAGTAAAATGTTTTTAAGTAGTCGAAAACTTTCATACAAGTCTAGGATTTTTTTAGATAGAGAGCCATAACCAATCTAGTTAGTAAAAATAAAGTTCTTAAATATTCCACAATATGGAAAAGATTTCTTCAGCAAGCCCTCATCAATTGCCTAGTGATAAAAATTTGAGTACTTTGGTAACAATAGTTAGGCATTCATTTACAATTCAATATTGAATCAACAAAACTATGTACAAAGAGTATCCTAAGAAAAGCTTGTTTAATGTTGTGAAATTATATATGCTAGATATATACACATAATATAAAAAGCATGCTTTCAACTAATTGATAGTCATAGTCAATCAGTAAGTCAAAAGCATGCTTAACATACTATATATATATATTGTACCAATCGGAATGAAAGTGAAGATCGAATCTAACCGCAAAAACAATATCTGCACTACAAGGGTGCCATCTAGGCATTTGAGCCTAGAAAAATTTATAAAGTAGGCAGATACGCGCTGTTAAGATTCCACTTTCTTTAAATATTCCGACCGTTAGCCCAAGTCACTAGCTCAGCGGAGACGCAGAGATAAAAATCTATAAATTTTATATCTTAAATATAAAAGAATAAAAGCCACTGCCAGAAATTAACACATAAAAATATTTATTTACGCACATATAAAATAATATTTAAATTTTGAGGAATAAATTTAACGTTTATAATTTTATATTGATCTTTAATTCTAAATTTAAGTAGATTGCAAATAATGAGTTTACTATTTATTTAGAGGGTCGAGTATGAATGGACTACATAGGTCTGCATTTGAAAGGAAAATATTCTTCCCTGATTTAACCTTAGGCAACAAATTTCGCAATCAACTGGCGCCAATCCATCTGATACATTCATGTATTCAATGTAGCATGATACGACAACACAAAATACCATATTGTCAGGAATGTACATCTGAACAATAAGTAGAAATAGAGAAGACATTGACTCTCCACCAACAGGAATGTGACATCTGTTGGCAAGTAGATCAATAAACAAAAAACTCCATAGGAATGGACTGCGGTCTTCTGCTGACTTACAAACCCATCCATAGGCAAACAGAGGGTGTGTGCGTATATCTATAATCCTGCCCGTAGCGGACCTCATACTACATCTACTAATTACACAAATATATCCAATCCATTGAACCAATTCAACTACGAAATGAATAACCTAAGATTACCCTCCCTTAATACAACTTTACAAAACTATATAGCCATTCACGCCTGACTTAATTTTAACATTTAAATACGTTCGCACAGATTTGTTTAAAAATGTTGGGTATAGATCGATTACATAGATTCCACGGTCAAAAACATTTCAAAATAAACATAAACGATCAAAATACAAAATTATTGATACCGACAATCGCAGAGGGAAACTTATAAGTAACCCAATAGTATTCACCATAAGATACTTGCGTTGTCACCAATAACTTAAAAGACATCCGAATAAATACATTTTAGATACTCACCGTAAGGTATCATTATTTATCGAATGTCTATATATTTTGATCAAATATGAAAACCAAAATATAATTAACCGCAAACGAATCCATGCAAGCGTCTATAAACAACTTAAATTTCATACATTTAAATAATCTTTACAATAAGGAAAAAAAAATGGAAATGATGTTTATCAATCGGGAAACATATAAAATTAAACATTATTAATTTGATTTAAAAACTTAAAAGTCAGATAGAAGTTCATAAGCTTGAACGAAAGTTCTTAGTTATTTTTTTAAATTTAGAGTTCATGTCAATATAGCTTACAGTATAAGAGTCCAGGTTCCTGTTGGCAATTCCCACAGCGTCTCCATTGGAAGAAAATGTTCTGGAGGTAGCATTAGCTGGTTCCATTCTGGTATCACAGTCTTTTCATTTTATTTTTTTTTTAAACAAACAAAAAAATGAGAGAACGGCAAGTGCGTCTTACCGTTGTCATCAAATCAAGTTGGAAAAACTGACTGGAACTCAATATTTTTTCTTTTTATAGTCCTCCTATGGATTCCATGAACAAAAACGTCACTGTTCTGTTTTTTCGTTATGGTCCGGGCCTTTATTTGCTTCCATTGGTCAAGCTAAAATCTCTTTCTTCTCTTATCTAACTTTTCATCTGACTTTTTAATTAAACAGCTTTTAGATAATTAATAAACAATCATTTCCATTTACAGATTACAGGAATTAATTAATACCTGTTTTTATTTTAACTTACGTTATTTTTTATTAAAATATTTTTATATTTCAATCTTGTATTTTTTTATTTAAAAAAATACGTTCAAATACTTTTTTTTTTGTTTATGAAAAAAATATTTTTAAAGTTTAGCATCCGTGCGAATATATATATGTTTAACAAACATTTTAATTTTAGCGTTTAGTTTTTTCCTTTTATTTGCGAACTTTTAAGTTTTTATTTTAAATAAATGTAACGACATATTTATATATCGTTACAATATATATATATATATATATAGCATATATTTTCATCAAAACATCATATGATCACATTTCACATGCTTACACACATGCTGTTACCAAAAATCACCAAATGCTCCATACAGTATTGCCACTATGTGTAAACTTTTGTAATCAATGGATGTAGGAAGATTTGTGCATATAATCCCTATCCATTGCCTACTTATCCAGCATCTGCAGACTAGTTTCTAGCTTGTGGCCTTCATCAGTAAGGAGAGTCTTGGATTTTAGGGCTCTGCACCTAGATCTCAGGATTTAATCCTAGATACTGAGGTCTAAGTGCAATGCTCTCAGTCCTCAGATCTAGGTGCAGTGCTTTCAAATCCAATGTTCCCGATTGATGAAAGCCACAAGCTAGAAACTAGTACGGACATGGATGAGTAGACACTAGATAGGGATTTTATGCACAAACCTTCATTCATCCATTGATTACAAAGGCTTGCACTTAGTCGCACTACTGTATGGAGAGTTTGGTACTCATATATATTTTCACAGCATGAACAAGCTTTTTTAGTATATGCTCTGTATGCATTTTCATTGAATGAACTCCATTATTTGTTGAGAAATGTTAAAATCTCTTGGAATTATAATCAATATTGAGTGGATAATCGAGGTGGCTATGAGCCTGCATTCTTAAAAAACTCCTATGCTTGATGAAATTCTGAAAAATTTTCAAGTTTCATCCTCTGTCTAGGATTGTTTAACAATTGGTTGGCAAGCTTTCTTAGTTAAAAGTTATATGATTCAAACATCCCCCCCCCCTTCAAATGAATTAACAGAATTAAGATATGTCCACGAGAGTGTTGCTACTGTATAGACATTTTAACAACAAAAACATTAAATATACCTTTATATTCATTGTTTTTTGTTTTTTTTTAAGTGTCATAGATCGGCCGACCAACCCCAACCCGGGCAACTCCTGCAGCAAGTCCCTGACCTCTCGACCACCAATGCAAGACAACTTGTTTGTTTTTTTGTTTTTATAAATATCGCGCTTAAACACTATCTTAAGAAAAGACATTAATAAATCAATTTGAAGTTTAGTGCTTCAAGTGCAGATATTTATAAATGACAGCAATATTAGAAAAGTTCGTTTTTAAACTACAGTATATCTATTGTTTTAATAGATAATTTTATGTAATAAAATTAAGAATTTTGGCGTAATGTTTAACCTCCTTAAATGACTTGTCTTAAAACTAGAGATCAATTCTGATCGATTTACTGCAATTTAAAAAATATATATTTAACTGTTATTAATCAGTTATTGATAATAGACGCACTTTAATATGATTAAGCATTTTTGTTTAGGAACTTTTATTTATGTAAATATGAAGCAGACAGGAAAGAAAACATAAACAACTATATTAAATATCTATTAGCAGCAGGGTTCAAATTCAAAGCTATTAAAAATAAAATCCTAAAATTTAATAATACAATAAACAATAAGGTACCTCACACCTACCTAGAATAACAATCCCCTACATTCCTAAAATATCTAACAAACTAATGAAAGCAGTAAACGATAAATTTAACATAGCAGTTAGAACTCCACCTAATTCTAATAGATTGATTAACAACTCTAAAGACTACATTGATCGATCGTTCACCCCATGTGTGGTGTACTCCATTGCCTGCCCTCAGGCCGGATGCCATTCTATATATTATGGTGAAACGAAAGCTACAATCAATACTAGACTGGCTCAACATATTTACACATTTAACAGAGCTCAGAAAAACAGCAACACATCCTCTGTATTTTTGGAGCATGCTAAACAATCTGGGCACAACTTCACACCTGCCAATCCCATAATATTGTGCTCAGAATCAAATGATCTCAAAAAAAAAATAAAGGAGGCATTTTATATCAATGGAAACATCCATGCCATTAATAGAAAAGACACTTGCTTCGAGATCTCGAAGAAATGGGCTATGTAATACTAGCTTATTTGAATATTTGTATTTGCATATATTTTATTATACATTTTATGAAGGCTATGAATATGAGGCATGGATCCTCAAAAACATTAAGCCGATAAACTTTAATACTAATTTATATCTTCTCTAATTAACAATTATATGTTTTACATAATAGTGAGAAGTAAAACTATATTTGTGATTTGATCATATAAATATTGATTTACTGACTATAAAAGTCAACAATATTGCCATAGTATGACATGGTTTTCTTCTTGATGAGAACCGAATTTCAGCCCAACAACTCATTTTTTATTTTACAATTACAAAGCTACTATTATTAACAATCATTTAAAAAATGGTAAAAATATAAATTGTCATATCTGACCTTGCCTTTAGGAGTGTACTATTTCAGATTCCTTACCTGATTGACTAGCACCCAGTTGCTATCCAAAGGGATTAAAACCATCCCTGGTGTTTGCGCACCAAATCCGCATGTTTCCAGTAAGGTAGGGGAGCTGCCATTAACTAGTCAGCCTTTTGGAGACAAGGCACAGAGCAATTCCTTCTGTCAACCTGAAAGACTGAACATACTCTCCATTACACCCTCTACCATCAGCAAGGGTAATCACTCTAATCATTACACGACATTCACGCAGTGAGGCAAGTCCACCTATGGACTGGAAACTGCTACGTGCGAATTAGAGCCAACTCGAGGCAAGCTAAATACATGGCTGGAAGAGTCTTTCCAGAGCTCATGAGGCAAGCTAATCATTATCTGGAAGTGAGTTCTGTACTTGGCTCGACTATCTCAGCATTCAAGGGTATCAACTGTATTTATTCGTTTGTTTAACTAACGTGTGTATATTTTTGTGGACTAATAAATTGTACATTTTAATTGCTGAGTAGTTATTCTTTTTGTGTCTATTAGTTTGGAAACGAACCTGAAATTCTAACCAAACACAACAATAATGTAACTTAATAGGTTTTATTTCTTTTCTTATTCGTCTGTAATTCAATAAACAGAGACGGTCCACTGTATAAGAAAGATTAAAATTTGTAATCTTTTTTATTTTTTAACACTGTTTTCAACCAGGTGGGTCATATTTATAACACAAAGACAGGTATATGGGAGATCAAACATGTCAATCTAAATATTTGTTCTTCCACATACGTGTCTTCGTACTATGAATATGACTCACATCGACGAAAGCAGTGCTGAGTGATAAAAACAAGTACAATTTTAATCTTTTCTATATAGTGGACATTCCCTATTTATTGAATAATACAGAATATTTAATATAATTTCAACAAAGGATATTTCTTTTATTCCAATAGCTACTAGGGTGAAGTGTTACGATACTCTTGGATGTTTTAGCTCAGGTGGGCCATTTTCTGAAAGAAATTGTTTTTTGCAAAATAACTTTTTTTATCCTTTTCCTGAAAATCTACAAATAATAAATACGACGATTCAAATTTGGAGAAATAACAACGTAAGTCCATTTTTAGCAATCAGCGCAAATACAGCTATCTTGAATTTCATTGGTAGTTTGCATGATGCTAGTTGTATTATCATAATTCATGGATTTAAAGAATCAAGGAAAGTTAAATGGATTCAGGTAATAATTATAGCAAGACTTACAATGTGAGTATTTGTTGTCTATTGATATATTTTGCGTGTTACTTTTAATTAGCGTATAAATATAATGTCATGTAAAATTTAACAACTCTATTTTAAATAATAAATGAACTGCTCTCTAGCTGTCAAGTTTGATAACATTTACAATAAAAATGTGGACAACCTCTTAATGTATTTTATATATTATACATAAGTGAAACTTCATCTGGTTCCAACAGGTGCCAGAGTTTATCTTAGCTTAACTATTTATTTGTAATTGTCTGATTTTTTTAAAAAAAAGTAATGATAAAAATAGAAGACATTAGTTAGTTAGTGAATAATATATAATAATAATGTATAGTATTGTAATATTTATTAAATTTATTAAATTTTGTATGATTATGTGTAAAAAAGGTCAGTAGCCTGTGGTAATTAGTTTTATAGGAGATATAAGATAGTAAGTTTACTTAAAGGAAATATTAGGGATAGTTTTTAAATTAATAAATAATATTAAATGTATTATAAAGTAACTATGGTTGTGTTCATTTTTAGTTTATAACCTATAAATAAGTTAATATTACAAATAAAATAAATAGTATCAGATTGCTTTAAAAGTAATCTTTACATTTTATTTAAGCAGTCTAATAATATTTAAATGTTTAATCTAAATTAGCATAACCTGTAAGTCATTTCTAATTTAATATTTTTATTTGTAGTTTTTAAATAAGTTATAATTAACTAGTAGAGGTCAGGTTAAAAGGTCATCCCTGTGTGTGTGTGTGTGTAGGTGCATGCATGGAGATATATGAAGAAAATGAATAACTAATAATTTAACTACAATATTGACTTAAAAAAAAACAAATGAATGAATAAAGGTATTATAATTAAATATTTTTAAAAAAATTTGATAAATAAAATTAGTTTGAATTTTTATATTCGTTTCTATTTTATTTTATGTAATATAATATTTCTTAAAATGTTGCATAAAAAAATTAATAATTAACTTGTAATTTAGAAACTGTTAAATCATGTGAATTTCAAATAATTAAATCAATTGTGTCAGTAATCAGTTTCACAGCTGATCTGTAAAAGGTGTTAAAGTTAAATATAAAATAACTTGTATTGATTGGTTATTTTAAAAACAGATTGACATGAAAATTAAGGGAGGGGTAGAAATTATCAAATTATAAATAGAAGTTTTTTTTATTCGTATTGATTGTTGTTGTAGTATACGTGCTCCTGAATCCTGAAAACTTTTCTTTTCTTTAATAAAAAAAAAGTTGTAATTTTTTTTAAAAGTTTATTATTTTTATTAAAAACCAAAGTATGTTTAAAAAGTATATTTAATTGTTCTACAATTAGGAATTACAACTGCTAGAAGATAAATATTTCTTGATATCAACTCTCAATTAACTTTAAAGCAGTAGTAACAAAATGTTTAAAGGAAGTTTTACATCTTTTATCTTATTTACTTATTGCATGACTTATATCTACTGGAAAATAAAATTAGGATACCAATCGTTAGTATCTACATGGCTAAATATCTTTATTGTACTGAACTGTTATAGTTGGAGAATACTTACTAATTATCTAATTAAGCTAAAACATAAACGAGGAAAATTGAAAGACATTTATAATGTACTTTATTATAGCTAAAAATGCATCAATATTCTTGTAATTAAAACTGATTTTAAGTCCAAAATTTTATTAATGATACCTGATATTAATTTCAAGATATTCCTGTTATAATAATGCTTGTTTCTAAAATAGTTTTAAAAGAGGAAAAATATACCGTGCTAAAATAAGGAAAGATGAATTTTATCTGCCAAGCATTTAGTATAGTTTCATATTAACTTTGCCTAGTGTTCAATTAAAAATGTATTGAATAGGAGAGATTAATTATCTACTTCTAAAACAGTTGGATAAAATGCTATAAACTACAATTATTAATGATAAACTTTTATCTGTCGAATATATAATGAACTGTTATATTTGCATTTATCTATATGTAAATTTGTGACAATTATTCATAGCTCCTAAACAGAGGAAATTTTCTAATTGCAAAATAATTCTACTCTTATGTTGAAAAGAGTAAAGAAAATTTCTTTGGAAACAAATCTTAAAATTTTATATGAGAAAATAATTTTAAAAAAAAACTGTCTTAAAAAAAGGTGTTCTTTTAAAAAGGAAAATGGAATTGAAAAAATAAAACTATGTTATTGTACATGTAACCCTGGGATTCTATAATAATGTTCTCAGCTGAAGAATTTATTTTACATATCATTCTAGTGCTGGCCTATTCTTATTATTTTAATGTTTACTATTTAGAATATCTTTAAAGGAAGAAATTAAAATATCTTTAAAAAACTATTAAACATGTTTCGTTTTTAGAAATCATTGCCATGCTTATGAATGTTTTGACCAGAAGCTTCGAATACCATCAGATAATTTGTCCTCCATAAATTATACATGTCTAGAATGGAAAAACCAGTACGGAGCTGAAACTATGAACTTAAGTTACTGTATTATTTTTTTATTGTCTGTTTTATTGGTTTTTAAAAAAAAGAAACCAGAAAAGTATTTATGCTATATATATATATATGTGTGTGTGTGTGTGTACTACTACCAGCATAAATATGCCAGGTAAACTAATGTTACAATTTTAATCTTAATGGGTTTATTAGAATGAGTAAATATTTTACCATTCTCAGGTAATTTATATTATTATATTTGTTAAGCATTTCCCAAGTTAATTTCTATTTGATAATTTTATTCATAGAGAATTAAATATCTCAGTCTTAGTTTATTTATACGGGTGGTATTTCACGGTCTTATTTTAAATCAGCCAAAGACATTTATCAGAGAGTTTCCATTCGTTTTATAAAGGCTACTTCAATAATAATTGCAAATATTTTTTATGTGCATTGAGAATTAATATTCTCACATTTAATTTGCAATCTTTTAAATGTCCACTAGTCACCATATTTTAGTATTTAATATTTCATTAGTTGTGCATTGTACCTTTGCCTAGAATTGTTATATGCATTTAATTTTTAAGTATTTCTTATATTAGTCGATTGACACAATTTTGCATTGTTGGTTCTCACATCGAGTATACGGTTTGTATTTTCAAAATTCTTAGTGATAACTTAGTTCATGTGAAGTCTATATCTTGTCATTAGTTTAGTATTTGTTAGCCTCATAGAGTTAGGCTTTGTTAATTATTAGGAGTATCTTTAATGGAGTAGACAAGGACCTCATCCTTATTGTATTGCTTTTCCATGAGTTGATAGTGCTTGTTCCCATTGAGGGTTATTGTATACCAGATATTCCTAGTGATTGTAATCACATTTTGAAGTACTGAAATCCCATGAGAGAGGATCGTACTTTCCTGGTGTGTCTTTCCTGTTCCTGATACGCTGTAGACAATGTCCAGGAATTCTATTTTCTACCTCAAAGTTAGGTATTTTGGAAGCCACCACATTCTTATTCAGCTTTGCAGAGCATGTATGTATTTAATTTTGCCTATCACTCATGATGAATTAATGCTAGTTCCACCACAGTAAGTGATGTGATGACAAGATATGTTTGTTTGAGGAACTTTGCTTCTTCGGGTTGTGTTAGTTATTTTAATGCTTATAGTTATATCAATGTCTGAATTGTGTTGCCATGATAGTTTTATCATCCACAAGCCAACCAACAATAATTTATATTTATTTTTAAGTATGTTAAATTATGCATATGATATAAGTGGCAATTCACACATACTAATTTTAATATGTTCATCCAGAGTTTTCACTGCTGGATTTGTAAGTCTTTTAAATCTTTAATTTTAAAACACTTAGGGTAATAATTTTATGTGGACAGAATTTATTTTAAAAAAAGTGTGTATAAATGACCTCTGATGAGTGAGTGGCCCATATATCTAATTTATTTTAAAGTTAGCTAGAAATTTGCTTAAATATATGTCAATGTAACTAGTGGTAATATTTTAAAATATGTGCGGTGTATGCTTATTCCAGCTTAGCGTTTGTTAAGCTTAGGGTTATAAATGTAACCTATTTGTGTGTTATTCTGATTGTTAGATATCACCACAATATTATTAAATATGCCAATAAAAAAAGGGAATTGTGCTTATTAAACTTAGACCAGTATAATTGAAGTTTAAAGATTTGAAATCTCTAATTATTAAAGAGATTAGAATTTGATATTAAATAGCCTCCACTTGTTCTTGTATGTAGTTATTTGTCTTATTATTTTGTTTATTAAGATAAACAATTTTTAAAAGTGTTTAAGAGGGATATTCAGTAACTGTAGCCAGAGAGATTGTTATGTTTTCGTAAACCAAAAATAAAGTTTAAAAGTCAAAATATTTGTAAAAAGATTCCAGCGCTATATTGGCAATGTTTATAATAAATTTTGATTTGTAAATATTTTCTTTATATTGTTATTAATAAACCACATTATTATTATTCCAAAAAGTATTGTTTCTGTTTGTTTTACTTTTATATGAAAAATATTATGTCTTGGAGTTCAAAAGTTCATAAACATATTATAAAGTATATAAAATATATTTTGATACTGGTTTAAATTATAAAGCCATGCTAATCTAAGTGATTCTCAGATTGAATCACAGTAACAGATAATTACATTATGTCAGATACTTAATTGAATGCTCATTTAAAAGTTGATTTCAAAGTTATCATTATATCTTCAAAGACTGAAGATTATTCAATGAGATAAAAATATTAGTGCTTCAGAAAATTATTTATTTTCTATTTTAAAAGCTGCACATTATCTTACATTAGCCGCACATTGTCTATCATCATCTTATCTGCTTAAAGAATTATAATCCAGCTGCATTTAAGGTCTTTAGTAGGTTGTCTGTGAGTATGGGAAAAGGCATGCCCTTGCTCGAGTAATGTCTTGGGTAATAGGCCATTATTAATTTAAATTAAGATTGATTCATTAAATCTTTGGATTAATATTTGTTTTATTAGTCCATGATTGAACATAAGATGATTATATTATGGTCAGCCAAGATAACACTCACTTATTTATTCATCCAAGCAATTATTTATTAGGCAATTTAAACTTTTGTTTTGCACAAGAGTTGAGTTCTAAAACCCCTGAGATTGTTTACTCTTGTTGCCTTGTTAGTTATAATTTAGTGAGATTATTCTTCCAAGCAAAGTATCATTTATTCTTATTCAAAGTGTATGGTCTGATGATAGGCCGATTCTAATAACTATTAACTAATGATTTAAATTATCTTTTGTATTGTTTAGTAGTAGATTATTAATATGCCATAATAGTTATATTTGCATTGGTATTGGATTTGGTCTCTATCCGATTACACATCTCTGGATCATCATTCTTTCTTAAATTTATAGTAACCCCACTGAGTCAAGTCGTTAGGAGTCTCTAATAGTATAATACTCTTCCACCTTTTCTTTTCAAATAATCTTTTCCTCCCTTATCTTCATTTCCATCTTTTCATCTTTTCTCTTTCATTTCTCTCATCATCATTCTTCCATACTTTCTTACATCATTATTTCTTCATCTTTCCCATCTCCTTCTTCTATTTTATTTTCATCTCTAATAGATTAGTTCACTCTCATCTTCATCTCCTTTTGTCTCTTCTTTTATCTTCTACCGTTTCATCTCTCTTTCTTTCAGCATTTTATTTTTCATCTCTAATAGATTAGTTTATCTTTTTTTTTCCATTTCTATCTCTTTCCCTCCATCTTTTCCTTTCTGTCACTCCCCCCCCCCCATCATCTCTATTTACTTAGGTTACAATATATATAGCGGTTCTATAGTATTTTTCAACCAATGACATTTACCCTGAAGCCATATCAGTCTGATCTTCTGATCTTTAAGATAACACATCCAAGTGATTTGCAGACAAATGCAATCGCTAAAATTTGTCTGCAGATCACGTTGCCCTGGCAGGTTAAAGATCACAAGATTGATTGATATGCCTTCAGGGTAATACGTCATTGGTTGGAAAATACTAAAGATGACCATCAGGTAGATAACGAGCATCACCATGCACCAATAAATACATAATTATTCATCAATTTTCATTAGATTATAAGGGATTACTTTCACCTTAACTTCAGATATAGACTTGGAAAATATTTCCTTTTTTTATTTCAACTCCAGCTTTTACTTTTTCATCTGCATTTAATCAAATTATTAAAATATTTTTTTGTTACATGCAATTAGGAACTCATTGCGGTTTCCAAAGTCTAGATTAAATTCCTTGCTGTACTTACTTTCACAATAGCGACTATCATTTCCCTGTATTGTGTCCGCAAGTATCACTGGGCGGCCAGCAAATAAATATATATAATAAAAGACCCACAATATTTTAAGTAATCAGAATAGTGAATAGTCTGCAATAACTCTATCTCTACAGTTCGCTAATGTTCAATTCCCTCGATGTTCATTCAGGCTGGCTGCTACAAAAACGGTTCACAATGGGCTATGGTCTCCCAATCTCTGTGGGCCCTTTCAGCTATACCTGTGAACTACATTTCCACTGAGCACTGAACTTTAACCGAAGCACTGATGTGAGATCTCTCCTACTGGAATTGAACAGAAACTCTATTGGAGATGCACTCGAACTGCTGCTATCCAGACGTAGTTGTTATGTACTCTTTTTATAGCTTTCTGATAACTGCAACAATTAATTACATTGTCCAATAAGGCAAGGTCTTTGCAATCAGCAAATATTTCTTGGAATTGTCGATCGCCATTATGTTAATGCTTTAATTAAATTCCTCAGTTATCAGTACGTGATCTAAAAACAACCTCTCGAATAAATTCGAGTTTTTCTGGAGTGCACAAGCTTCTATGCAATTTTTACAAAATACAACAACCTGACATTATAATACCAGACTCTAATTAAAAACAATATCAAATAGATCTTGATTATCTACTACTTAACATTATCAATTAATTTATTAATTATATAAATTTTATTAACAAATATATACTATATGACCAAAAAATGGATATGACTAAAAATATAAACTATTATATTATGACGTGGAAACATTCCACCTCATTATATATTAAATTGAAGGTTTGAGATGTATTAAATTGAGATTTAAGATATACCTGGATAGTATTTCATATATATATAATATTTAAATACATGTATATTGTCTGTACTAAATGTAATTTATAAGGGACTTGAACTCAGACTTTCAAACTCCCCACAGCTATTCGATCCATCTTGTACAACATGACCACATACATGTGAAAGAGATAAATGATCTCCAATATACATATTTCATGCTGAACTAGCACTCATCAGTCGGTCCAGATCACTATCTCCAACACATATATAGATGCACTGCTCAGTTTATATTAAGATAGAACATCTACAAACTCTAATGGATAAGCTTCAATCTTCTCCATTCTCCAACCATCCACATCACTGAAAATGCGAGAACGAAATACTCAAAGCCCTTGATGATGCCAATATGATTGTTGTACCCATGTTGCCCTTAAGTCAACATGACCCCTCACACGTAGGACCTCAATATGTCCATTTGAGCATTTCATTCTTGGATTTTCAATGATATGGATGGCTGAAGAGTTAGAGAGTGGAGAAGAGTGAAGCTTGTCCTTTGAAGATTTTCTATCTTAACATAAACTGATCAGTGATTGCACATATGTGTTTGGAAATGATGATCTGGGCAATTGATGAATGCTGACTCAATATGAAATACTTATATTGGAGATCATTTATCTCTTTCAAATGTACATTGTCATGTGTATCAGTTGTATAAGATGGATTAGATAGCTGTAAGAAGTTTGAAAGTCTGAGTTCAAGTCCCTTATAATTATATATATAAATATATTGATAAAATCGGCTATTTTAAAATCTGAGTTCAAGTCCCTTATAATTATATATACAAATATATTGATAAAATCAGCTATTTTAAAGTCTGAGTTCAAGTCCCTTATAATTGTATATATAAATATATTGATAAAATCGGCTATTTTAAAATCTGAGTTCAAGTCCCTTATAATTATATATACAAATATATTGATAAAATCAGCTATTTTAAAGTCTGAGTTCAAGTCCCTTATAATTATATATACAAATATATTGATAAAATCAGCTATTTTAAAATCCGAGTTCAAGTCCCTTATAATTATATATACAAATATATTGATAAAATCAGCTATTTTAAAGTCTGAGTTCAAATTCCTTATAATTGTATATATAAATATATTGATAAAATCGGCTATTTTAAAATCTGAATTCAAGTCCCTTATAATTATATATACAAATATATTGATAAAATCAGCTATTTTAAAGTCTGAGTTCAAGTCCCTTATAATTGTATATATAAATATATTGATAAAATCAGCTATTTTATTAAAAACAAAAGAGAACAAAGTAATAATTAAAGAGAAATATGTATGCAAAGTAGCCGACTATAAATGTTATCAATAAATATATATTTGATTGGGAAAAGACACGAATATTGAACAGAGAGGAAAAAGCAAAATGAATATTTAAAGAAGTTGCTCACATGATATTGGCAAATTTCTCCATAAGTCAATCTAGTATGATAATTCATAATGTCTGGAAACCATTTCTTAACCTTGCCCTTAAAAAGTGGAGAAATCAGGAAAAGTTTCCTAAAATTAATATATCGCATTTTTACTGATCGTAATTGGTTGAAGCATCACCATAACTTCCATATTTATAAATCTAAATGTTCCAGACTCAATTCCTTTGTGAGTATTGTTATGGGGCAGGGCAGCAACATCAGAAGAAGAGTGGAGAGAGGAGAATAATGCCACTTGTATCATAATACACACTACCTTGGGTCCTATTGCTGATGGATATAAAAGTTTATAAAAATTTGAATTTTTTTAAAGATGTTTAATACTTTAAGAAACACATATGACTTTATTGTTCGGGAGTTCAGAAAAAATTCAAGCACCAATCCTATGAGTGCCAGAATCGATCCTGGGAGGTCCCAAGCCCAAGTTGGATGCTCTACCAACTCCCCCAAACTGTATAGGGTAAAAGCATATGGCTTATTGCTTAGGAGTTCATAAGAAGTTTGAGCACAAAACTGGCGAGTTCCAGAATCAATCCTGGGACCTCCGAGGTCAGATGTTCTACCAACTCCACCAAACTGTATAGGATAAAAGCATATGGCTTATTGGTTAGGAGTTCATAAGAAGTTTGAGCACCAAAATGGCAAGTGCCAAAATCAATCCTGGGACCTCTGATGTCAGATGTTCTACCAACTTCACCAAACTGTGTAGGGCAAAAGCATATGGCTTATTGCTTGGGAGTTCATAAGAAGTTTGAGGACCAAACTGGCGAGTTCCAGAATTGATCCAGATGTCAGATGCTTTACCAACGCCACCAAACTGTGTAGGGTAAAAGCGTATGGCTTAGGAGTTCATAAGAAGTTCAAAGGCCAGATTTGCAAGCATCAGAATTGATCCTGGAACACCTCACTCCCCAAGCCGGATGATTTACCAATTATGGCAAACATATTACAATGCCATTATCGTAAACTCTTGGACAAACACAATTGTTCATTTTGCAAATTATAATATTTTGTAAAAATTATGTTTTTAAAATTTTTAATATTTAGTCAAAATTGCTTGAATTATTTTAACACTTATCATCTTCAGTACACCTTTGATGGTTTTACCTGGTAAATAATACCTGAATGTATCTGTGCAGGTAGTATTAAAATTATTCTGCCTTGTATTATATATTATAACAAAATAATATTTTATTTATTTAAAATATTATTTGCCTTTTTAGTGTTATTTTTTTTTTTGCAAGTTATATTAAGCTTCATATAAATCTAATAATGCCCAAAGCTAAATAAGTAAATCATATAAATATATAAAAGTAATCAACACTTAAACCATACCAATATCAATAACAATCAATAATCTCAATCTGTTGTCATGGCAACCTTTATTTCTAATTTTATTGTGTAAAGGAGGTTGTCTTGACAACAGATTGAGATTGTTGATTGATATTCATATTGAGATTGTCTAAGTGTTGACCGCTTTCATGTATTTAAGTTCCATATGCATATTGATAATATGTAGTAATATCGACAAGCTCAACTGTTGTCACGGCAACCTTTATTTCTACTTTTATTGTGTAAAGGAGGTTGCCTTGACAACAGATTGAGATTGTTGATTGATATTCACTTTGAGATTGTCTAAGTGTTGACTGCTTTCATGTATTTAAGTTCCATATGCATATTGATAATATGTAGTAATATCGATAACCTCAATTGTGGTCATGGCAACCTTTATTTCCACCTTTATTGTGTAAAGAAGGTTGGCTTGACAACAGATTGAGATTGTTGATTGTTATTCATATTGAGATGGTCTAAGTGTTGACTGCTTTTATGTATTTAAGTTTCATATGCATATTGATAATATGTAGTAGTTAATATTTTACCCATATACTTAATAGTTTATGGATATTAATGCTTTGATATTTAAACTTTTGAAAAAAATCCTTACTAAATAAATGATTGAAACAGCAAGGAATTAATATTTTATTTTTAATAATGTTGTTTTTGATTCAGTAAAGGAGTAAATGAGGATTTTTAAAAAAAAAATATTAATTAGATGTTTATTTTTTTAACACTATGAATGGAATCAAAAAAGTGTAGTAAATAAAATCAAGTCATACATCACATGACTTAATTTGATAAGCTTGTAATTATAAACTAAAATAAAGAATGTGCTAATAGCTCTAATAAGTTTTATCGATAAATGCCATAAGAGAAAGCATTTAAAATCTCTACCTAGAAATTATCCACAGCCTCAGACCAGTTTCTAGCTACTGGATTTCCTCAGTGAGATGATTAAGTGTCTGAAATATCCCAGCACCTCACTAAGGAAAGCCAATAGCTAGAAATCAGTCTGGGGCTATAAATAATTTCTAGATAGAAACTTTAAATGCTTTCTCTTGCTGTATTTATCAGTAAAGCTTGTTAGAGCTGTTACCACATTCTTTATTTAAGAAAGTGTAGTAATTAAAATTTTTAGATTTAAATTTCACTACCTATATATTTATGTATACAAATATGTCATTGCTTGAATATTTTCAGAAAATGGTTCCTCTTTTGCTTCAAGTTAAACCAGAATCAGTATTAATTGTAGTGGACTGGAGTGGAGGGGCTGGATTTAGAAAAGGACACTACTATTATCCAAAAGCCTTGGCCAACGCTAGAGTGGTTGGTGCAGAAATTGCAATGCTAATCAATAAAACATTAAAGGTAAGATTACATATGTAAACGTAATAAAAATAGGACACCTAACGGTAATATATGGAGTTAGAAAACAACAAATATTGTATCAAATTTTTATATTTATAAATATTTATAACAATAGTTTCCAAATTTTTAAAATTATGAAAGCTCTATATGGAGCAAATTTTATAAACAGACTAATCTAGGGAATTGTCTGGATATTAATAATTTAAATAAGAGCATTAATCAAATTTATCACTTAATATTTATAAATACATAATTGTATTTTATAAAGTATATAAAGTACTATTTTATAGTAAGTTTATCTTTCTTATTGCATTGCCAAATCCATATAATATTAAAATAATAAAGAACATAGATGATATTAATATTAATATCATTTAATTTCTTTATTACTTTTACAATACTCTTAACAACCCACTTTTGATGGTTTTGATTGCTCCAGAGATCTTCTTCAGAACTTCTACTTATTATACAACGATTCGTATAATTATACCCCCTAGTGACAGTTTCAATTGTTCCAGCCAATCTTCTTCAGAACTTCTACTTATTATATAATGATTCATATAATTACAACCCACTATTGATGGTTTCGATTGCCCAGCAATCTTCTTCAGAACTTCTACTTAAATTTTGATTTAAAAATAAAGGAAGTAAACGATATTAATATTATTTTGTAATATTGATAAAGATAAAGTTTTTAAATTATCCACAGCATCTCTATTCAGACAACAGAGTCAACTCATCAGGCTAGAGAATAGTGATTTCCTTTTTAACTAAAAAATGCATACAGCTTTATTTTTTGAGAGTTCATAAGAAGTTTGAGAGCCAGACCTATGAGTCATCATCATCATCAACCATTATCAATCCACTGCAGGTCTCTCCAAGTTCAATCCATCTTCTCCGATCTTTAGCTTCTCTTCTCCACATCACCCCTGCACACTTTCTTATTTCATCCATCCATCTCACATGTGGTCTCTTTCTGGGTCTTTTACAATTTCTTGGAATACAGTTTAAGATTTCAATTGTCAATCTTTTATCATCTCTTCTAGCAATATTTCCAGACCAACTCCACTTTAGCCTTTTAATTTTTTCAATGAAGTCAGTAACACCATATCTCAAGTCAGATGATCTATCAACTGTGACAAACTGCACAAGGTTCCTTTTTAACTAATTAATAAATAAACGATTGACAGTCAAAGATAGTACTAAGTTTACTTAAAAATTCTCTGTATTTAAAAATTTATTTTTAACTGGGTGGAGATACCAAATTATGGACACGATAAATGGATAAGTTAATCACTACCCCATGAGATCTTTATAATGATACAGTTAAATATTTTATAATCTTTAAATATATTAATAAATTTTAAATAGCTCCCTGCAGGGAAAGCACTTTGCCAATACTTTATCATAGGTTTGGAAAAACGTTTCTGGTTTTTATTTGTACTTATCTTCCAATTACTGACAGGTTGTGCAATTTTTTTCTTTCAGATAATCCATAAATATCTAGTATTAATCAGTAGCTAGCGAATAAAGATCATAGATTAATGTAAAGACAAACAATACGACCATAATATGAAGTAGCCTTCTGATGATGAAAAGGCATACTCTTGTAGATGTTGAATCCATGGTTAACTTTTATTTAATAAAAAGAAAATTGAATCCTGATCATATTTATAATTTGTTTATAGTAGTTATTACACCTTATTTAAATATAAGTGTACTGTCTATACTAAACTTAAAGTAATTAGTTCAAGTCCCTTCTAATTATATTAAGTTTAGTATAAACAATGTACTTATATTTGAATATTATATATTAAGCATGTGTTCTGCCTATCCTTCTTCTGCGTATTTAAATGGACATATTAAGGCCCTGTATGTGAGGGATCAGGGTGACTTAAACTCAACACGTCTATGACAATAATATTGGAATCAACAAAGGCTCAGTGTCCCAGCATCGGATTTTCAATGATATGGATGGCTGAAGAGTTGGACAGTGGAGAAGATTGAAGTTAAAATTTGAAGATGTGCTATCTTTAACATAAACTGAGCACTGTTGTATATATGTTTTGGGAAATGATGATCTGGACTAACTAATGAGTGCTGGTTTGGCATGAAATATGTATATTGGAGATCATTTATATTTTCTACATGTCTGAGGTCATGTGTATCAGCTATATAAGATGGGTGCAGAGCTGTATGAAGCTTGAAAGTCTGGGTTCAAGTCCCTTCAATTATTATATTATTTTCTTTTCATAAATATACACAGCCTACTATCATTAAATAAAGGCAAGCATATCACAGTAGCATACTGAAATTAAGTGAATACTCTTGTTTTGATTGTAGCATTTTACTATTTTTAATCTCTTATAAATACACATATATAAGAATGCAAATGTATAAAACCACTAAACATTTCATGATCCATTTCCTATAGTTACATAAGCTGTTAAAACAGTCGCAAACTCTCCATTCAGTAGTGACACCCAGTCTAAGCCAGGATAATCAATGGATGCAAGGTCTATGCATAAAATTTCTATCTAGTGCCTACTCATCTAACATTCTCAGACTAGTTTCTAACTTGTGGCTTTCATCAGTAGGAAGCCTTGGATTTGAGAACACTGCACCTAGATCTCAGGATCTCCCTAGATCCTGAGATCTAGGATCCAAAGCTCTCACCGATGAAAGCCACAAGCTAGAAACTACTCTGGAGATATTAGAAAAGTAATTACTAGATAGGATTTTGTGCACAAATCTTTTTTGCATCAATTGATTACTATGGGTCGCACTAGGTGGCACTAGTGTATGAAAAGTTTGTCACTGTTTTATGCTAATGTATTTAAAATTCACATTTTTTGAAATGCATTATAATCACTCTCATTTTACATTTAATGTTTAGGTTACTCCTTCTTTGGTTCATTTGATTGGTTTTAGTCTGGGAGCCCATGTTGCTGGATATGTAGGAGAAGAATTTAAAACAATAAAAATTGGAAGAATATCTGGTAATTATTTATCTATAATACAAATTCATACTGAATGAATAAATGAATGTAAACATTATATGTTTACAAGTTTAAATGATTTTTTAATGCTGGCAGTTAATATTATCATCAAATGAGAAGCTAATATTAAATTTTCTTCCTATCAATTTGCTATTATTTTTCACTTAAATATTAACATAAATTTTTAAATAAGAATATTTGTGTTAAAGACTTTATGATGCAGAACTGGTGTATCTAAGCTATGCAATTACAACTTGAGTTTGAATCCCATCTAGGTAAAACTTGAACAATTTTCCAGACTCTTATCAACCGTAGAATTTTTTCCAGATAATCAGCTAATCTAAAACAGTAAATATGTATCCAATTATGTTTAGCTAGAAAGTAAAAACATGAATACAAAAATTCTCAAACCCTCATCAAATATATAGTCTATGAATAATCCTCCCACTTGACTATATTTTAATTATAGACTCATCATATTCAAATGTTGTTTTTCTCTTTTTGTATATGCATTAAGAAGAAGTATATACAACTGCTTTAAAATACTGGTTGAAGAAGCTGTTCATAGCAAATAAAATGCTTTCAAGGTATTATACTTCATAATCATAGCCAAAATAGTAATAGTTGTTGTGATGTTATTAAATGATAATATTATGCAAATGTATATGCAAATTAATCAGCTTGTCCATTTTCTAGAGATAGCAAAGCATGTATTATGTCTATTAAGTGTGTTATTGTCATTGATGATAAAATACGCTTATTTTATCTTCCTTTCGCAGTTGTTAGTTTTAGTGCATACAATTTTGGGGTTGGAGGGCTCAAACTTATGGCCAGCCTGCTTCTCATGTTGGAGGAATATTGAAATGTTGTCATTGCTGATAAAATACGCTTTTTTTTATCTTCCTTTTGCAGTCGTTACTTTCACTGCACACAATTTTGGAGTTGGATGATTCAAACCTACGTCCAGCTTCTCGTGTTCGAAGAATATTGAAATGTTGTCATTGTTCTTTTGCACTCTCCTGTATGCATACATATGCTAAGTGGCTTTATTATTGACAGTGGCCTTAGTTTCCCCATAATAAGACAACATGATCTTTGGAAAGTCTTTCAGATCTCAACCAAGATGGACATTTTTCAGTTAAACAACCCACAGTCAGTTTAGCTTATGTCCAATATTTGTCAGTGAATGGACATATAGATTTTATAAGATAAAAGATTATAATCTCACATTAACATGTATTAATTAGACCTTCCTAGGGAGGTAAAATTATTACAAACTATGCTGACATTGTAATTTATCTTTCTTTTGTACATTTAAAATTAAATGCTGTGAATTCCTTTTATGGTTATATTATCTCTAATCATATTGAGAATTTCTTTTATGGTTATATGATCTATAATCATATTGAGAAATCTTTTTATGGTTATATTATCTACAATAATATTAAGAATTCCTTTTATGATTATATTATCTGTAATCATATTGAGAATTCTATGGTTATACTATCTATAATCATATTGAAAATTCCTTTTATGGTTATATTATCTGTAATTATATTGAGAATTCATATTCAAATTGGTGGTTTGTAGGTACTATTTTTTTATATGTTAGGATTCTTAAAGGTTCTTAATATCTTCTAAGTAAGATGAACCATTCTAAGAAGAAAAAAGTTTTTGGCAATGATGTTAATTTAACTTGTTGTTATTGATTTTAAAAAATCATTAATACTGGAGGAAAAATATCTCTATGATGTTGTTAATTCTGTTTTAATATTTATCTACATATAACATCAAAAATGGAAATAATGGACTCCAATATGTTATTGTTTCATATAAATTATGATAAATAATAAAAATCATATACAACAGCTAATATAAATGTATTAATCATACATAAAAAGTCTTTTTAGGCACATGGTTTAATGCCCTTTTCAAATGTTAATAATCTATTATAACGTTAATCAATTATTACCTACATAACACCATCTAGTGTTCCATAATGGAAGTAAAATAATAACAAAAATAAAATATTAGTATAATAGAATAAAACCTTCATATAGATGCAATATAACTTTAAAAATTGACTATATAACATAACAATATACCAAGCAATTGGTTACATTATAATAGATTATTAATATTTAAAAAGAGCACAAAACCATGTGGTGAAAAAAAAATTTGTATGCATGATTAATATAGATTTATATTAACTGTTGTATATGATTTTTGTTATTTGCGATACTTTATCTACTTATAGAATTATCATTGACATTTATTTCTGGGAAAAAAAATCCATTTTTGTTGAAATAGAATTGAAAATTTTTAAATTTTTCTTAACATTTTGAATAAAGAATTTGTATCTATTTCCAATCTCTAGATATGGCTATCATTCAAATCGCTACACCATTAGATATCATATGACCAAAATAGTAATAACATTACTTTTGCTTACTTCTTGCTATTCATTAGCAAAATCTTCTATTATTGCTTTTATGCCATCTAGTGGAAAGCTTTAACAATAAAAAATCTAAGTAAGTCTACCATAATATAATACATAGAATTAAATTAGCTTCAGATTTAGATAACTATACAAGTTTTTCAATTGGGGCTTTTAGCTTGATAGTACTACCAAAAGATAAAAAAATAGCTTCTAGGCAAAATGCATTATATCCAACAGTCCAGGCATACTGCTCAAAAAAATTCAATAAGCTGTAAAGAGTCATATACTAGAACAGGGGTGGGCAAACTTAAAAATAGACCTTTTGGGTTATAAGGGAATTAATAATATCTTATAAAATTTAAATTTTGCTTATTTATTATTATTAATTATATATTTTTGCTACGTTGACAGAAATAAGCTTTTTAAAGATTGATTGGAAGAATTCCTACGGAGTGTGAATTATTTTAAACTAAAAAACTTAACTACCTTTGATTAAATATATCATTTTTATTGATAGGTTGTAGAATCCAGAATCTTAGCAGAGGTAGTAATTAATGAGTGAAACAACAAGCATACAGAAAGAACAGTGTCTAACCATCGGTCAACTCATTTATAGAATTTATGAATATAAATGGAAAAATAAAAAGATTTGGAATTCAGGCAACAGTAATTTGATGTCAGAAACATCTGCAATCGACTGTCAAGCTGGGCCTGATTGACCGGTCAATCGCGATCGACAGTTTGCCCACCCCTATGCTAGAAACTAATTTTGGCAATATCTACATAGGATAGCATTGGATAAAGTTTTATTAAGCAATATCATTTGGCATCTATTGATTACTAAAAATCACACTAGGTGGCACAAAAGTGGTCAGAATAGAAAATTAGGCTAATATTTTTAAATCGTTAGCTGATTTTTTTATCACGTATCATTTCTATAAGTTTTATTTTAAAATTCTGTAGTATCTGTTGTCATAACCTTACAAACAATAAAGATGAATATTTTAAAAAACTCAAAATTGAAAATTGCTTTAAAGAATTAATCAATTTTATATAAATTGAATTCTTTATTTAGTACAATTGACTTATTACAAAAAAAGAGAGATCAAGTATTTCTATAAGTAATGTTAATACGCTTCCCAAGAAAAGATTAAATTTTATTTGACAGTCTAACAAAAAATTCAATTTTTGTTTTCGACTCAGGGGGCCATAATCATAGGTCTCAAACTTATTGGCTAAACTAGTAGTAGTATTTGGAAAAAATATCGCATTAATATACACTGGTTGATATGTAAATTCATAATCTGTTGGTGAAAACCAGAATAAGAATAATTCCTTGGTATTAGAATTCTTTTTCCGTAATAAAATATATTCTACAAGAGTATGTAGACAATTACCAACTATTATGATAATAAATTTTTGGTATGCAACAATATTTATTTCTTTGCTAAGCAAGATTTTCGCTATGGCATATCTTTGTCAAAGCATGACTAAAGTGAATATTAACAACTATAGCAACAAAACCACGCGTATAAACATACATTAAATTAGTCGGTGATTATTATAGGTTTGCATATTTTCATGCGTAAATTAATCTAGCAATTGGCTATGTCATTAGATTAAATGACTAATGCTTGCTGAGGATACTATTGGTTTTTATATTTCCAGAATTGTTAAAGAATCTTTATAGTGTGAATATTTGAAGTTTATTTTTTCATAATTATTATAATGTAATCTTGGTGCTTCTTATTTAATAACCATTGTTTGTTTATTAAATTGTTCAAATTGATGCAATATATTTATATAATTGTAAAATAAATATTTTTACTTAGTATCTGCAGTATTTTTCAGAATTACATAATAATGGCTTGACATGTTGTTATTGAATAATAAATAAAATCATGGAAATCTGTATTTTCTTTTACAGATATATTTAAAATATGAAATAACCAATAGTAATTTATTCATTTTTTAAATTAAGGCAGAAATGAATTATTAAGTACAAATTTTAACCCACAAGATTGCTCTAGGTACTGTACCCCCACTGCATTGGCTACTCAACAATGCAAAGGATACTTTATCAACTGATCTCCATTCTCAGGTCATTTACAGAATTAGATGACAGGAATCCACCTGTCCATTAGTTTACTGCGGGGAATTCCGGGCTAACCTATCTATGCATATAGCCCAACACCCATCCCTATATAATAGGGCTAGAACTAATACAGATCCACACTCAATATTTTATGATTATTTTTCAGCAACTGGTCATCCTTTCATGCTGTCATCTGTTGACGTAATGTGTATTGATGCAACAACGTTAAGCAAAAAATTAAAGAGGCATGGCACATAAAAAAATCCGTCAATAGAAAGGAATCACGCATGCCCCTCTCAAAAAGATGCCTGTTCCCCTAATAAAAGCTCATATTTAAATTTATGCAAATGAGCAATAACACCATATATACATCCACTTCTAATTACCAATTTATGCTATGACTATGACTCATAGGAGCCGAAAGTTGGCTAAGCACATGAAATAAAATAAACTGTAAGAAAGCTTTTCTCAATAGTTGTCGCATATTTATAAATACAGTAATTTAAGTTAAAGCATATAATTTTATAAACACAAATATTAACTTTCACCTGCAGTACATTTACTTCATTATGTGAATAAATTTTTTATTTAATTTTTTTCAGCTTTAGATCCAGCTGGTCCATGTTTTACAGACACCCATGAAAAGGTTCATCTTGATGAGAGTGATGCTGAATTCATTGATGTAATTCATACAGCCACTGATTCTCTTGGTAAATTTTGTCTTAATATATAAATTCATCATCACTTAAACAATACCAATAACAATCAACAATCTTAATCATTTGTTAAAGTAGCCTCCTTTATTTAAGGTTTAATATGTTTATTAGATACTAAAGATTTAATTAAAAAGGATTTGAACCCAGACTTTCAAGATTCCTACAGTTATCTACTCTACCCAGTATAATCAATACACATGACCACATACATGTGAAAGAGATAAACGGTCTCCAATATACATACTTTGTGCTGAACCAGCACTCATCAGTTGGTCCAGATTATCATCTCCCATATGTATATAATCATTCCTGGGTTTTTTATTAAGACAGCAAATCTACCTACTTTAACAGACAGATGTCAATCCTCTCCATTCTCCAATTCTTCAGCAATCCACATCACTGAAAATCTGATGATGGAATGCTCAAAGCTCTTGATGATGCCAATACCATATTCATACCCATTTTGACCTTAAGTCAATCTGACCCCTCATATGTTGGACCTTAATATGTCCATTTAAATACACTGAATATGGATGGGTAGGATACAGGCTGAATATGTAATATTGAAGTACTATTATAATGTATATACTTAACTTAGATGTAATTAAAGGGGATTTGAACCCAGACTTTAGAGCTCACTACAGTCATCCACTCTATCCAATATAACCATTACACTTCACCACATACATGTGAAAAAGATAAAAAAAATACAACTTGAGCACAGAGAGTGAAATTATTGATGTAAAGAAGTTTAAATGAACTTCATTAAACAGATAAATATAACCTATTCTGAAAGTAGACCAATAAATAATCAATTATAATTTTCAAACTGCACTCCAACAATGTATTGCTTAAATAACAAAGCTAATAATGCTCAAAGCTAGATAGATTATCTAGCCTTGGACCTTATTAACTATATATATATATTGTACCGTTCGCCTTCTTTTATTTGCCCACGAAGAGATAGAAACATCTATTTACTTTTAGATGTATTTATTCGATCCCTTTCATTTAGTTTCTATGTACTATCTTTGAAGGCTGCTGATCTTTCAGATAGATAACATAATATTATTTCTCTGCTACTAAATTATAACACTAGTCATCCAAGCACTTTATTTATTTTAAGGAAAAAACCTTTAGGTGCCAGTTAATTACAGGAGTAACTAACATGCTTGCTCAACCAGCTACGAATTTAGTACCTGACCTCCCAGCTAGCTCATCAGACTTTAGCTATTCTCAATTCTCTGCCTGTATTATGAATATCTCTTCCCAATATTTCTGTCAAATATCTGACCAATAGAATACACATACACTATTAATTCTATAGCATAAATCCTTCCCTTTCTTTTAATATTGGCTCAAATCACTAACGATAATTAAATATTTCTATAGCCTGCTCTCTTTCTTTAACTTCTTATTCTTGTCCCATAATAGAAATGCGTACATATATTTTTGTAATACATTAGATATTTAATACATTTTACCATATACATTTAAATAATACAAGTAGAAATAAAAGCATATTTAATTAAAGTACACACATACCCTAATGAGATTTGATTTTAACTGTCTGATTATGAAAGCTAATGTATGTAATAATAGCCTAGAAATTAATAGTTCTTATAAAGTTTAGAAGTTTTATCTCACTGGTTTTCAATGGCTATAATTAATAGTTGGAAGATAAATGAAAATAAAATGATTTTACCTAGGATTTGAACACTGTTTTTGGTGGTGAGAAGTTCCACTTTATCTTGATTTATAATTACTGGGTTACCCATTGTGAAATGCTTTAAAATCAACCTGACACCAACCCCAACAAATTTATATGTATAAACTCAGGATAATGAGGAACAGAGATGAGCAAATTGCACTGCAGCTTGCTTTCAGGACATGGGACCTGATAGAGATTCGTTATAGAACTGAAGGTGACTAGCAATCTTTCATTTGTCAGGACAATCACTCCTGTGTGTGTGTGAATAAGAATCATATTTCTCCTATATATCAAATTTTATTTATTGCTTTGTACAACTAAATTGATTTAAAATATGTAATAAAGTTCTTGTTAAAAAAAATTAATGTCAAATAATTTTTTCTTTATATATATGATATCCATTTGGCTAAGACAAAAAAGTCGATCTGTTATAGCTTGGAGATTACGTTTTTAAAAGCAATTTTTATTTATTTACAGCTAAATAAATTATTTTCTATTTATTTAGGATCACCACAAGCTATGGGAACAATTGATTTTTATCCTAATGGAGGATATAATCAACCAAAATGCCAACAATATTTAGGTATAGTATGTGTTATTTATGACTAATTTTTTTTTTTCATTAACAAATTCGCATGATTATATCCGTTAATGGATGCAAAATAGCTTACAATTAAATGTAAGTTGTAATTATATTTTATTGAGTGCACAGGAAGTATATGTAGATACTTAAACAGGCTTTAACCCGTAACAAATGCACCTTAAAATTTTTAATAGTCAAGCAATATTATTTTCCACTAGAGGGACCTCACAAAATTTTTAATAGTCAAGCAATATTATTTTGCCACTAGAGGGACCTCACAAACCATGACACAAGATCAGTGACTTTTTACAAAGTGAAGAGAACAACTTCACGCTCCCAAATCAGGATGCTTCAGATTGGCCTGTATATGTAGAAATTTAGGTTAAAGATAAGAAGGCCGCTCTTATCTTTATATAAAAAGTCACTATCTTGTGTCATGGTTTGTGAGGTCCCTCTAGTGGCAAAATAATATTGCTTGACTATTAGAAATTAAATGTAAATGAAAAATTAAAATGTTGTTGTAGATAAATATAAATGTACAAATCTATTTATGATTTTCAATAATATGGATGGCTGAAAAGTTGAAGGGTGGAGATAAGTGAAGCCTGCCCATTAAAGTTTGGAGATTTGCTATCTTATTAAACTGAGCACTGATTATATATATGTGTGTGTGTGTGGGAGATGATCTGGCCAAGTGATGCATGCGGATTCAGCACAAAATACTTATATTGGAGATCATTTATCTTTTTCACATGTATATGACCATGTATATCAGTTATTTAAGATAGATTGGATAGCTAAAGGGAGCTTGAGCCTGTGTTCAAATCCCCTTTAAATCTATTTATTGTGTGTTAGAATGATCTATAAAACTTTATCATTAGTGTTTTGCTTTATGCAAATAAAGAAACTGATGTAGTAAGAATGTTAATATTATATCAATGTTTATATACAGTATATGCTATTTGTTTCTTACAATAATTGACCGCAAGAAAATATAAATGATTAAAAATTTTGCTAATGGAGAAGGAACAAAAATCTTTCCCCCCCATTTGATATACATTAAACCTGTTAATGAAGTTCTTTTATCTTGGTTCTTTTAATTTGATTTTGTTCTAAATCCTTTCCTATGTCTTTCTTGATTTAAGATGTTCAATTTTTGGCTTTGTGATTGTTTTTAAAGTTTCTTAAGTTTGTGAAAAGTCATATTGTCTCTTTTGTGACATTAACGCAGTTTCAAGACTCATCAGAAAAGAACTTTTATCTTTATCGCCAAGCATAAGACAAGAGTTCATTGTCTGATTATACCTATTACCATTTTGTAGTATAGTATACAATAATAAATAATATATATTAAGGCTATAACCTTAAGATATGTGCCTAAAATGTGACAGTAGGGACTTTTATAAATCTTAACACAAGATTAACGTCTTTAAAAGACAAGAGCGGTCCTCTTATCTTAGACCTAATTTCTAATTATATAGGTGAATCTAAAGCATTTTGATTTGAGAGTGTGAAGCTACTAGCAGCTTCACTGATTAAGTCCACAATTTCTATACAAACTAACATATGTGAAATCTTTCAATTTACAGTGGTCAGTATGAAGCTCTTATAATTAGAAATCTTTTTTAAAACAATTTAAAGTTGTAATTAATAATTTGTAAAGCACATACTCATTACGTAAGTAATATATATTAAGACTATGTACCTAGATGCAACAGCAGGGACCTCTACAAATCTTAACACAATATTAATAATTACTTTAAAAGACAAGAATGGTCAATTCTTATCTTTGACGTACTTTCTAATTATATAGGTGAATCTAAAACATTTTGATTTGAGGGTGTGAAGCTACTAATTACTTCACTGATTAAGTCCACAATTTCTATACAAACTAACGTTCACAAAATCTTTCGATTTACAATGAGTTAGTGTGAAGCTCTTATAATTAGAAATCTTTTAAAACAATTTAAAGTTGTAATTAAAAATTTATAAAGCACAAACTCATTATATAAGTAATATATATTAAGGCTATAATAATTGCAGTGTGAAAGGAAGCAGCACTCATGGAGAACCAAAGGGACAAGAGAGCGATATATATTTTTCCCGCTCTTTTTTATATTGCCACGTTTGTAAATCCCACTCTCGTCACTTCTTTTCTGGAGTATTAATACATTTTTTCCTGTGTGTGCAAACGGTTTCATTTGGTTATTAATTCCCTTGATAATCCAATCTGTTAAACAACACCTCTGTAATTACTTTATTTAGTTAATGCGGCCCGATCTAATTACTTTTATTTCACTTAATTAAATGTGTGCCTTTACCAGTTCTATTTACATATGTATACAACAATAATAAATAAAACAAATGTTGCGCAAGTAATTTATCGAATATCTATTAGATGAAAACGTTATTGTTTCTAGTACAAAATAGATAAGACGTTTGTTTAGAGTATCAGAATTTATCAAGCTTTACATTTTTTAAAGTCAGATCTCTACGATATATTTAAGATTTTAAAGGTTATTCATTTGTTCAAATATCAATTTATTTATTTATTAGCAATAACTGCTTATCACTATCAACGTTATTTAAAATTTAACAAATAACGAATATTCCACTGCAATGATAATTCAAAAGTTCTTTAAAAATGATCCTCTTTTATATTTCTTACTTTATAACAGAATTCATAGTCATATCCATTTACCTTCTATGAATATAATAATTATTAAGTCTATTCATGTTAAGGTTATCTTAACATTGAAACGAGGATATGATATTAATAATTTTGATTAGTCATTCATTAGACTAGAGATTATCCAATAATGAATAATATTTCTGTACTGTAATTTTTACTACACCATTCTCATGCAAGATAGGGATTGATTTGTATCCACTTTTAACACCTTGTGGAAGGGTGTAATCATAAATATATGACCAAAGACATGTGAAAAAGATCTGTGATGCCCAAAGATCTATGGTGCCCAACATGCACATTTCATGCTGAACCAGCACTCATCAGTTGTCCCAGACCACAATCTCTTACACAAATCTTTATCGTTGTTCAGAATATACAAAGATAGCAAATTATTACAGTTTATTTGATGTGTCAGATGTGCTGCCCTCACAACTTTGACACAAATCTCTTATTGAAAGTATATTAATAATTGTTATTAGTCATTCACTAGACTAGAGATTGTCCAATAATGAATAATATTTTTGTAGTGTAATTTTTACTACTCCACTCTTACTATCAAAATATTGTCCATTATTGGATAATCTCTAGTCTAATGAATGACTAATAAAAATTATTAATATACTTTCATTAAATGATTTATGCCAAACCCGTGAGGGTGGCACATTTGACACTTGATCAAATAACTTATAGTAATTTGCTATCTATCTGTCTGTCTATCTATCTGTCTGTCTGTACTGAACAATGATAGAGATATATGTAAGAGATTGTGGTCTGGATCAAATGATGGGTGCTGGTTCAGCATGAAATGTGCATCTTGGGGATCATAGATCTTTTTTACATATCTTGGTAATATGTTTAAGATTACATCCTACCATAAGGTGTTGAAAGTGGATAGAAACCAGTCCCTACCTTGTGTGAGAGTGGTGTAGTGAAAATTGAACTACAGAAATGTTACTCATTATTGGATATTTACATTATGTTCGATATTTGCAATAACAATTTAATATAACTATTCCATGTCTAAAGTCACCCACAACAAGAGATAGATACTTACAGTTTATATACACTGTGGATTTTTAAAAACTTTGATAAATAACTGTAATAATTTAAAATAATGGTTAATAAATTTATTAATTAATCAGAAGTATTAAGACAATTCAAAACAAAACAACACTCATGTGATGTTTAGTGGTTTAAGTATTAAGACAATGAAGCTAGTCCGATCTTAGAATTAAAAGTGCAATTTAAATTTAGCTAAGTGCGTTCGAGACTCTCATAATCATAGCTACTAATAGTTTACAAAAACTATATTTTGTTATAACTGCCAAACCGTATATTATGGGGAAACTAAAACCAACATCGCTAATAGAGTTGCTCAGCATAAATATGTTTATCACAAAACAAAAAGCATACAAGAAGGCAACTACATCTTTGCTGAACATGAAAGAAAAACAAACCCCCATATTTGAAACAGCCAATGCCAGCATTGTGTGTGCTGAAAGACATCACACTAAATGCAAAATTAGAGAGGCATTCCACATAGCCAAGGACCCCAAGACCATCAATAGAAAGGAGACCTGCTGTGCTCTTTCCCAGAATGGCAGCTGTAAGCACTTTGCATTAATTTTCATAAAACACTTAATAAAATGTAGTTTTTACAGACTATCAGTAGCTATGATTATAAGAGCAAAGTCTCTCAAAAGCGCTTAGCTAAATTTAAATTGCACTTTTAATTCAAAGATCGGACTAGCTTCATTTTCTGTGAATTATGCACGTATATGTACAATAAACATTTAAGTTATGTTCTATAAGCATATACAAATGATAATTGATCTTTATATAAACATGAAGATTAGAAATATTAAATATTTCTATTAATTTTTATTTCCATAAATGTACAGGATATTATTCTACTTTAACAATATATAAAGAGTAAATGGTTTTATATATATGCATACATATAAATAACACATTGTATATTTTATTGTAAAATATTAAATATTAGAAGATGTTAAACTATGTAGTAATCAATTTTACTAGCACAGTGTCAGATTATAATTATATTTAGAAGGTAATCACCCTGCCCCAATAGCACCATTTTACAATATTAAACAGTGATATTAAATGCAAGGATAATCTCACCCAGCCACAAGATAAGAATGATCATGTCGTTTTCAGACAGCATTTATATGAGCCAATCATAAGTATCTTGAACTGAGAGCATAAATATATGGATTTAAAGTGAATGATTTATTTATCCATGCTTTCACATCAAGACAACCCATATTAGGGCATTTGGGTTTGAAAATAAGACAGTAATTCTTATATTTTCAAAGTATTTATTTTGTGGCTGGAGCAAGAATATCCTTGAATTTAACATCACTGTTTAATATTATAGTATGGTGCTAGTGAGAAGGGTCAGTGCCTTCTAAATATAATTATATAAAATATTTTAAGCATTAATTAATTTACTTTTAAAATATATATGGTTAACTTATTTTTTTGTATATGAATTTAGATTTAATAAGCATATTCATATAAAATATTCCAATTATTAATTTTAATTATCTTTCACATCTATAGACCCTATTAATATTTTTTCCGTCTGTAATTCAACATGAAATTTCTCCTCGGACAATTAAGTAAAATCTGATCATTTTAAAATTATAAATAAAACATTTAAGACTCACCTTTAAAGAAGGCTCTTTACTTAACTTTTTTGAAAGCTTTCTTCAAAGTTCTTTCTTTTAAAGACTTGAAGCTCTTTGTTTTCTTTCTGGAAATTGCAATCTTGAGGTTTTTGAAAACTTGTTTCCATTAACAGCCTTTATATTAATTTCTTCCAAACTCTTTGCAAGGTCTTACTTTAAAACAAATGAATGCAGTATAAATAAGACATTTTTTAAAAAATCTTATAAAGGGAAATAGATTGTCTTTAGTAGCCCTATGCTTAATAATATGAACCATGCACATGATATATTTTGCTAGTCTCTTCTTTCTCAATATTAGGCTTTTTAATCAGCAACACTTCTTACATCTTCATGTACATTATGTGCATTTCATTATCAGCTTGTATATACAAATAGGGTGAGCCATTCTTTATGCTTATGCAAGCTGTTTACACAGAGGTTAAACTCTCCATACAGTAGCACCACTCAGTGCAAGCCAGAGTAATCAATGGGATCTGTCTGTGCATAAAATCTCTATCTAGTGCCTATTCATCCAATATCCCCAGACTAGGATCTGAGGTGGCTGCTGAAGGGTTGTATTAGATCCTAAGATCTAGGTGCAGTGCTTTCAGATCCAAGACTCTTCACTGATGAAAGCCACAACCTAGAAACTGTCTGGCGATATTAAATGAGTAGGCACTAGATAGGAATTTTATGCCATTGCATTCATTGATTACTCTGGCTTGCACTGAGTGGCGCTACAGTATGAAGAGTTTAACCTATGTGTAAATAGATTGTATGTCTGATATGTTCTGGATAACAAATATGCAAAATAATTGCTGTGATCCTCAATACAGATTCAGCTTCTATAATCTCAGAACTTTAGGTACAGGAAGAGTCTAAATCCCAATGTATATTTCTTATGGAATCCTATATTTGACTAGTGTGAATACAAAAACTAGCCTTTTTGGCTTTGCCTATCTTTTTGTATAAATTGCTGTAGATTTATATCAGATGCTAAGCAACGAACAAAATGATAAGCAGGAAGGAGTAAAGTATTTTATCTTTTTTAATTAATAAAAACAGATTATAATACAATGATTTTTCTACATATCAAAAGTAAAATAAGTTCAAAAATAGTTTCTTAAAATTTTTTCATTTAATTTTTTTTTTAGGTATAAACAAATTAAAAAAACTTTTTAATTGTTAAAATTATTGTTTTTTAGATGGCTTAGCTAAAAGTTCCTGTGATCATCGCCAAGCATATGAATTTTATATCAAATCCATTGAAGAACCCAATGCATATATTGCTTTTCAATGTCCCAGTTACCGCCACTTTTTAAATGGGCAGCAGTGCCAAAAATGTTCAAGAATGGGCTTTTATGCAGATATTGTCCAACGGGAAAATGAAGAACCTCAGAAATTTTATGTTCTTACAGAGGATGATTTTTCTTTAAACAGTAAGCAGAATATACTTAATATTTGAAATCACTATTTGTGCTTTATGTATATATACAATTTCAAAATTATGTTGCTTAAATTAGCCATATTTTTGTTTATTGTTACTGTTAATTTTCACTATATTCATTTAAGACAAATATGAAGGTGTATATTATTGGTAAAACAGTAGGACTCGGGTTTGTGAATTAATCAGGCTCAAAAAATAGTATGAAAGTCATAGAGTTGGTACAATCCAACACACTTAAAAGTATCAAGTTTCTATAAAATAGCACAATATTTTAACTGATGAAATATTCAAAAGAAAAACGCGTTTTCACCGAATGGTGATCAACATGATATTAGCTTAACCTTTAATAGGTTGGTAATCACTATAATGAGACTCTTTATTGCACACAGAATATTTAACTACATAAGAAACTTTAAAAATATATATTTGTAAATAAGATTAAATTCTGTTTGGGCTAGGCATTCAATCTAAGTTCCATATTACGTAAATCAAAACCAACTTTATCTCAAGATTTAAAATATTAATCTTTACTTATAACTCTTTATTATTGATATGATTAAATAGCAAAGGATATTTTATTGTATTTGATACATACTTTAAGTAACTAAGCATTAATGTTTAGATTGAATGAGTCTTAGCTCAAGTTTTTGGAGTATTTCGTTAGTACATGAAAAGAGGTTAATGTTAGATAATTAACTTTCTTATGTAAATCTGAAGGGATAGTTCCTAAGGATTTGCAGCTAAAATGTTCAACTCACTCTCAGAGAGCTGAGAAATTCGTCAGAGAGCAAATGAAGCTCTGCTAAGAGAAAGAATAAATGGCCAATGCTTTTCTAACTATCAAACCTTGTATTCCGTTAATAATGTAGAATGTTTTCTAAAAAATAATCTTACTGATGAAGTCTCTCAAGCAGTAAAAAAATTATATTCTACATTCCATAAAAACATAAACGAATGCCAAAAGAAAAACGTGCAAACGTACATGGACATATCAAAAGTCATAATGTACCAATCAGTGTACAAACTTCATCTGTTAAAAATCTCAGGTGTAAACATCTAACAGATACTGAAATTTCTGTTCTTGAAAGAGGATTAAATTTGGTCATCCCATCACCTAATATCCCTTTATTAGATATAAAAGCAGCTACCGAGGAAATGATTCAAAAATTGCCTTTAAAAGAAGAAGCAGAATTATGCCGGAGAATAAAAGGAACACTTGAGAAGCACAAAAGTTGAAGATAAACTTAACCTATGATGAGAAGAAAGCAATTAAATCTCTCAAAGTAGATAAATCTATAATCATTCTCCCTGCTGTCAAAGACACAGTTGTAATGGATACACCGATTATGACAACAAAATACACTCTTCACAGCAGGCCATGTACAACTAATGAATCATGGGCCAAGATTAAAAATATCTGAGATTTGTTCTGGGGGGGATGAGTGTAGTTAGACTAATATAGTTATTATTGGGAGCAGGGAGTCAGCTTTATTCCCTGTTTGTAGGCAAGAAAGTTGATTTTTCTGGCATATTTCACCTGATGTTGGAAGGCAAGAAGATGGCCTTTATCTAATAACTTGAAGGTGGTGTCAATTATATTTTGCCATTTACGAAGCTGGCATTGGTGGTTTTTCAACAATCTCTTACAGCCTTGGAGAATGTTTTTAAGCAGTAGAGATTTCAGTGGCATGGTAATTTTTTTCATAATTATAAATGGATTTGCTAATGCATAGCTGGCTACAATTGGGAAATATTTTGTGAGTGCCACATGTTTAGAGACATTTAATCTGCTCTTGCAGCACATATGTGGACTTTAAAGTTTTGAAAGTCTATAAAATGGGGTTCCATGTTGGACTAATGTAATGTAGATGTATTAGCTTTGTCTCAACTGTAATGTACCAATAAATACACACAGCACATATATAGAAAAGATCTAACGAGTAGTTTAGGTTAGTTTGCTTAACTAGCTGTCAACTATTATGAGTCATAGATGTAGCAATAGTAAAGCTTGTGCAGAGCTATTGGTAAGATCCATCTAGTGATCATATATATATATATTGCTTGAGCTAATTTACATATGATTTACATATAGTATTATGTGGGGTGGGTAGGCCATTTCTTGAAGGAACACAGGATTCTTTCTTGTTAATGGTATATTTGTCTATAGAAATGTGTCACACTTCTTTAATAGATGATCGAAATAGTCCAATATATAAATACAATTCTCTAGGTATGTATGGAGTATTTTTCTGATTTTATATTTATAATTACTATGAACATCTGTATAATTCCATTTTTCTTTTTGTTTGACTAATTATCCATTATATTGATAGCTAATTCCCCCCCCCCCTCAAACTGTCCAATATGTTAAACTTATTACCAATTTAAGACCCAATAAAAATTAATTTTGAAAGTAATTTTTGGACATTTATTTTTATCAATAAGTTTTTCTTTTGCTTATTGAATAGAAAACAATTCCAACTAAGTATGACGAGCACACAAGAAATATGACGAGCACACAAGAAATATGACGAGTACACAAGAAATATGACGAGCACACAAGAAATATGACGAGCACACAAGAAATATGACGAGCACACAAGAAATATGACGAGCACACAAGAAATATGACGAGTACACAAGAAATATGACGAGCACACAAGAAATATGACGAGCACACAAGAAATATGACGAGCACACAAGAAATATGACGAGTACACAAGAAATATGACGAGCACACAAGAAATATGACGAGCACACAAGAAATATGACGAGCACACAAGAAATATGACGAGTACACAAGAAATATGACGAGCACACAAGAAATATGACGAGCACACAAGAAATATGACAAGCACACAAGAAATATGACGAGCACACAAGAAATATGATGAGCACACAAGAAATATGACGAGCACACAAGAAATATGACGAGCACACAAGAAATATGACGAGCACACAAGAAATATGACGAGCACACAAGAAATATGACGAGTACACAAGACAAGCACACAAGAAATATGACGAGTACACAAGAAATATGACGAGCACACAAGAAATATGACGAGCACACAAGAAATATGACGAGCACACAAGAAATATGATGAGCACACAAGAAATATGACGAGTACACAAGAAATATGACGAGTACACAAGAAATATGACGAGCACACAAGAAATATGACGAGCACACAAGAAATATGACGAGCACACAAGAAATATGACGAGTACACAAGAAATATGACGAGCACACAAGAAATATGACGAGTACACAAGAAATATGACGAGTACACAAGAAATATGATGAGCACACAAGAAATATGACGAGCACACAAGAAATATGACGAGCACACAAGAAATATGACGAGCACACAAGAAATATGACGAGCACACAAGAAATATGACGAGCACACAAGAAATATGATGAGCACACAAGAAATATGACGAGTACACAAGAAATATGACGAGCACACAAGAAATATGACGAGTACACAAGAAATATGACGAGTACACAAGAAATATGACGAGCACACAAGAAATATGACGAGCACACAAGAAATATGACGAGCACACAAGAAATATGAAGTACACAAGAAATATGACGAGCACACAAGAAATATGACGAGCACACAAGAAATATGACGAGTACACAAGAAATATGACGAGCACACAAGAAATATGACAAGCACACAAGAAATATGACGAGTACACAAGAAATATGACGAGCACACAAGAAATATGACGAGCACACAAGAAATATGACGAGCACACAAGAAATATGACGAGAACACAAGAAATATGATGAGCACACAAGAAATATGACGAGTACACAAGAAATATGACGAGCACACAAGAAAACAGTAGCAAACTTTAATAAAATTATACTAATTATTCTGCTTTTATTATGTTAATTAAGATTTAATAAGGCCATATTTACATCTGGCTTCAATATTATTTCTCTTCTGAAATTTCAATACTGTTAGCAAACCAAAGCTTATTATCAATGAAAGTATAAGAAATAGATAATATGTTCTATTCTTTATAATGTAAATAGAGTATGTGAATATTTTGACATCATTTTTTTTCAATCCTATATTATATATATTGTTTACAAATTAATATTTATTTTTCTAATATTTAGGTCCAGACTTAAGTTGTGATCTTGAATCTCTATCTGTGTCAGTTAAAGGTAATTTTCCATAGTTTTCATATTAACAATAATTAATTGCTTTAAATATATAATTTTCAGCTTTGGGTAGATGTACACATGATATTCAAATATTAAAAAAATTGAAAGCCTTTGATTTATATATTATTGAAGTATAGTATATAAATGTAAAAAGTATCTGTTGGAGTATGGCTCTTTACGAAGGTAGTTTATGGTCAATATAATGACATTCTTTTGAGCAATCCACATGAGCTTGAAATCAGAAACTATAGCTCGAGAGCCATTTTGGTCTGTAAGCTTTTTTATCTGCCTGCAACATGCTGTACTGCTGGGAATAATAACATCATCAGAATCAAGAATTAGTTAACCATAATTTTTTGATCGTGCTATAATTAACAAATGAAGCAAAAAGTTATTTTCGTTTATAAACTTTTTACAACCAGAAAGTGAAACTAGAAGAACTACATACCAGCATAATTGGGGTAAATCTTTCGTTTTCGAATAGAAAAACATAAAAATCATCTTAGTTTAAGTAGTTTAAAACTGAGAGAATTGAATATTTATAAAAGAAAAAATGGAAAATTATTTTTTATGCAAAATTTTAAAAATTGTCCATAAAGACAAATATCAAAATTAAGCAAAAAGATCTTAATTATATTGTAATTTCATAAAAATATTCAAAAAAATAAAATTTTATTAACTTTACTCTTTCAAATAATTTGATCGTCACACCTCTAAATTGACTACCAATATAAATTTTATTAACTCAATGGAACACTAGAATAAATAAATTAAAAATAATAATTAAAAAAAAATACTAGAAAAAATTGAAGACATGAATTAAACATAAATTTATATTAATGAACATAATAATTAATAGGAAATAACTGTTATTATGTTTGTCCCATACATACATTAAAAAAAGAAATTAAAAATATTTTTTTAAAAATAATGACTAAAAAGTACAAAATAACAAAGTAATTAACAAAATAATTCACCTCTTGGTTAATTTGCGATTCTTGGAAAATATCAGAGATCTTAAGAATCTAGACTTATTTTGAAACAATTGCAAGAATATTGTCTTTTCATAAAAGCATTTGAGGCTTTTTGATTTTTATGATTTATTTGAGCTTCAAATGCCTTTTTGAAATGACAATATTCTTGCAATTTCTAATTGTTTTATAACAAGTCTAGATTCTTGTCAAGCGTTGGTGGTTGAGAGGTCAGCGACAGCTGCTGTAAAGCAGTTGTCCCGAGTTAGCGGGTTTGCTTCCCGGCTGATGCTATGACATATGAGGGAAAAAAGGTCTAGATTCTTAAGGCCTCAAATGCTTTTATGAAATGACAATATTTCTGATTTCCAATTGTTTTATAACAATTCTAGATTCTTAAGATCTCTGATATTTTTCAAGAATGAAAAATTCATGTAGAGGTAATTTTCTTTGATTACTTGGTTATTTTTATAATTTTTAGTCAGTTATTTATATAAAAGCATTATTTAAACAAATTTTCTTTTATATATTATTTTTTTACTTTTTGATGGTATTTACACATTATTTTAAAAAATGGATAAAACTACAAAAAAAATCTGACAAAAATTTTATATTAAATTATAAAACATGAAAATAAAAATACACTCTCTAACAAATGAATTCTAAATTTAAATATCCATGTGATCATCTACTATATAAAAATGTTTATGTATCAGCTTTTTAATTAATTAAGTACAAGTAAACTTAACAAAATTTTAATCTACAAATGTAATATTTCTATTGCCTTAGTTGTTAAAGAGTTTTCTTGTGAAGTGTAGGATGTAAATTTGAAATGGAATGGATTTTTTTTCATTGTTGAAATTACAAAAATGTGAACACACACGGACAAAGCTAGTTAATATAAAAGGGTAGTCCCATATTTACCTTGCTATGACATCATTACCCTGAAGGCATATGACTCTAACCAATTGATCTTTAAGATAACATCACACAGTGATTTGCGGACAAATGTAATCGCTAAAATTTGGCCGCATATCACATGGTCACATTACGTCAAACATCGCAAGATTAGAATAGGATGCCATCAAGGTAATGATGTCATAGCAAAGTAAAACGGGGAGAGGCACTTGGTACAGGGAAATGAGGTAAAAATGGAGAAAAAGGCACATGGTACAGGATAATAACAGCGCCATCCATCCTGAAAAAAAAAATTAATAAATAGGACACAAAATAGTCTACAAATAATAATAGGAAAAAAAGGTTAAAAGTACTATATACATCATGAATAATTAACTAAAAAAAAAACAAAATTAATAAGTAAAAACTGCGAGTCCACAAATAATAAATCTGTCGTGTTAAAAGTACTATATAATGTTATCATTTTTTAAAATAAAAACCTCTCAATGGCGTCTTTTTTCTTATTAATATAACTGCGAGTCTACAATAATAATTTTGTCATCTTAAAAAAACCGGTATCATAAAGTAGGTTACCATAAAGTACGAGTTCAGAAGTAATAATTCTGCGAGTCTACAAATAATAATTTTGTCTTCTTAAAAAATCTTATCATAAAGTGCGAGTCTACAAATAATAATACTTTTGTCTTCTTAAAAAAATCTATCATAAAGTGTAAAGTGCGAGTCCAGAAGTAATATTTCTGCGAGGCTACAAATAATAATTTTGTCGGCTTAAAAAAACCTATCATAAAGTGTAAAGTGCGAGTCTACGCATAATAATGCTTCCTTTTTATATCCTTTCAAGCAATCGCTATAAATAGTAGTGCTTTGATGCACAGTCTCTAAAATGGCTTATATGAGATTGGACGCACTTCTATCTGCAACGGCAATTATAAAGCATTCATTTGTCTCTCTTCACATACCGCCAAATATTCATTGCTGGGAAGTACTGTACCGGCATTGTTTTTACATTTGGAGAATAGAGTTTTGTCTATTTCCACAACCACCTTTCGTCTCTAATAGCTTCCAGCACAAGTGCACAGAAATATGCCATTTAAGTGGCCGCGCTGATATATAACATTCTATTCCAATGGTTAAGCATAGAAATAGTCTGCTTATTCTGCGGCAGACGACACCGCCACTTATGGTGAACTTTGAATTAGCTGTTTATATGAACAATCCCATTTTAAATTTTGCTACGGTATTTTGTGAAGGTCTATGTAATTGAGACTATCAAAAGTCTTCAAATTCGTATGCCCATGTCATTATTTTCCAAATCCAATGATGAAGTATGAGGTAATAAAAATTGTGGAAACATTGCCCCACTTCTTTAGACAAGGGTGACACTTTAATCAATTGTCAAAGGGAAGGTGTAAGTGTGATTTTTATGAAATCTCGCTAAAATTCACGTTTGCGTGAGATAAATTGCGAGACCAATCGAAAATACCGCCTTTGTATTTGGCCATGATGTTGTTTTGAAAAAATTCTTTCTTTTTATTCTTATTAAAATTACAAATTATATTTGCATGGCCACGATGTGTTTGGGGAAAATTATTTCTTTTTATTCTTGTTAAAATTAACAATTTTATTTGCGTGGCCACGATGTTTTTGTTTTGGAGAAATTTGTTTTTATTCTTCTTAAAATTACAAATTTCATTTTAGAAAAATAAAAATTAACAAAAAAAAAAAAAAAGATTTATCCTACCTTTATTTTTTATTTATTTTAGATAAATTTCATTATTTTTGATTTTATTGTAAATCAAAAAAAGCACTATAAAGTTGAAAAAAAGAACAACGGCCCAGTAACATTATAATTCTGTTTGTTTACATAGATATTATGCCCTCAAGCCGTTTCAACACGCTAAGAGAAAACAACCCAAATAATTAACACTAACCATATCATGAAGAAAATTCTAAGTCCTATTTATTTAGGATCTCAACCTTCATATAACATCTCAGCTAGGATTTTATTTGGGATTGATGCGTAAATAAATTAGTATGAATTATAATATTTGACTCTGTTTACACAAAATGAAGAAGTGTAGAATTACTTTTGTTTTCGCAAACAATACAAGACTGGATTACTTATCATATCTGAAATTGTTGAAGTATAAGAATGATAGAAATAATTTGCTTTTTTGTTTTATTTTGGACTATAATTGCAGTTTTTTAAATGCTCTTTTTAATTTATCATCATCATTATCAACCATTATCAATCCACTGCAGGATGAAGGTCTCTCCAAGTTTAATCCATCTTCTCCGATCTTTAGCTTCTCTTCTCCACATCACCCCTACACATTTTCTTATTTCATCCATCCATCTTACATGTGGTCTCCTTCTGGCTCTTTTACAATCTCTTGGAAGTTTAAAATTTCAATTGTCCATCTATTATCATCTCTTCTAGCAATATGTCCAGCCCAACTCCACTTCAATCTTTTAATTTTTTCAATGAGGTCAGTAACACCTGTTTGTTCTCTTACCCATACATTGCGTTTTCGATCTCTTCTTGTTACTCCCAACATACATCTCTCCATACTTCTTTGAGTGGTCTGAAGTCTCTGTATTGATCTTCTATTAAGTGTCCAAGTCTCAGATCCATAAGTAAGAACTGGTAAAACACATTTGTTAAAAACCTTTCTTTTCAAACACATAGGCATATTTCCTTTTAATATCAAGTTATTTCTACCAAAAGCACTCCAACCAAGTTTAATTCTATGATTAATTTCCTCTATTATGTTTCCATCTGTATTAATAATCTGACCAAGGTATTTGTAACTCTTAACTTCTTCTAATTCATCATAATCAATCTTTATTTTCATATTTTGAGCAAATCGATTAAACATTACTTTAGTCTTTTTAACATTTATCTTTAGTCCTACTTTCCTACTTTCATCTGATAACTCTTGCAACATTTCCTGCAGCTCGAAGCATTATTTGCAAAAACAACTACATCATCTGCAAATCTAAATGACTTAAATAATCTCCATTTACTTTCACTCCTTTAGTTTCCCATTTTAATCCACAAAATACTTCTTGCAGCACTGCTTAAAAGTTTTGGAGATATGGAGTCACCTTGTCTTACACCTTTCTCAATGTTGACTTTCCCAGAATCATTATGTAATCTAATTGTTGCTGTTGCATTTTTATAAATATTCTTTAAAATATGACAATATCCTGGATCTATACCTTGATGATCCAATGCTTTAATCACTGAAGAAATGTTTATAGAATCAAATGCCTTTTCATAATCTACAAATCCAAAACATAATGACAACTCATATTCATTTTCCTTTCTATAACTTCTCTCAATACTTGAATATGATCTACTGTACTAAAACCACTTTTAAATCCAGCTTGTTCTCTTGGTTGGTGAAAATCCAAGGTTCTCTGTAGACGAGTTGTAATTATCTTGGTAAAAATTTTATATAAAACTGATAAAAGGCTGATAGGTCTGTAATTTCTAATATCTTCTTTATCACCTTTTTTAAATATTAATATTATTACTGCATTCTTCCAATCATCCGGTACTCTTTATCATTTAGACATTTGGTATATAACTTTGCCAATATTTTTTCTGTTTCTTCACCTGCTTCTTTTAATATATCAATTATAATTCCATCATTACCTGGAGCCTTTTCCTTTTTTTATACATTTAATTGCATTTCTCACTTCTTCATTTAAAATTCTGGGCAAATCGGAAGGATGTAATAGATATAGGAGGTACTTGTTCTTTATTACTATATAATTCTTGATAAAAATCTTCTACCAATTTCATAATGTCATCCCTCTTTTTAGTAATAATTCCATTTTTTTTCCTTATTGCAGATATAAATTTCCTACCAATACCAAAATGTTGTTTTACATTCTTAAGACTTTTATTTTCTTCTACAGCTTTTGTTGCTAGTTCACAGTTATACTTTCTTATATCATTTTCAACTCTTTTCCGCACCCATTTTACAAAAATTCGAGATATTCAATTCTTTTTAATGCATCATTCTTGCATATCTTCATATTCCTTCTTTTCTTCATAAGTTCTCTAGTCTCAGTAGAAATTTTATTAGTCAATTGCTGCTTTTTTCTACCAGCTATCTTTGTTGCAGTTTTTAAAAGTGTATCAGTTATTTTCATATTAATTTCATTCAAATCTGAATCATGTTCAAAATCTACTAATACTTGAAACCGATTTGTAAGTTCTAATTTAAATTCATTAGAATGTTTCCCTAGACGTGTGCTCTTCCGATCTGTAAATATAGTTTTTCTTAATAATTTTTGTCTCTCTAGTTTTACATTAACATGTATCTTACCCCTTACTAATCGATGATCACTTCCTGTGTTAAATTTATTAAGAACATTACAATCTTGAAATATGTATTTCCTGTTAGTCAAAATATAATCCAATTCTGGTGTACCTTTATTTGGATGCTTCCATGTCCATTTCCTTCTAACATTTTTTTCAAAAAAAAAATTCATAATATAAAGTTTTTCCTTCTCTGCAAACTCCACAAGTCTATGTCCTCTCTCATTTCTATTACCTTAAGCACGCTCTTCCGATCTACACTTTCATCTTTCATTTGTTTACCAATTCTAGCATTAAAATCTCCCATAACAATTTTAAAATGTTGTTTACTCTGATCAAAAGCCTTTTGTACATCCATATAAAAATCTTCTACTACTTCATCACTGTGAGAATTTGTTGGGGCATAAACCTGAATTATCTGCATTTGATATCTGCTATTAAGTTGTATAACTAATCTTGCCACTCTGTCTGATACACCATCAATCTCCACAATATTGTCCTTCCACTTTTTTTTATAATGAATCCCACTCCACTTGTATTTCCAATATTTGTGCCTTTATAATAGAGCATATGTCCACTTTTAAATCAATTGTCTCTTCACCTTTTCTTCTAACTTCACAAAGTCCAATAATATCCCATTTAATATAAGAGAGTTCTTCTTCTAATTCTTGCAATCTTCCTTCACTTTAAAGTGATCTGCAGTTGTGGGTACCTAAATACAAAAGTCACATTTTTCTTTCTAAAAACTTCTATTAGTGATTTGCTCTGGAGTTATCTAGATATGCCTATTACAAAGCTGCTCTAAACAGGAGCAATACTGACATTGAGGAATCAATATTTATTTTAGAAATAAATGTGCACAAGTTAAAACTTAAACTTAACAACTAGAATTTATTTACTTTATATGTATGCAAAATAGAATAGTAGATATGTTACTATTTCACTAGCTTGCTGGCTGGTTGGTAACACTAATATTCTTGCAGTTAAAGCTGAGAATCTTCTTGCATTCTCTAATAACTGTAGTAAATTGTAGATTTTTACTGCATTAATCTCTGTATGCATAGTTCTTCACTTTAATGCATACTGCTACACTATTGCATCACTGCATTGGAAAGTACAATTATGATACTTCGTAACCACACTTTATTGCAACAACATTTCATTGGCAAGTGCCACACTTTTACAATCAGCATTATGGTACTTTTTTACTGCACTTTATTGCAACATTTTATTCGCAAGTGCAACACTTTTACACTCAGCATTACGATACTTCGTTACCACACTTTATTGCAACAACACATATGGCTGGTTTGGCAGTTTTCATTTAGCATCACTTAATTTGCATAATTAGTCCCCATTGCATATTTTTAAGTTAGCATAATTTTGGTTAATTTTACATCTTTGCATATATTTAATGTTTTGAATGTCTAAATTTTCTAGAGTGCTTTTATTTAATTTCTGACCAAACTGTGTACACACACACTTGAATGTTATTTACAAATATTATGAGCACATACTTTTTAGTCAGACATAACAAAATCTAATTATAAACTAACTTCTTTCTGTATCCTATAAAATACATTTTATTATCTGTATAGTCTACTTCTGCTTATTGAAAATTTATATTCCCCTTCCTTACAGCTAAAACTAGTTAGAGAGGCTTGTACCAACTACTATTGGATAATTAATTGATACGTGCTCTGTCTGTACATATAAATATATAATAATGTAAATAAAGTTTATTATTTAATTTGTGTAATATGTACAAACAGTAATTTATGTTGTTTTCTTTTCAGAAAGTAGCTTTAGAAAAACTTTATTAAAACAGACAAAACTCTCCATACAGTAGCGCCACTCATAGCAAGCCAAGAGCACTATTGTATGGAGAGTTTTGCCTGTTTTAATAACAGTTATGAGCAAGTATAAGGAACGGTGATCATGTGATGTTTAGTGGTTTAACACCATTCCTGCCTAATAGGACTGTGGTGGCTATGGTTATTGGAGAACCAAAGACACCATAATGTAAGGGTACTGAACTGAGTTCAGTCCTATGAGACTATGTAAGCTAATGAGCTTGGATTGAAAATATTGTGTTTTCAATTTTATTCTCATGGTTTTGTTGCTGGAGGGTTGCATTAGATCTTAAGATCCGGGTGCAGTGCTCTCAGATCCAAAACTCCTCACTGACAAAGGCCACAAGCTGGAAACTAGTCTGGAGATATTGGATGAGTATGCTCTAGATAGGGATTTTATGCACAAGCTTTCTGGCATCCATTGATTACTCTGGTTGTCACAGGGTGGCACTACTGTATGGAGAGTTTTGCCTGTTTTAATAACAGTTATGAGCAAGCATAAGAAATTGTGATCATGAGATGTTTAGTGGTTTAAAAACTTTATTATTAAAAAAATTGAATACTAATTTATGCTAATTAGTATAGCTAATAAAAAGATGAGTTGAGAGTGTACCTGGAGAAACTAGATAGTTCACAGTATGTAAATCAAAGGTGGTCACATAACTAGTGAGCAGTAGAGAGCTGTCATGTTATTAATGATAAAACATTTCACAAAAAGGAGAAATGACATAGCTAAAGCTAAAGCAGTATCCATACTTGTGTTAATGGAGAATAACCAAAAATTAAGGATACTCAATATATAGACTTTTAAAGATAAGAGTTAAAGTAACTCAATTAATGAACTATATATATATTCACATTGTATGGAAATGAAGAAGTATTTTACACACTTCGCTTATTCTGGTGTTTGTCCCAAAGTTGAGGGATAATTATCATTATTAATTATTATTTAATTTATTCATTTTATTAATAATATTTGGCATAGGGAAATAAACTTGCTGAAACAAATAAGTTTTGTGTGATTTAATTTATTTTTGACATTGACATGGCTGGGAATATAAATTCCCCTGTGTACACAGCAGATGAAAAAATTACTACCTATAACATTATTTACTGGAAATGATACAAACATCTATTAACACACATTTATGTTTTTGTGAGAAATTATCTTCCATCAAGTAAACTTCTAAAAAAAAATTATTCTGAAAAATGGTCACCTATAATTTTATTTAGTGGAAATAAAACAAACACACATTGACATTTTTTGTGAGGAATGATCTTTCAAGTAAACTTTTAATCTCCTAAATTTATTACAAGTGATAACTAAACCAAAATAATAATATACATATATTTGTCCGTGCAATTCTGTCCATTTGCAAAATGTTTCTTAACATCACCGCTGCGGACTGAACTTTTTTTTATCTCAAACCAAGTTCCGTTATGAATGGCTACCTCTTTTTTGACAATCTTAAACTAAACACTACCATTGTTTGGCAGAACAATTGATAGCAAAAGCTATATTTTGACTAATAAATTTCTCATCAGAATATTATCTAATATTCACTTACAAAATAAAATTTATTTCTTTTAGAAGATTGTAAATGTATTTAATTCGTTCTTTATATATACATTTGTTTTTGTCGGCGACTTGCATCACTGCAGGACTAATTTAATTTATACATATACTTAATTTATTAAAGTAAAATTATTACATTTTGATTAGATATCAAACTTCTGCACTCACAAAATAATTAATTATAATCTTTAATGTATTTATCTGAAGTAGATGGAAATGTCAAAATGGTGTGTATGGGGAGTTTGACATTTGTAAATAAAAGTGTAATAATTTGATAAATATTGAACAAATAATGAAAATATTTATAAAAAAAATATGACCTGGGGTTCATTAAGCAGGAAATGCATCTTGGGTGATACTTATCTATTTCAAATATCTTTGTTTATATGTTTCAAAAATGGAAGGTTGAATGGAGGTTTTAAATATATCTTTAAATTGTAATTATATAATTGGATATTTATAAATACAGTAATCAGATATATTTTTAAAATTTTATCCACTTAGTAGTGCTTTCAACTATCCGTGTAGTCTTTGTCAACTAACACTCTGAAAGGTGAACCTTCCCACAATTCCGTGATCTTAACGTTTGCTACCTGCCTGTTAATTAAGTCATGTTTGTATGTTTATATTAGCATAGCTTTATTTATTTTTCTTTTCTTGTTATTTTTTTCAATTTGCAATATTTTAACATTGTTGTAATTGAAGTTAAAACCATAAATACATAATTATATTATTTAATTTAAGTTTGGTATAATTATAAGTAAATTATGTGTATATATTTATAAGGATGATGATCATTCTAATTATGTTGGGTTTAAAATATTAAATATGGTTATATAAGTATGTAAGGAAAGAAAGATTGGGAAATTTATGAATGATATTAAGGTATAAAGGTGTGATTGTATAATGTAAATATATGATTATGATTTAGATAAATATTATGTAATAGCATATATAAGCGATTTAACCCGCTGAAGAGGAAGCCATCAGTAGTAACCAAAAACAATTAAATCAAATTAATCTAGACCTAGTACTTTCGAGGTTGCCCCGTATTCATGGCAAAGTAGGTTTTAAACCATTGCTGTAATGTTACTAAATAATAACGTATGCAAATGCGTATGCAAATTAATTTGTCCATTTTATTATGTGTAAATATTATGTATAATTGTTTATGTATGTGATGAATAGGAAATAGAAGATTTGTTTTATCTTTGATATTGTAATATAAAATGAAGCCTGTAGGTGGAGGTGCTGTAGAAAAGAAAGAATTGTAATTTAACTAAGTATATTTACATTTTGATAAGACTCCAGTATAGGGGCGAAATCTGGGTTGGTGAAATTAAATATATTATTATAAAAGTTGTCTGATTAAATAATTTGTATTGAATTATTATTTTTAATATAATTATATATATATTGATTGATTGTTTCAGGAAAAAATTCCGAGAACAATACAATGGAAGAAAAATAAAACGTAAACAGATTCCCCACAGGAATGACCAAAGATTTGAAGTACGAAAAGGAATTTACACCTATGAGATGTTATTTTAAGCATTTGATTTAATAGATTTTGCTAATAAACATAACCATGAAATAAATATTGTTTTAGAGAAATATTTGTGATTGTAATTAATTAATTATTATATCAAAATGTGTAGATACTGAAATGTGTTTAGATCTCAAGCGAATTAGTTTGAATTAAAAACATTACTGTGTTTTCATCTTTCTCATAGCTTTATAGTTAAATAAATTAGTAAAAAATGGCTGCCGGGACAATTAGATCTAAGTGCAGTACTCTCAGATCCAAGGCTCTTCAACGATGAAAGCTACAAGTTAGAAACTACTCTGGAACTATTAGATGAATAGGCACAATGTAGCAATTTTATGCACATACTTTCTAGCATCCATTGATTACTATGGGTGAACTACTGTATGGAGAGTTTAGAATTACATATTAAAAGTATACATTTGGAGACAAACTCAGAATAAGACATATTAAAATCTATTAGAAAAGTAGGGTGGTATTGGGGAATAATATAAGATTAATTTCATGTATTCACTGACGTATTACTATTTGCTTAACAATAAGCAGAGCTTCATGATTTATTGTAAAGGCATGATGATAGAAAGTGATTACGCTCATATTTTCCTTAATATATAAAATTTTAAAAAGATGATGAATTAATAATCCAACCCCTGCAGCAGCAGTGATGGACTGGAAAGGTTTAAAAAATCCATATCTGCTCACATATTATTGGGGATCAGTTTTTAGTACTGGAGATACGTTTAGTCTCTGTAATATTATACCACTAAAAATCATATGATCACCACTCTTTATGCTTACACAGACTCCTAACAAAGAGGGTAACACCACCCAGAGCTAGCCAAAGTAACCAGTGGATAAAGTAAGATTTGTGAATAAAATCTCCATCTAGTGCCTACTCATTCAATATCCCCAGACTAATTTCCAGCTTGTGGATTTCATCAGTGAGGAGCCTTGGATCTGAGAGTACTGCATCTGGACTTTAGGATCTAATGCAACCCTCCAGCAGCCACGTTTTTTATAAAGGTTTAAGTCCAAAATGAAAACACAATAATGTTTCCAATTCAAGCTCGTTAGCTTATATATTCATATAGATCTGAACTCAGCTCAGCATCCATACTTTTTGGTATCTTTGGTTCTATAATAACCAGAGTCATTGTAATCCTAATGGGCAGGATTGGTATTAAACCACTAAACATCACATGGCCACTGTTCTTTACGTTTACACAAACTATTAAAACAGAGTCAAAACTCTCCATACAGTAGCACTATTCACTGTAAGCCAGAGTATGGGGATATTGAATGAGTAGGCAATAGGCACTAGATAGAGATTTTATGCACAAACCATCTTTTCCATCCATTTGATTATTCTCTCTTGCAGCACTGAGTGGCGCTACTGTATGAAGTGTTTTGCCTCTGTGTAGATAGTATTATATGAGGATGAAATTGATTCAGCCAATTATTAATTGCAAATAATCATCGCAGGAAGTTGGTTCCTCTTACAATCCTTGCAGTCATAGTAATTATCATGTAAGATATTGTTTGTGCTAACGATGGATATATGAATGCTCTGTAATATGGAATAGTGATTAAAGGAAAGGAGGTATGACAGAGGAATTTTAAAAATTTGTGTTTATAAATATTGCGTTTTAAGCAAAATGGAGAATAGGTAAAAAACAATACTAATGAGATAAATAAAGAAATGCTGTAATATACTTGAGTTTAAAAATGTGTAATGCTTTGGTCTTTTTGTGTACTTTGATACACCATTAAAGTTCATTGTGAGTATTTCTAATCCTTATTTCATGGTGCTTTTATATTCAATTTCAAGGAAGATTGCCTTGTTTTATAATTTTTTTATGTGAATTTGAGTTGAATATTGTTTCATTTTCCTGCTCTGGTGAATTTGTTCCTGTAGGTGCTTTTTTAGTTCTGCTAGTACATTTATGAATATCAACTCTTGTTCCTAGGATAAATTATTTCTAGGTTAAATATTCATTGTTGTCCTGAGAAAGTCTAGTCCAATGTTTGGATTTCTGATTAGAGTTATTGCTTTTCTTTTTGCTAGTATTATTGAATGTGACTTTCATCGTAACTGATGGTTCACTTTTAGTTTTCGTACAACCTTTTATTTATATAGTTCTGGCTTTACAGCTTTTTCATTTACTTTTTATAGTGTTTTCATTGATTTTCATTTGTTTTGATAGGCTGATATTCTATTTATCATCTTTGTATATGGAATTTCCAGTATTGTGATAATCTTTATTGTCTATATTCACCATTATCAAAGTCACTTATGGGAATATGTATACTTGACCCTGAATTAATATTAGAGCAAATATTTTGCTCTCCAGGTGTTGGCTAATTAAGTTATAGGTACTAATGATTGTTTGGGGTTTGTGTTATCTTAGTTATTGGTAGTTGAAGATATTGCAGACTTAATCATCTGAAGGTCCACTGAATCATCATTTTCTGAAGGTCATATTGAATTTTAACACTTTGCTGATCTTTATGATTTTTTTAAACCACAAAAGTTTACAGTAATGGTTTGGATATTTGTCTTGACAAAAGAAATACTGAGGTTGCACACTTTCTTAGATAATGATAAGTAGTGTGGTATCTTTGGCATGAAGGGTCATTATATCTGTTTACACAATTCTTCTATTTATTTTTATTATTATTATAATTATATGATCAGTAAATATATATATATATTTATGAAATCATTTGAGTGTCAAAATAAATTGTTAATCCACTAAACATCACATGATCACCATTTCTTAAGCTTGCTCAAGTTGTTAAAACAGAGGCAAAACTTTCCATACAGTAGTGCCACTCACTGCAAGCCAGAGTAATCAATGGATGCAAGAAGGTTTGGGCATAAAATCGCTATCTAGTGCCTACTCATTCAATATTGGATGAGTAGGCACTAGATAGGAATTTTCTAGTCTGGGTATATTGGATGATTAGGCACTAGATAGGGAATTTTATGCACAAACCATCTTGCATCCATTGATTACTCTGGCTTGCAGTGGGTGGCGCAGCTGTATGGAAAGTTTTGCCTCTGATTTAAACTGTTAATATTTTATTTAACTTATTTGATACTTGTGAATCATTTTCTCCATAATATCGTTTTCAGTACATATACATTGATTCTCGATTAAGCGCTCATGTTCTGAGTAGAGCAAAGTGGGCTTTTTATTGAGTGAACTATGAAGATGATGCCAGAGGTTAAAATATTTGTCTAGTGTCTTTTGTAAAAGTAAGCGGGACTTTGAAGTTTTAGGTAATTTAAGTCCAAAACCTGTATATTCTAAAAAAAAACTTTAGCAACAAAAGGTAAATGTAGCCCTCTGAGTTAGAATTTGGTTTATGGTGATCAGAAAATATAACCAGGAGAATGGGGAAGGGGGTTGATCAAAAAATATAACAAGGGTGCCTTATATAGTAAGCTTACTACCAATGGACTATTTCTGATTTAAATTCTCTGCTGGGTAATTTTAGAGTGAATGTTCCAAGTTTTCACTTCACTTGTTGCTTGACTATATGGACAAGTTAAAGAACAGGAGACTTAAAAAAAACTGATACTCCATAACTTATGTTACTTTCAACCTATAAAGAGCTTAGTTATTACAGTGCTGATGGTAGTGATACTAAGCTTCATGTGGGTGCAAGTGTGTCAGCAGTATGGATAGAGTGGATAGTTGAGGGTCGTGTGAAAGTCGGAGTTCAAACCCCCTATATATTACATATTCTAGTGCAGGTATGAAAAAGCCTGTACTATAGAAAAAATTCATATATTAACATCGATTTGTTTTTTTAGAACGTATTTATATAAAATCAACTTTTTTCAACTATATTGTTTTTTAATTAAATTACTCCATGCAACCAAATCTTTTACCGTACTTAAAAAAAAAGACAATTTTCCACCAACTAAAATTAATATAGGGTATATGAGCACAGACTTTCACACCACCCACCTCTCTCCACTCTATCTAATAACACTGATACACCTAAACATATATATGCTGAAAAGATAAATAATCACCAATATACATATTTCATGCTAAACCAGCAATCATCAGTTGGTCCAGACTATCATCTTTACACACCTATACAGTATAAGTGCTCAGATATATGTTAAGATAGACTATTCTCATAGTTTAATGGACAGGCTTCAATCCATTCCACACTCCAACTCTTCAACCGTCCATCCAATTGAAAATCTGATGATAGAATGCTCAAAGGCCACCCTGAGGCCGAGATTATTGTCACACCCATGTTGACCTAACGTCAATCTAAACCCCACATGTACAGGACATAATTCATTTAATACATATGCAAGGATGGGCAGACATCTCTATAATGTAATAACTGAAACACAGGCTTGTTATATACCTGTGGCTATATATATGTAATATAGGGTATATGAGCACAGACTTTCACACCACCCACCTCTCTCCACTTATACTGTATATGTGTGTAAAGATGATAGTTTGGACCAACTGATGATTGCTGGTTTAGCATGAAATATGTATATTGGTGATTATTTATCTTTTCAGCATATATGTGTTTAGGTGTATCAGTGTTATTAGATAGAGTGGAGAGAGGTGGGTGGTGTGAAAGTCTGTGCTCATATACCCTATATTACATATATATAGCCACAGGTATATAACAAGCCTGTGTTTCAGTTATTACAACTAAAATTATATTTCATCATCCATCTTATTAGTATAAATATTTTTTTCATTTATAAATATAAAATATCTCCGCAATGATGTTAATTATTTCAAGTATATTAATAATTTTTATTAGACAGTCATTAGACTGAAGATTATCCAATAATAAATATTTCAGTAATGTAATTTTTCGCACTACTCTCACGTAAGATGGTGACTGATTTCTATCAGTTTTTAACACCTTGTGGGGGGGGGGATGTAATCATAAACACAGTGGTACCGTGAAAATTACATTACCGAAATATTAATTACTTCAAGTGTTTTAAAGTTACTTTTTATTTCAATTGCAACAGGGACTATTTATTGTAAATTCATAATTTCCCAAAAGAGGACGCTCTTAATAGAAAGCATTTAATGGAGTCAAAAATTGATGAGTGAATAACTACAGTAAGTTTCGCATTTATGTTTATTTTGTTAATCGTAGATTATATTTACTGAAAATACAAAGGTTAGAATTTCAAGTAATTATGTATTTTTTTAGAATATATATTTTTAATAAGGCATATAAAGATATATTATTTATTGTTTCATAACGTTATGTTTATACTTAAAAAGGCCTTCCGTATCTTTCTTTACATCCTTGAAGCTTTTTGTATTTCAGTGTGTTCTTCTTGCTATCTTTTTGAGTTTATTCTCTTTTTAATAATGTATTGTTTTGCAAGCATTAAGGTTTAAGGTACAAAAAAACATTTTGAAGTCACATCAATACATATTCTCTTTATTATTCATTAGCCTATTTTTTAGTTATCTTTGATTTTATTTCTCCAATATACTTTAAATATATATGCGTTGAGTTCTCTATGCAAATGCTAATTAGGGATAACACTGGACCATAGAATATTACGTTCACGTGACTACTGATGACAGTATTTGCGTCTCGCCTCTGGTGATACCCGATTCGACAATAATAGAGTATAAAAAATAAGAGTTGCAATTATAAATACATGGAATATATATATATCATGTAGCAATATATATGACAACGTAGATATTATTAGGGGATAAGATTTTTGATTGATTAGAGATGTACTCTTGGATCTTGTGCAGAAGTCAATTGTTAAGATGACCAGCTATTTTTTGTACAAAAGGAGTACGAATGGAATTTCATTGGATATGGTGTTTGGGCTTGTGAAAAAAAAAAAAAGTCTTCTCCATTCGACTATATATTTTTAAAATAATATAAAAATTAATAGTAATTCTAATATTTTAAATTTATGTAACTTAATTCTTGAAATCATATTTTTGTGTTGTATGAATTTTTTTTGGATAATTCTGAATTTTCCCTCCAATAGCGCACATATGTCAGAACAACTTCCATCCCCCCACGTTGATTTAACTGTTAAACCTGCAGCTAGTGTCCTTACAAATAGTTGCGATTTTTCACTGCTCCTGTAATCATTACCAAGCGAGAATATCCTCTCTACAGCAGCACTAGTGCTGTGGCAACATAGTGCACATTCAATCAATAATTTTACATTTTTGTGGGGGGTATTTTCTTAAAATGCGAAAATATTTCTACCCACCTTCTGTCCACACTCACTTTTTCATCTATCCATTTTTTCATTTAAATACATATTTACTCTTCGAATTTCTTCAAACAGAAAATTGCATCAATAACAACACCTTTCAATTCTTTCATTACGAATACGGCTGATGAAGAAACATCTTCCCATTCAATTTTGCCTTTTAAGAGTCCACTTCAAGCAATTTAATTCAGTGAAGGTGACCGACCACTGCTCAATGTATTCATAACAAATTTTATAAATATTTCTAACTTCTTTTAGAAATATATCCTTATTCCCATGTATGCACATATCATAGACAACCTCTACAAATCTTAAACACGAGATTAACTCTACAAATCTTAAACACGAGATTAACGACTAGGCAAATATAAAGCATTTTGATTTGAGAGCGTTGAGCTATTAACTACTTCACTGATTAAGTCCATAATTTCTATACAAGCTAATGTATGTGAAATCTTTCGATTTACAGCGAGTCAGTGTGTATGCCCTTAACAAATTATTAATTACAACTTCAAATTGTCTTAAAAGATTTCTAGCTATAAGTTTCACCCTGATTTGCTGTAAATCGAAAGATTTTGCGTACGTTAACTTGTATAGAAATTGTGGACTTAATCAGTGAAGTAGTTAATAGCTTCACGCTGTCAAATCAAAATGCTTTAGATTCGACTATATAATTAAAAAGTAGGTCGAAGATGAGTGGCCATTCTTGTCTTTTAAAGTTGTTAATCTTGTGTTTAAGATTTTTAGAGATCCCTACTGTCTTATCTAAGCGCATAGTCTTAAGGTTATAGTCTTAATATATATTATTTAGGTAATGAATATGCGCTTAACAAATTATTAATTACAACTTTAATCATTGTGTATGATTTTTAATTGTAAATATGCATATATATGTGTATATGTAAATAAAAATATATGTAATCATTAAGTAAATATTCTTGTATAGATCAGTATTTATCAACTTTCATTTTTACATATTTGATTGTGTTATAATGGTCTGAGGAATGGTGAAAAATTTTAACAGAACTGTAGGCATATTGTTCTGGTATGCTGATAGTTTAACCACTCATGGATTCATTTATTAGAATTAGTTGAACGCTTAAATTACCTTGATGACAATATTCACCATCAGTTTATAATTCTGTATCTGGTAGCTATATACATTACCGACTGTTTTTCCAATAGAGATAATTATATTGCGAGTAGTCGATGACTAAATACATATGTCTGTGTGTATTATCACGGATAGTTTTCAGTATTTTAGTCATCTTGACCCGTGAACTCTTACTTAGGTTTGCGTTTATAAATCACAACATGTAATACATGCCATAAAACAAATAATAATTTATAAATATGTAAGGAAAGATATTACCTGTTCTTCAAGGTGGATTATTTAATAATCATCATCTGGCACTTTACTTACTTGAATCAGCTCATTTTCAATATCCTTCTTTTCCTTAAATATTAGTTTTAAATTCAGCCCAAACAGGAATTACACCGATCCTGGCCTAAGAGATTATAGCATTGTAAGACACTATGAAAACAGACTTACAACAACAAATTCATCATCTAGAAAAGAATATTGATTGCCACAGTATGTAAAGCAATTCAGGGCAGAAGCCAGAACAGTGGCATAAAATAGATGACAACACCTTGAAATACAAAATCCAAGCTGAAAGAAGTGAATGGAGAGTAATGATCCCAAAAGCCATGCACGATTGTTCGATAAACTATTCATTGCCTCTAATTATAGTACCTATAAAACTGAGCAATTAATACAAAGATGGTTTCATTGGCCTAATATGTATAACAATGAGATATGAGTTGTGATATATGCCAGTGTGGCAAGCCTAATAACAAGAATTATATTAGCCCACTAAACCAATAATTCCTAAACAACCTAAAGAAATGATGGCCATAGATTTTTATGGGTCCTTATCTCCCTTAAAAATGGAATATTTAGTTGTCATATATGATGTGTTATCAAAATTTGTTGCTGCATCAATCAATAGTATTCTGTCCAATAGGCAGGTCTAGCGAGTAGTCATAACATCAATTCATCCATTCTTCCATTCCATTCTCTTCCTTGCCCATTTCTTCAATTCTAACACAAGTCTTCCCGTCTCTTATATCATCCAATAATTTCAATCTCCTCCATCCTTTTTTTTTATTTCCACTTACCATTTCCTCCAAAACATCTTTCATTAAACTATAATTTCTTCTTAATATATGTCCAATCCAGTTTCTCTTTTTCTCCCTAATATTCTCAATCAATCTTCTTTCATCATTTACTCTTTTCAAAACTTCTTCATTTGTTATTTAACCCATCCAACTGATTGTTTCCATTCTTCACCATGTCCACATCTCGAAGGCTTCCAATCGTTTCTTAATTCTATTACTCAATGTCCATGTCTCATGACCATACATTAATACACTCCACACATAACATTTAATTAATCTCCTCCTTAATTAACTTTCCATAAGCAAATGTAAAACATTAAGGTGTTAGAGACATTTTGCAGTAGTAGGCAAATAACTGGCTATCTAACTAACCATGGTACTTCTTCAGAATGGAATCAGTAGACAGGAAAACAATATTAGATATACATTAACATCAATACGGGATCCACAGTCCAACCTATGTGAATGGGTTATGCAGGAATTGGAATGGCTGTTCTGTACTTATATAAATTCCAATCATTGAGGCTGAGTAAAGCAAGTACAACAGGTTGTTATTAACTATATTTGCTGGACAGTGAATGAATCCACAGGATTTTCACTAATATGTGTTTGCAGTTGAGAAAGTCTGCACTGCCTATGATTAAAGAAGAGAACTGATAGGATCAAAGCCCATGAAGGATTATTTTAGTATGGGTAAAATGCAAGAGGAAAGAGCACAGGCATTGACACACAGATTCCATGTAAATGATGAAGTGTTAATTAAAGTTTCTGATGTAAGTAATCTTGAAAATGCAAGAACAAAAAATTTCTTTAAGGCCTTGTCAAAAGCTAGGGTGAAAATGCATTCTGGATAGAAATGGTATTAGGGGAATATATAATGCATGAATGCTGAAGCCATTCTCTAGTGAAATACAATAAAAATGGAAAAATGTAGTTGGATGATACAACTCCAACACTAAAAATGACCATTAAGAATATAAATTTAAAATAATGAGAAATGAAATGTATATCTCCATTTCGTTGTCTCATCATTTAAAGGGAGGGATATTCTCCTATTGTAGACATTGGCTAACTGGCCATATCAAATAGTACGAGCTCGTAAAAATAAAATTGGAATGGCGAAATAACATTTAATTTAAATATTTTTTATTTATTAAATGATAATATATCTAAATGTGCTAAAATGCAGGTAATGGTGAAGCTAATTACAAATTGTAATGTCAATTGGCAGAGCATATCTTCTCAAAATCATAATAGTAAGTGGATTGTGTGAACATGATAGAAAATGTATGCGACAAATATTTAAATTTATGCAATGCGGATTAGAAAGACCGCTTTATGGAGAGAGAAGCAAGCTTTCTTCTGGTTTATAGCATAAGTGTTGTTAGCTATAAGATATGCTTCTTTGGTTTTACGTTTAGAGTCGTGGCATTCTATGCATGCGATGGAAGCAGAAAATGGTTCAAATACGTGGCCGGAGGACCTTTGGTGATCTAAAAAGTTGGAATTATATTCGTGTTTATTCAGAGCTCTTTTGTATAAATAACAGTGTCAAGAGACACAAGCGGAGAGAGATAAAACTTCTTGAAGGTGCTCAGCCAATTAATATTACAATTTGTACTTAGCTTCATCATTACCTGTGTTTTAGCACATTTAGACATTATTTGTTTAATTGGGAAGCAGTTAGTCTTGATCCGGCTATTGAAGAAAACAGGAACAGCAGTTTAGTTGTGGAGAGAACACTACAAGTTTAATTATTGATTTTAAAAATGGATTTGACGAAAACCATGTATTAAGTTTTAACTAAAAGCTGAACATCATGGAACCTCAGCATGTAACCTTTTCATTAAAAAAAAATATCAAGAGTACTGCTGTGATTTGCAGCCAAGCCTTGTTTCCATATAAGAGCATGACTGTCTCTTTGTGTTTGTCTTACCTGAAAAATATAATTGAAAATATTGGATAAATTCTGCCTTTATGAAACTTGAAAATGTTCTTTTGTAAAAATGGATAACTTTAACTATATACATATCCTGGAGCTATGCATCAATGGAGAAGCTTACAAGAAGAAAAATATGAAAAAAAACTGAAAATTACAACAATCAAAGACAGAAACAAAAGGAATAAATCCATGGTAAAAATGTATTTTAATGTGTACATTATATTTATAGCAATTTTTTTTAAAAATAAGTAATAATTAATGGCAATGAATAATTTTATTAGTATTTTTTTTAATTGAAACATTTTGTTTGTTTTGATCATATTTTCCCTCCAAAATACAATTGTATATGTACGACCTTTTTATTCTAATAAGAAAAGGCAGAGGGTTTAACCTTTACGTTTAGCAGACCAATGTTTTTACCAGTCTGGAAGTCAAGGTATTCCGTTTGCATCTTTAGCTTTCTATTGAGAGATTTTGCTAACTTTTTTTTCCAAATTTTAAAATTCACATTTTTTTTCTAATATTTTAAATTTCAAAAAAATTCTGAAAATGTCAGGAAAATAGAAAAAAGCAGGAATTTCAAAATATGGTAGGCTCCACAATGATGAATGCCAATTGTATTCTTGGCAGTCTTGAACTTTGCAATGTTACTTCAAGACTATTATAATGTTTTTTAGAAAGTTTATCATTATTTTTACATAATAATTGAATGATAATTATTAGAAATCAAGAACATATATCATTACATATTTATTTTTCTATAGAAATGTTTCATTTTTAAATATAAAAGATATTTTTCTGATAAACATTGCTATGGAAATTATTGTGGCGAGCAAGTACAATCTGTCAAAATGTCACTAAGACAGACTGATAGAAAATAAAGCAATATTGTAAAAATTGCTAAAAAAATTTAAACTATTAAAGCATAAGTTGATAGATTTACTAGATATTAATAATTATTTGTTGAGATTTTAAAAACAAACATTAAACAAGGCAGAGTTTGTTCATTTTTTAAATTGCATTTGTTCTTCCTGAAATTGAATGACGAAACAGCTCTTTGATTAAAATTTAATTTTTTTAATAATTCTGAAAATCAAATATGATTTTTTAGAATTTATTTAATTTCTAGACAAAAATATCAAATGAAGTGAAATTTTATTATATTCTGATATATAACAATAGTTTATCATGTCTTGCGTTGTTAGCCGAGAGGTATCGCAGCCACCGTGCAAGCAAGTAGTTGGTTGCAGACGGTTGTGGGTTCGCGTCCTGGCTGATGCTATGACACATGGAACAATAGTTTATCATTAAAATGAAAGTTGAAAGCTTATAGTAAATGAGAACAAAGAAAACTGTCAGAATACAGGAGGATTAAGGTAATTTAAATTGTTTTATCTTTGAAGTATTGTTTTCCAATATTAATTATTGAAGAGGAAAATAATTATATTTAAAGTTAAGATTAAATAATTGGATTAGTAAAAAAAAAAGTCAACTGGTTAATCATATTTACTATACGAAATTATATGTTGATGTTAAAAATGTATATATCTAGGAATTACCATATTATCATACTATTTGTCAATTTTCTTTATTATTTATTACTTTATTAAATAATTGTTAAATAAAATAATTTTAATGTCTTTATTTCTCCAGCTATCTCTATTCTTTGAATCGGCAGTCTTTAAATTGATTTCATAATAGCATAGTGTTTTAGGGATATGTGAATGAACCCAGTAAAACTATTCAAATTAAAGTAGATTAATCTTTTGCATATATACTTTACTTTCTCCTGTTCACAGTTACAGTCCCTAGACTCGTGTGTCTTGAGGTAACTCTAAAGCAATAATGTTTGTGTTTGGACATCCAGATATGGTCAGAGCATTGTCTGTGATCAACATGTATCAAAATCCTAGCATTTTTTATGATTAATAGATTAGCACTTAAGTATGTGCATCTAGTTGATGGTGTATATTAGGCGTGGCCAAATGATCACCTGTGGTCGACTGGTCACCTGGAGAGTCCCTAGAATTCGACCGTGAAGCTGACATGAACATTGAAAAATTATAGTGATAATTTCAGAGCTGATTTACATATAAAAAATAATAAAAATGAAAAAAGTAAAAATTCAAAATTATTATCGTCTACAAATAGTTAAATTTAAAATAACACCTGTTGTAATTGTCGATCTCAAAAATAAATTCAGGCTTGAAGAAACTGAAAAGAATTAAGTTATTTTTATATAACACCAGAACTAAAATTCTTGAAATATTTAATTGCCATTTTCCTGAGGAGAAATGAAAATAACTTTATCCTGGAGAAACAAGGATTTTAATGAACTGATTCTCCCCAAGGAAACTTAAAAAAAAAACAGGATTTTTACCTATCTATGAAAGAAAATAGGTGTCAAAGAAAGAAACAAACTTCATGTCTAATTATTTTAAAGACTGTTAGCGGAGAAAATGTCAGGATTTTCCTAGACACCGAAATAGAGGACTTTTGTAAAATATTTTTATTGTTGTATTCCCCCCCCCCTCTAGCAAATTTTTGATGTCATGCTAGGAGAGGGGTGTGTGTTTTAAATTTCCTTACTTGTATTTACTTATTGATTATACAAGTGAATCAAAAAATACAAAAAACAAAAATTTTATAAAAATCAAAAAATAAATTCAGGATTTATTATATTTTGATAAAAATATTGATTGATTAATTTTGTGTAAGTTATAAAATCATGTTTAATTACTACAGAAAAAAGAGAATAGAAAGAGAATTAAATATAGAAAGGTATTTTAAGTAAAGAGCAATGAAAAAACATTGCTGAAGGATAAAATAAAATGGGAATGATAATATAGTAAATGTCAGTTATATTAATTGTAGAAAAAGATAGCATTGTTTAATTAGAGCAGAAAGCTATTTTTAAAATTAATTAAACAACTGATTGGCTGTCTGAGAAACAACAGTAGGCACATATGAAAGACTGGCAACCTTTAAATTTATTACTAATTTAATAACAACATGCAATTTAGACAAATATTATTTACATACGTTGCTGATAACTTATATTAACATCTAGAAATTGCGGTGTAGTAAATCTAAAGATTTCGCGCTGTAATATCGTAAATTAAAAACTCAGTGAGTAATAAATATCTTTATATCTTCATGCTTTCAAGCCAAGATGCTTAAGACTGGCTTATATATATATAAAGTTAAATAAAGAGAAGGGTGGTATCATCCTTTTCTTATCAAAATCTCTGTCATGTGTCAAGGCCTGATCGCTCTTCAGACCGCTGTTTAACATCTGATTGGCTGTCTGAGAAACAATGGTAGGCGCATGTGAAAGACTGGCAACCTTTCAATTTATTACTAATTTAATCACAATATGCGATTTAGACAAATATTATTAAACAAAAGAGTAAAGAAGAATAGTACATTTAATATTAAAAAGACTAATTGTGGTGAAAGGAATGTGCACGTATGGAATTAAAGCTTAATGGAAATTTTTGGGGAAAAGACTTGTATCATAGAATAGCCCAAAGAAAAAATAGTGATCATCAATTATAATATTAATACCAGATATGAAACAGTGATAGATATAAATAGTGTGTGCAGAGAAGGTGTGCTTTTTTACTTTTTGTGAAATGCCGCTATGGCATATATTGGACTTTTGGAAAAAGATCTAGAGTGACAGCTATCCGGAAAGTTATAGGTATTTTCCGCCACAAGGGAATTGTTCCCAGAGACCATGCCTCTGTAGATACCAATGACTGGATGGGACAAAAACATCACAGATCTTTTTATTTGTGTAAGCCTGACAGGTTTTACTAGGATTGTGCAGAGAAAGACGCTGAGTATAAATAACTTGTAATTATTTTAACTCGGGCCTAAGAATAGTGATGACTGATGGTAGTCGATTATCAGCGGTGAATATTAGTATTTATGGAAAATAGTAATTAGAATCAAAGGCTTATTGATCATGTTTGTAAATGCCGAACTTTCCGAGATCTGTATTTTATATGTTTAAAAGTTAATAAATATTTTTTTATCTTTACTAGTGATAATTTTCTTTAGACTTGTATTATTTTTTTCGTTGTTCTTTGTTGGCAAGTTAATACACAACAGGATTACAATGAATAAACCAAGTCCAAGTGTGAAAAAGATAAAAACTTATCACCATCATAAAGAATGGAAGATTATTCTTTTATTAGGATGAAAAACAAATGTGTATGTATTATTTGCAATGTGCATGTGGTTTACCGAAGAAAGCCAATGTTGAAAGACATTTTCGCACTGTTCATAAAAATTATGAAGATGATTATCCATAAGGCACTGCATTAAGAAAAGCTAAAGTACGACAGCTAAAGACACGACTCGCTGCAACAAAATTTTTTTTGTCAAGTACAATACAAGCTCAAAAACTGCTATGACCGCATCATTCAAAGTTGCTGAAACTTTAATTAAACACAATAAGCCCTTTCAAAATCAAAGCTGGTGAAGTATTATTTGAAAATTTTAAGAATAAATCTGAAATAATGATTTCTATCAACAATATGTCATTATCACGAAACAATCATGTGTAGTACAGAAGAAACTGGTTTGAATCTTGAAAAAGATTTTACATAAAAACATTAAGAATTGTAACTTTTAATCACTACAGTTTGATGAATCTACTGATTATACAGGTACTGCCCAATTTATATTTTTATTTGCATGGTTTTTGATGATATGCCAACTATAGAATAATTATTAACAATTATTCCAATTCAAGAAGTCAAGATATCTATGATTTATTCAAGAATTGCATTGTACAAATGAATTTTCCAATTCAGGAATTAATATCCGTAACTACTGACGGAACTCCTGCAATGATTGGCAGTAAATTTTTGTCTGTGTAAAAATGATACGGATATACCTAATTTTATGGACTATCATTGTATTATACATCAGCATGCCTTATGTTCAAAAGTATTGAAATTTAATCACGTTATGAGTATTGCCTTCAAAATTATTAATAAAATAAGATCAAAAATCTTGTTACGTCGTCAATTCCGGGATTCGCCAAAGAAATGCAAGAGCGAACATAGTGAATTATTGCATACCGACGTAAGAAAAGTCGAGCATAATTTTTTATCAGATTCAGAGAACTTCTGTCACAAATATCATTTTTGGAAACTAAAGGTGATTCATATCCACAACTGAATGACGAATGGCTTCTTGACTTCACCTTCTTCTGAGATATTACAGAAAAATTAAATAACTTAAATATAGAACTACAAGGAAAAGATAAAACAATAATAGTTATGATAAGCACTTTGAAGTCATTCAAAGAAAAATTAAATATATTTGTAATGCAACTGAAGCATCGTGAATTAAAATATTTCAAAAATATGGTTGACGAGTCTAAAGATAGAATATTGTCTACAACAAATATTTTGAAAGTGTAATATTCCTCATAAAAGAATTTGAAGGGAAGATTCGTAGAATTTGACAAACTTGAAGATATCGCTAGTTTTTTGTCATCCATTTAATGTTAACATCAATACCGAAGATATCGTTATGAAATTAAATGAATTTGTACATACAAATTCAGTGGGCCTCAAAGAAGAAATAGTAAATATTAAATGTGATATACATTTAAAATCAATGGCTTCAAATGAGAGCTTCTGGTCATTAATTAGCAGGGATAAATATCCAATATTTGGAGAGTTGCTGCATATTTTAATGCATTTTTTGGTTCAACATATTTGTGCGAATCGGCATTTTTCTGCATGAATGCAATAAAAACTAAACATAGGTCACAATTATTGATTCTATATTTGGAATCGTGTTTAAGAATTAGTTTAAGTTCATACGAGACAAATTTTGACAAACTTGCCAAAACTATGCAATGCCAAGTGTCATCAAAGTAAAAAATTATTATTATTTTTACTTTGTAATTTTTTTTTTTAATTTGCATCTAATTGATTTTAATACAATTCTAAAACAATTTTCTTTTTTTTTTCTTGAATTTTTTTTAAAATTCAGGACCAGCTCTAGAAAATAATTATTTATAGTAATTTAATAATTGTAATTTAATAAATATTTTATAAAGTGACATAGACAAATTGTCATACTAGAGGGAGCTGATGTAATTTAATAGTAATCATTGTGGAATGTCTTTGACTGTTCGTATCTTAATAAAAAAAAAATTCATCCGTTCGTATCTTGTACAAAACATCACCAATATTTGTGAGTTTCTTAAAGTCCCTTATTAAAAAAAAACATCAATTCCTAAGTACATTGTAAAAAAAAACCAGGACTTCAAAGTGTTATTTTTTTCTGTTCTGGCAAAAATAACATTTTTTTTCTGGTTTCCAGTTCGACGCTCTGAAAAAAACGTAGTCGCCCTTAGGTATACTTTCACCAAAAAAGTAGTCCCCAACATTTAAAAGTTTGGTCACCCTTGGTGTATATCATGCCCTAAGTTTGGCATTGACTACATGAGAGCCTGCTTTATAGTGCACCTCTTTTAAATCCACTCACCAGAGATGATTATTGACTATTGATTATTATTAATATAATTGCTAGTGACGCGGCTTATAAGTATTTGTTATAATTATTTGTAGTGTTATTCCAATGCTTATTTCACACTCCTTTTATATTTATTTTTTATATATATTTTTGATTATTTGGAGATGATGATGATAATAACTTATCTCCCCATATTACTTCTTATTTCCATACTGTTACAAATGCCACCCACCTCTTCACTCTCTGTGATAGTGTTTAACTATTCTAGTAGATAAATATTTGCAAAACGCGTACATGAATGTTCAATTAATTTATGATGTGATTTACTGATTTCATCACTATGAATTTTACTGCTACCCAAGTTATCTTGTTAAATTGAATTTGGATCTCAACAGTTTAAGATATATCTATATCACATCTGGGCGATTGTTAGATGTCTACCAGCCTCTTACAAGTTAACTAAATAAATTATATAGCTCTCAAAATTATATTTGAGGCTAATGATATTATTTCTAGCTTATATGGTTGTAGGTTAATATCAAGTTCTGCTTAATTTGGAAATGTCACATTTATATATTAGATAATAATAACAAACACAAGTTAAGATGGGTGGGTTCTGATAAGAGAGGTGTATGTGTGTTGATATCTCAATTTCGAGAACATGGACAGATTAGATGATTAGCTATAAATTCTGTATACTATTAAACTTATAATTTAGAATTTATATTGTAACCGGGCCGCTTGGTCATCCGATCACGTAGGGATTGTGATTCCGAAACAAACATGACATAGCGTAAAGCTTTATTTATTTTCTTCTATCGATAAATGTTCACTATCAATACAAGGGGGCGCCAGATACGATGATTTAATTATAATTTAACTTCTCGCATCACCTTACGTCATGTCAAAACGATTTCGAAGTCTAATCCCGCCCACAAGCTCGAACTCCCAGCATGGACCAATAGGGACACTCAGGGTCGCACTGTAATTGTTTCAAAATTACTATTATGGTAAAAGACGCTATGATAACCAATGGAGAAGATGCTTGATTAACTAACTGATCGATCCAAGCATTGGACCGTATCATTGGTTATTTGGGACCAATACGATTATTCGTTTATATCTCTAAACAATTAGAAGCTTATAAGATCATCCCCCCTATATCATACCGTCCGGTAGAATTATTTACTCCAGCTATATTTACAACTCATTGACATTTATTTATCTTTTATAATAGGCCCTCCCAATTCTTAAATCTATCTTAAATACGGAAGAAGTAAATAAATAAATAAACATCGTGACTTACGGCACGATGTTTGTAAGAGACATTTTACAAAAAAAAGCAACAAAGTTTAAGAAAGATAAATCTAAAGTAATATAATTAACTATATGCATAAATGCTAACTTTATTAATAATCAAGACGAAAAATAGAATAAAGATTTAATTATAGGAAATGATTTGAGAAATGCTCGACTTGTTTAAATACTGAACAAATTTATTGAATATAAAAAAAAGCACATTGGTTAAAAGTTTTATTTACATGCACACACACGCATTTACGCACTCGCACAGAAAAGAACATATTATATCGTAAAATATGGATGATAGAATATAAATTTCTTTTTTTACAGTTTTGAAGGTAAGTGTTATAAATTATAAGATAATAACTAGGATCAAAGTTCATATTTGAAAAGTCCTGAGATTTAAATTTTTAGGAATTGCATAATGTTTGATCTTACGAAGGCTGAGATTACAATAATAAGTTACAATAATAAATTTTTAAATATAATGAATTACGGAATATTTTATAGTTTAATTTACGAAATCAAAGTTAGTTAATTATGAGATTGCCTCTTTTAAAAGTTTACGTATGGAATGAATGAAAGCATAAAAAATAAAGTGTTTACCTAGGATTTTGGCTTATTCTTCCGCTGCTTCTAATTAAGTGGAGGTTTGAACATGGGAGATGATGTTTTCCATAAGGAGGTTGTTCATTTCTTTTAAAGTTGAGCGTAATAAATCAGGATGATTCATGTATTTCACGGAACATTATTGAACTGGTTGGAGCACTAATTTTAGATGGTAATATTATTAAGTATTCATAGCGACGGAGATGTTCTGGTGGCGGAGCGTCGATCAATCACTGAAGAGTTTCCTAGCCCCTCATGACAGTCGACGCTCTAAATATTAATTTCATATCGATCATCTTGAAAACGGATAGCACAAACGAAGTAATTTAAATTAAATTGAATTTTGAGAAAGTTGAACAAAAATTTGATAATTTGACTTAGCTTCTCTTAATTATTTTTTCAATTAATCCTCCTCCTTTTAGATTTTGCTTGATATTTATATGGGTTGGATCTTATCTGAGGATCGAATCTCTCCCCAGAGTTCCATGTTCTTAGAGTTGTCGTTGGGGTCCGTGTCCTACTCAATCCATGTGCTTAAGGAAATCTTATGTTTAGGCAATCTCATATTGCAATCTCAGTTAACAAACTTATATTCATTCACACCTTGAATGCATACATGTGTGCGTGTCTTACGAGAACAATGTAATTTACATTAGTTAAAAGTCGAGCATTTAATCTTTCTCCAAATCATTTCTATAAGTTTTTACTTTTACTACAATTATAATTTTAAAATATCCCTTTTTAGTTACCCCCGCGGCATAACAAGTATAAATTATTTATTGATATTTATAATGGCATATTATTTTTCATTTTAGAGAATATTATTTTAGTAAATTATGTTAAAGCCTTAACTATTTAATTAGACCTATTAATATTTTATTTTACAAGTGTATTTTTAGAAAGTATGGAAAGAAAACTATATCTATTTTTTATCATGAGTTGTAAGAAAATAAAATAGAGTATTTTACATTGCTTGAGTGTGTGTGTGTTTACATATACCGACTTTGTCTCGGTATAATATATTTAACTTTCCTAGGTTCAAACCCTATGTAACGCTATCCCGTTACAATATATATTTTTCTTTTAAACAATTTTAACTAGACATAAGTTCTAAACTTTTATTTATGAGAGTCTGCATTTAATGTACTCCAAGTTTAAGATCCAGAAAAATTAGAGATTAGTCAATATATGTATGAATGAGAGCAAAGTAATTTTAACAATGAGATTACTTATATCCGTCATGGGCGATGTTAGACTGACTGGTCATCAATGCAGGATGGTGCATTTGTTATTCATCTCATGCGTGGCTCCATGTCTCTATATGCATATTGTGTACATTATAATGGGTATAAAAGACTTCATGAAGTGTAGTTGAGCTGGACATATTTCTAGAAGAGATGATAATAAGTGGATAATTGAAATCTTAAACGGGATTCCAAGAGATTGTAGAAGACTTGGAAAGAGACCACATATGAGATGGATGGATGAAATAAGAAAGTGGGCAGGGGTGACGAGGAGAAGAGAGGCGAGAGATCGAAGATGGATTGAACTTGAAGAGACCTTCACCCTGCAGTGGATTGATAATGGTTGACACAATGATGATGGTTGTGAGATGCTGTCCAGAATGTTATGGATTACACTATATTATATTATTTAATATTGATCCGCCTTGTCCATGCCCTTTTATTTAAATCCTCTGTTATTTTGAAAGCATCTAAACTGAATCAGTTTTATTGTGATCATATGTTGGAGTATTTCCATCATTTATCAATAAATGTTGAATGTATACAAAATATTAAACTTTATTTAAATTTTTCATGTACAAACAACTTCGTTAGTAATAACATATGAATAGACAACACTGGCCAGTCATTACCCTTGTCTATTTGTGTGTTATTACTAATAAGTTGTTTACATTTGAAAAGTTTAAATAAAGTTTAAAATTTTCTGTACATCAACATTTACCGATAGGTGATGGACGTAGTCCTACATATTATCACACCTAATATACCATCATCACATACCTTCAGGCAAATGACTCAGTTTTAATATTTTAAAATCATAAGATAGATGCATAATAAAGATGTATATGCATATTTTTATTAATGAACATTAGAAGACAGTAATGCATGGTGTTTGGCCAGTAGGGATGTTACATATTCCTAGTGTATAGAGGGTTAAAAAAATTTAGGAGCTAAGGTAGGTGTACCTTCGGTGATTTGATCAGAGACTAATCTATTGAACGTTATTAACAGCGATACAATTTTACTACATATGCAAACCTATTGAAGATATGTCAGAAATTTATGGTATGTTTGAATACAAGTTTCACTCTTATGCTAATGTTTTAATTATTTGTCTGGATATTTTCTTTTATATATATATAAGACAGTTATTTTGTGCAAATCTCCCATTTACTAATTTTATTCTCTGTGATGGTTTATTGTGCAGTTTTAAAATAAAATGACCATAAAATTTTTAGTGATGTAGTAAGAATCTCTGGGTATATTGACCAGGTTTCAGGCATGATTCTTCAGTAGCATTGGGAATGGAATGATTTCATATGCATAAACTTAGATGATTAGCTTTTGTCATTGATACTAATGTAACTCTTTTGCTAATTATGAATCTAAAATGTATCTGCATTTAGCTATATTTTAGCATGCTATAGACCAGTGGTCTTCAACCTTTTCACACCTGCGGACCGGTAAAAATAAGGATAAGGTTTTGCGGCCCGGCAAAAATAAGAATAAGATTTCGCAGACCGGCAGAAGACTATAGACAAATTTTCTTAAAGATGTAAACTGCTTAGCCTTAGATGAGTATAATTGTTATAACTGATCAAAACAACGTTAAATATAGAAGATGAAATTATATATATATATGGAGTTTGTATAATAAAAAACTTTTTTTTGTAATTTTTAATTTTTTAGAAGAGTAATAAAAAATTTAATTCTATCCCCCCCCCCCCCATAAACATCTGTGATAACTAAAAAAACTAATTTATGTATGATTGATTAGATTTTGTTTTCGTTCTGTTTCTTTTTTTTTTAATTGGGTAAAAATGAGATGAAAAAATAAATAAAAATTGTTTATATTAATTAAAAGTTTAAACTCTTATTATTTTGTTATTACAAACTTTCTTGCGGTCCGGCAGAAAACAACTGCGGCCCGGCACCGGTTCGTGGACCAAGGGTTGAAGATCACTGCTATAGACTTTTACATATTTATCCACTTGTTTTATAGATAACTGAAAACCTTTCTTTTTATTCCCACCAAAATCACTAATTAAATGCTGAACAGAAGTAGGGAAGAATCTTGCTGTTTTGAAATTTTATAATGTTGTGACTAAAACACGTGTTCCTAGAAATTCCAACACTGATAATAAGAAAATATCTGGTATGTATCAACATGATTAAACCACAAGCACTCCTTGGTCGTTTTTGCAGTCAAAACGATCTATATCTCCAATTTATTGCTCGAGTATAATTTGCGTCATTCTTTGGTTCATAATAGCAATCCTCGGGAGTTTTGTGAAAATCTGGATTAATTTCTATTTTTGATTCGATAGCCATAATTTTTCAAATGCGTTAAAAATAAATATGAAAAATAAGAGCAGGAAAACTGTTCTCAGCGAAACATGTAACGGAATTTCTTAATTGCTTTATTGTATACATATATATTTTAAATTATATTGTTTTCTAATGTTTTTATATTAATAGTATTAGCAATATAAAATTGTCAAAGCCTTAATAGCAAAAAGTAAAATTAAAAAAAAAAAAATCAAGTCAGATGTCACATGACCTAATTTAACAAGCTTGTATTACAAATGTTATATGTAGAGCTCGCAAATGCGCTTACCCCCCCTCCCCATAACAAGCCTTCAATTTATAACTCCCCTACTAGGAACCAGATTACTTACTTTCCTCTCTTCACTCATGGCTATATTTTCTTTTATAATATACATAATATTCACATGGTAATGTTTATATTTGATTTTAATATTGTTGTTTTTCTTCATATTAAATAATGGAAAATAATATTTTTAAGTGATTTGATGAAATATAGGATTTGGTTAAAAAGGATGCAAATTTTTTATTTTTGATAGATATATCTTTTTTTTTCATTCGAAATACAAGTTATAAAATTACCATTTATATATGTTTCTCATATTTTTTTATACTTTTATCTTTTTATTTATAATTTTAATCTTGTAAAGTTTATAATTTTCTTTTTTTAAACCATTTTGGTCATGACCTTTTAATTATCTTCTTCAAATATTTTTATTTCAGAGCCGATATCATGGCATTCAACAGGAATCCTCTAGACAGCTTTCCGGGATTAGGCCAGTGAGTAAATATATTTTGTTCTTAATTTTAAATCGTTAGTTATTAAACTGTAATATGACTGCTAATATAAAGTAGACTCTAACAAACGTTGCTGTCTATATCATTATTTAGAACGTGGTAAATAGACAGATAAATTTATAACTTAATATTCAATAGTTTAATTTCTAATTAATAGAAATATTGCTATCTACCATTTTTAATAAACACTATTTAAAGTATTTATATTATTAAAATAAATTACTTCCCGTAAAATATAAATAAAAAAATATTAACTTAAAAATGAAGTTAAAAAAGAGAAGTTATAAATAAATATAATAAAAATATGCTAAATGTTGCTGTATATTATGGTGAAACTAAAGCTACTGTTAATACTAGGCTTGTTCAACACATGTACACTTACAAGAGAGCTCAGAAGAACAACAATATATCTTCTGTATTTTTGGAGCATTCCATGAAATCTGGACACAATTTTATTCCTTTCAATCCTGTAATTTTATGCACTGAATCAAATGATCATAAGAGGAAAATAAAAGAAGCATTCTATATTAATGGAAATATTAATGCTATAAATAGAAAAGACACTTGCTTTGATATATCGAAGAAATGGTCCACGTAACACGTACTAATTTTATGTATCTTTGTATATATTTTATTATGTATTTTTAAGAAAGCTATGATTATGAGGCATGGATCCTCGAAAACGTTTAGCATATTTTTATTATATTTATTTATAACTTCTCTTTTTTAACTTCATTTTTAAGTTAATATTTTTTTATTTATATTATTAAAAATAATAGTGTTTGATTAGTATTATTTGGTTTTGAAATTGTATCACTTAATTCGATAAATATAACAATTATCTCTTTTCTGTATAATTGTAATTTTTAAATAAATTTTAAATCATTTAAACCAGAAAAGGCATACACCAGTTTAAAATATCTTTATTTGTGCTAAGCACTTTTGATACTTTAAGTATCATAATCAAAGCTTCATGATTTAATCTTGCTAAATTTTTTGTTATATGTATTTGCTTATTGTTTGTAAAATTTACATAAATTTTTTGTTTTTATTCAAATTTATGTAAATGTTTTTAGAGAGACCATTTTTTAGATAAAGGGATGCTGGCTTCTTTTTTATTTATAGAGCATTTGTTTTTGACTATAAGCCATGCTGTCTTAATCTTTTTCTATTATCTCTTTCGATACAATCACGCCATGAATTTGATCTCTCCAAAGCGGATATTGTTTGCACCAAAAGAGATGATAGAAAAAGAAAGATTAAGGGGGCACAGTCTATAACCAAGGACAAATGCGCTATAAATAAAAAAAGGAGCAAGCAACCTTTTATCGAAAAAATGGCCTCTCTAACAACATTTACATAAATTTGGATAAAAACAAGAAATTTAACCTTATGTAAATTTTACAAATAACAAGCAAGTACATATAACAACAAATTTAGCAAGATTAAATCATAAAGTATCGAAAGCGCTCAGTATGACTAAAGATATTTTAAACTAATATATGCCTTTTTTGTTTTAAAATTTATTTTAAATTGTACCATTTGTACGTATAATTAATAATTTCATTCCATATAGAGTAAAAATGCGTTACGGTATGTGAAGTGATCCTCAATGCTGCTTGAAACTTAAGTGCTCAAATACCAATATGTTAATAATGAATCATAAATATGATCAATTACGATAATGTAAAATTTTACCAATTAAACGCTACAATCAAGCAGTCTTCGGATTCACTTCTCCACAGAAATGATTTTTCGTTAATGAAGTTATAAGAAATACAAAAGCAAATATTTATTTATTTTCAGCATTAATGTGGAGATTGATGTTTATGCCCTGCAGCATTTTCAAACTTAGCGTATATATTAAAATCCATTTCCTAGGAATTAATAATATTATTTGAATATGCAGATTCAGATAAGTATGTTGAGCCAAAGCAGAGTAGAATTTTTTGAGTAATCTTTGTTAAAGTAGATATTTGTCGTTTAGATACTGTATTTTCAAATCCTTTTGTTTATGAAATTAAAATAGAAGCCACTTTGAATCGCAACTATTTCTACTTCAGTATTAATTTGCATGTATTAAACTGATGTAAAATTTGTTTGAAAATATTTGTGATATTTATATTATTATTTAAATAGATTATTTACAAAAAAAAAATCCAATTAAGCTTGTTTTTATTAAAAATCTTTATTTCTTGAATTAATTATCTATCTTTTTTAATTTCATCACCAGGGTGATGTCTTATTTCTATAATCCCCGAATAAGAATGACAAATTATTTAGGAATTAATTTTCTTTAGAACACAAAGGAAATAAAACCCACGGCAGCTCAATTTCTTCATTCACTTTAATACAAGTTATAGTATATAAAAATAATAGTATATGTAAGTATACTAAGATATAATATTCATGAGTTCACGCCCTTCTCACTTACATAAGTCCCCACTCCATTGCTTTAGAATATAAGTCCCTTTCATTTAATACATACTCCATAATTAAATAACAAACAAAGCAATATATACCTTTGCCATAATTCAAGTTCTTTAATTCTGCAGGCCCTTAAGGCATTTTAAAATCATAATAAGATCGGGGTGATCTGTTTTAACTCTAGTCAATTCAAGAGCCAAGATACTGGGTAGTAAGATTTCCCCCGGTGGGAATCCCAATTGACCTGAAGCAATGAAGGTGGAAAAAAAAAGTACTTTTTCTGTTCCAGTTTTTTTATACTTTATTGCTCTTTTGTTCTCTGGAGCAATAATATAGTTCATGAGGATCCGGGTGGAGAGGTTTGTCAGTTCAATCTTTACTGTAACTTCAATTAGTAGATTGCTGATACTATTTGAATTTCCTCCCTAATCTGATTTTACTTTTTTCTTTCCGTAATTAGTTCCTGCCACAATATTTCGATTAAATATTTTATTTAGTTAATATTCGATTTTCTCTATTACTTTATTTCTTTTTAATACTATTTTTATTTCTTTATATCACTTTAATATACATACATTTCAACCAAATTTTTTTAAACAGAAGTTAATGATGTCAGCTATTATTTGTAAAAAAAATAAGAACATCCTGGAAAAGTCTTGATCTGCAATCATTTAAATGTGATTTGAAATATTTATAGGTATTATTGATAGTTATTATTGAATTAGAAGGACTAATAAATTCTTGTCTTTACTTTGCAATTCTAGATTTAAGCTCCTATGTTTTGAAGTAGTATCCAGTAAGAAAGATAGCTTAATTATGGATAAAAGTCACCTCTTTTGGAAAGAATGTCATTAATCCAAAAAAAACTTTTCAAAAATGTATTGCTATCATATAACAGAAATTCTCTGTCATTCTGTTTTTATAATTTTAAATGTAATGTTTAAAACATCATGTATATGGAATTACGATATTTGTAAACTATTCACTGTACAGCCTGTGTTGGCGCTGTTTCTGTGTAAAAACACAGAATTATACCGCTTTCGCAGCCGAACCTACGGCTAATATACGAGTAGATCGTATGTAGTGGTTATAATACGCGGCCAATTCTTCCGCGTTCAATAATACTACGTCTACTAACACTACTATGATCGTATAGTTTGCCGTTGATTTCATTGCGGGTTGAATTCCTATGCATATTGACAGAATTTGTATTGTCGCTAGAATTTAAGATGAGAGTGTGAGCATTGTCATCTTTTTCAAGTGTTTATTTGTTGATGTTTATGATTTTCTGTATTTCCCAACTGAAAGATTTTTGTGTACTAGTAATTTTCAGCATATTATTGATATTTGTCAAAATTTTTTTTTGGGGCTAATTTTGGCTTTTTTGGGGGTCAAAAAAGACAAAATAAAATTTCTCAAGCTCTCTGGCAGACGATTGGAGTTGTTTGCGGAAAAATACCGTTTCTATCGTGACTCAGACGAGAGTTGACAAAGAAGAACAAAATGTTTACCATGTTATTATATTTGTGGAACGTCCCAAACAGAGAAAGTGAGGCAGTTGTGTTTTTGCAAGCCCAAAACATCCTGCCATTCGTTACAATTGATTTAGTTCAGTCATATGTGGTTAATAAATTTATTTTCTGGAAGGAATTTGTGCTTTGTTTGCGATTATTTTTATCTGTAAATCATGTAATTAATACAGAATGACAGTGTTAAAAAGGGGCGGCGTAGTTTGTTGGACATCTCTTGATTGATTGATTTTAAAAAAAAAAAAAATACTTCTTCTTTTGACATACCTATTCGTTCCGTTTAGAAGCAAAAAGAGGTTATTTGTAGTTGTTGTTTTAAATCAATAAATAGCACGTTAAGTAGATTTTAAAAATGAACCCGTGCTAATTTTTGTTGTTAAAAAAAAATAAAAATACCGGACGTTTTATTTGTTATGAAAACAAAAAATCTTTAACAAACTTGTACGACTCTTAAAAAAGATAAATAAAGAAATCCACCGAATGTAACAAAACCAGTTAACATACGTATTTTTTGTGTTAAAAAAACAATACTGCGATTGACTTTTTGGTTTTTGTTTTTGACGTTTTATTTGTTATTATTAAAAAAAGAAAAAAATCAAAACTCGCCGCCAAAAAAAACCCCCCATATTTATAAATCTAAGAGAAAAAAGAAGTCCCGTTTTATTTATTATTATTAAAAAAAACAAAAAAATCAAAACCCCGTTTTATTTGTTATTATTAAAAAAACAAAAAAATCAAAACACGCTGCCCAAAAAAAAAACCCCCGTATTTATAAATGTAAGATAAAATACCAAACAATTCTTTTCGTTTATAAGCAAATATGGACATCTGAGGCAGAGTTTGTCGGACAGGTTTGAATTTTTTTTGCTAAATTAATCAACAGCAACCCCTTGCATTTTTAACAAATTCAAAAAGAAAATTGTCGATTCTAATTTTAAATAACAACAACATAAAAAAAGAAAGTCGTATGTAAAGCAAATTGTGTATATTTGAGATATTCCAAAAAAAAAGTTAAAACTGTCCCTTATACTTTGAAATGTATCGAATCCAAAACAAAAAAAAAAGACGTCTGTAAAAAAGAAACAGTAGATTTAGAATGAAATCCCCCCCCCCCCCCAAATAAAGGCGTATGTCAAAAATTATGTACTTTTGAGATCCAAAAAAAAGGTCAAAGTGTCCTTTATAGTTTTAAATTTATCAAATGAAAACCAAAAAAATAATTATGTCCAAAACAAACAACAACAATATATTAAATATTAAAAAAAAAATTACAGCCATATATCAAAATATGATCTATTAGATAAAAAAAAATCTAGCGGCCCGGTAATGTTATAACGCTCTGTTTTTAACTAGAAACAGCGCCACCAAAGGCTGCACAGTTAATAGTTTACTAGAACCGGAATTACTTCATAATAGTTATTGATGAATAATGCAACGATATGTTAAATTTGGGTATTTATCATAATTTTTGCGCAATGAAATGAAATTTTTTAAAGTAATTTTGTTATTGCCGGAACCCTATTGCTTCTACAAGAAATTAATTGGAAAAGAGATTATCAAATGCAGCAAATATACGAAGTATGACAGTTTTATTTCCAGTCTGCACTGTCATAAAATATACATGTGGAAGTGTACACTAGGGAATACTATCGTCTTCGGAGTAGTTCCCTTGTGCTTCTATATACTGATTAAAATAGTGTTCCCGTTTCTGAAAACACACCTGGATACTCATTTTCAGGAATACCATTGAGCAGCTGTCTCACATTGTTTTGGATATCAGTTGTCAAAAATCTTGGTCCTTGTCAGTGCAGATTTTAATTTTGGAAATAACCAAAAATCATAGGGAGCTAAGTCAGGTGAATAGGCTGGATGGTGTTGTTGTGTAATTGATTTTTTGGCCAAAAAGTCACTCACAATGAGCGCACTGTTACATTTTTTATGCCAAAGTGTATACACGGATATGTATTATCTTAAACAGGCAAAACTCTCCATACAGTAATGCCATTCTGTGCCAACCAGAGTAATCAATGGATGTCAGAAGGCTTGTGCATACACTAGATGGGGATTTTATGCACAAGCCTTCTGTCATCCATTGATTACTCTGGTTGGCACAGAGTGGCATTACTGTATGGAGAGTTTTGCCCGTTTAATAACAGTTATGTGCTAGCATAAAAGATGGTGATAATGTGATATGTATTATCTTCTCAATAGTTAACTACAACTAGCTTTATGAACTTAAAAGTTATATATTTGTTAGCTTAAACATGTTCAAACACGAATGTTCAGTGCTCATGTGATTTCAATATAATTAGGTCACAGGCGACACCACACAGCCATTCTGGGAATTAAATTACCACATCTCATATTTTCCTCTTTTTCTTTCCTGATAGTAATATGTACTTAAGTTTTTTGGTTTTTATTACTTTGGTAGTCATCGAATATTTTCTAAATAAATACCATTAACCGAGCCATGTTCTCTTGAAAATTGCGTCTTTAGACAAGCAAAGTAATTTCAGTGTATGTATATTTTTGAAATCAGACAAGCTTAACAAACTGCAATAAACAATTTCTTCGCTGATTGGCCATTATTAAATATCATTTTTGCTTTAGTTAATAAATGACATATTTTTAGAGAATTAACAGTTATTGATAATGTTTTGTTCATTGACTTTATATTTTTGCCCCCGTTTATTGTACAGTAAGACCATATTTAATACTCTGAATTTTAAAAATTGTATAATTTGTAATATTTAAATGCAAGTATAATTTATATACTTGAAGTTCAGATATACTATAGGGGATTTTAACCAGCACTCATCAGTTGGTCCAGATTATCATCTCCCACACACATATATAATCAGTGCTCAGTTTATATTAAGATAACAAATCTTTATACTTTAATGGACAGGCTTCAATCTACTCCACCCTCCAACTTTTCAGCCATTCATACCATTGAAAATCTGATGATGGAACACCCAAATTCCATGCTGATGCCAATATTATTGTCATGCGCATGTTGACTTTAAGAGTCACTGACTCTTTATGTGTAGGACTTGTTCATTTAAACGCACAGAAGAGGGATGGGCAGGATACAGGCTGAATTTATAATATTGAAATACAGGTATAATTTATATACTTGGACTTTAGATGTAACGTAGGGGATAATTTTGAAATGTTATGTTTTTATATAGTGTTTTTAACTATTTCATTATATTTTTTTTTTGTAGGAAATGTATAGGTGATTCACACACTGTCAGTGATGGCAAAAAAAAAAACAACGTACTTTCATTTACTACAAAAGTGATAGATTTATGTTGATTGCTTACATATTGATCTAAAATAAATTGCTGTATTATTTGAAAAAAAAAAAAACATTGCTTAAAAGGTAGAAAAAATCAAATTAGAGATGCAAATATAAATTTAATGTAAATTTGTTAAGCTAGGTCGGAAGTCTAGTTTCAAATATGCCAAACGGACTTATGTAAGATTTTGTTGTGGATTTTTTTTTTTTACCAGATTTAATACAATAAATAGATTACTTTTAAGACAGGCTTTAACCTGTATCAAATGTGTCTTGAAATTTATAATAGTCAAACAATATCTTGATTTTGCCGATAGAGGAACCTCTCAAACCACGATACAAGATAGCGACTTATATAAAGATAAGACAGACTTTAACCTGTATCAAATGAACCTTGAAATTTATAAGTCAAACAATATCTTTATTTTGCCGATAGAGGGACCTCTCAAACCACGACACAAGATAGCGACTTTATAAAGGTAAAAGCGGCCGCCTCGTCTTTATAAAAGTCGCTATTTTGTGTCATGGTTTGAGAGGTCCCTCTATTGGCAAAATAAAGATATTGCTTGACTATCTATAAATTTCAAAGCGCATTTGATATAGGTTAAAACCTGTCTTAAAAATATTTACATTTACTTCCTGTGCACTTAATAAATAATTATACCTTTGCAGTAATTTCAAAATAGCCAGCCTCAAAAATGATGCCCTCAAATATATATTCGCAGAGGGCAATGCTGCATTTCTTAACCATGTGGGGTGATTTAATATTTGGATTTTTATTTCAGTTTACTTTTAGCACTCATTATTTTAAAAAGTAATATTTATACATTGTTTTTAAAAATATAAAATCTGTTTGATTTGGATTAAAATCTTTTAGGACAATGTTATAGATTTATCATTTAATTTTTTATATCTTGACTATGAAATTCTAAGTTTATAACTTTAACTTTCCTTATTGCATTTCCAAGTCCATGTAATATTAATATCATTTATGTTCTTTATTACTTTTACAATGCTTTTTTTACCAGCTAAACAGTTTCAATTGCCCCAGAAATCTTCTTCAGAACTGAAAAGTTCTGAAGAAGATTCTGGGGCGATCGAAACTGTCTAGATTGTAAAAAAAGCATTACAAAAGTAATAAAGGACGTAGATGATATTAATATTACATTCTAAGGGGTTAATTGCTCTTTTTTTTTTGCCAAAGAACAAATTTGATCTAATTAATATTCTTATTGCGAGGTCTATTAAAACTAACAGGTTTTTTTTCCTCTCAAAACTTTTCAGACATGTTCTGTAGGATCAGTATTAAATAGTTTAGATGTCTTGGCCATCCTTAGGTTTATCATCTAATTCGTGAGACAGAGATATCTGTTTTTATCACTATTATTGTTGAATATTTTTTGGCATTACATTTTGACTTTGTGAACACATATGGCTAAGGTAATATCTGCTTCATTGTACTAGACCCAATAACAGTTGCTAATGACTTTTTGCAATCGAATTTGCCGAGTATATTTAATCTTACATTCTCGATGTATATAGGCTATGATTCAAGATGTTGGCCAATTTTGAAATAATGGACCATACTGCAGAAGTACTTAAAATAAAATATCTCCATTTGCAAATAAGTTCGTGCTGCAACAGTACTCTGTTGAATTGCTCTATGTAATATTAATGATCACATGAGCACCATTCTTTATGCTGACATAAGCTGTTTACAGAGGCTAACCCTCCATACAGTAGCGCTACTCATTGCAAGCCGGAGTAATCAAAGGATGCAAGAACGTTTGTGCATAAAATTCTTATCTAGTGCCTACTCATGCAATATCCCCAGACCTGTTTCTAGCTTGTGGCTTTCATTAGTGAGGAGCCTTGCATCAGAGAGCACTGCACGTAGTACCTAGTTATCCAATATTCCCAGACCCATTTATAGAAGCTGTGTAATATTAATGATTGTTGAGATCTTCTGAACCTCCCGTGACCAATTGTTAAAAAAAAACCCCACTATGTTAATTTCATCTGACATTGATGGAATTTTTCTTTTTTGAAAGATCCATAGCATCTTTGAAATTTCTTAATGAGATTTATAAGGTTTATTAATAATTTTTATTAGTCATTCATTAGACTAGAAATTATCCAATAATATATAATATTTCTGTAGTGTAATTATCATTAAGGACAGGGATTGCTTTCTATCCGCTTTCAACAAGCTGGTTGGGGAGATGTAATCATCAACTTATGACCAAAGACATGTGAAAAAGAATTATGAATCCCCAAGATGCACCTTTTATGCTGATCCAGCACTCATCAGTTGTCTCAGACCTCAATCTCTTACACATATCTTTATCATTATTCAATATATATATTGTAACGGGCTGGAGGATTACATAAGAGATAGGGGGGATGCATCTTACTATGGTCGGACTTTGGGTCTTCAGATAGGATGCAAGTGATTACGCGATGAAATACATAACCTATGATTGTACCTACTTCCAATAGACTAGCTCTACCTATTTTTATTAACCTAGATACAATTTGGGTCAGTTCATCCAATTCTCACCCCTTTCTAGCCGCGTTATACCACAGTATTCAAACTCAGGGAGTAATTGCCTGAGCTCTCTTATCAGGGAAGGAGAGCACACTAATAGTAGTTATTGCACTTCTATATAAGTGATAATTAATTACCAAAAATCAATTAAGCATAAGATATATAAAAAAAATATGTATGTGCAGTATAAGTATATATGTATTAAAAGCTATAATAAATGACTTAAATATGTATGTGTATTTCCTCTATCATAGTAATAATATTAATAGGTGTAAAACTAAATAAGATTATAATGTTTATAATGGGTATGTGCATAATGAAGAACTATAAAGCTGGTGATGGATATTGAAATAATGATGAGTTAGAGACCAGATTAAAATAACAAATTATATAAACATTTATTGATTGACAAATAAAAAAAAATATGCAATATGAATAACACTTAAATCTGATATATATAATTTATTTTGTCAGGATGAAATTCTACCATATCGATAACTATAATGATATTAATAAAATAAAACCCTTGCCATAAACCCAATGGTAGAAGTTCATGTACTTGACTAATTATTTACAACAACGAATATGGAAAATTATAATATGTATATGTGATTGCGAATTTAGCTGACTAATTTAAAATGTGTATACCAACATAACAACAATAAAAAGACCTCTGTTTTCTAGATACCTCAATGGTTATAAATCATTGATTTATAAAAGCAATACAAAAGTAAGCTTAATTAATAATAGTAAAAAAATATATCATTGTGTTTTGCTTACTATAAGATAATATTAAAATTTCTTACCTCCTAATTTTGTCAAAAGTCAGTCAGATGGGGCGGTCAAAACTGTTATTTTTTTTTTATACAATTAGAGATGATGAAAATATATGTATATAAATCTAATTTTTTCCCCCCTTATTACTCTCATACAGAGTAACTCCAAAATTATACACATTAGCTTCCATTTGTAGAAACGAAAATAATACATAAAATTTACAATAGACAAAATAATAAAACAAAAATTACAATTCTTATCCCATTATGTTAATTAAAGTTCGATAAGTCTTCTGGAAATTGTTCATTTATTAAATAAATTCCTAGGAATGGAGATGAAGTTTTGCTCCCACGAAGAATAGAAGTTTCTTGTCTGAGTCAAAAAATAATAATGTTCTCCAATTATCCTGTCTTGGATTTGTTTAGGCATTTTATTTAAAGCAAAGATGGTTTTTAAGTTTCTCCTAAATGGGCAGGTAAAATCTTTAAACTTTCATGGCTTTATCGATGACGTATTATTACCCCATGGTAAAAACTTTTCAGCAAGCAATCATGATATAAAAATAATATATATTTATTGATTCATTTGCTGCTCAAGATTTCAATGACGATTCTTATTATTTATCAAAACAATTATTTATTGAATATTACTGCAACGCTTAAATTTAGCTAAAATTTATCAAATCAGCAAATAATTTAAAACTTCTTACTTTCAAATCATTTCTTTCCCTTCAAATGATTGCTTTAAAATTTCAGCTTTTGATCACTTTGATTAATATTTTAAAAAAAATATTTATATATTTGAATTCGAATATTCAGATCCATTTTGTATTTGAAAACTATTTTTTTAAACAGAAAAAAATAATAATGTTCTCTCTTCAAAAAAAAAAAACAGAAGACAATTATAACAATTAATCCTGCGTTTCGGTCGCGTGAAGTTATTTTAAACATTTTAACCTTGACATTTCCTATTGTTTAAATGACGTAATATAAATAAATGGGATTATAACTAAAAATAATAATTTATAAATATTTTAAAGTTCATTTCTACAAATCTCATCTCCATAAATGGTGCCATGTGTTTAGGTTTAGGTTTTAATTCAGTCGTTTTTATTTTTTTTTTAAGTTTATGTGTAAGTTTCTATTTTATTTTTATATTCATCCCCAATTATTAACATATAATACCCTTTTATTCCAGTGTTAATATACCTATCTGTTTGTCCCTAGTAATTTAATGGCTTTTATTACCTCCTTAAAAATAAAAAGATGTTTATACACATGTATATGTTGGAAAGAAAGAAAAAAATGTTAATGTCAATTTGCTTAGCAACTTATTGGTTAAGCTAATATATTACAAGGCTCCAATTGGTAGAGTGTCTTAAATAACTGGATGGTGTGGCAGTTTGTAGCTCATCACTACAATATATATATGGGAAATTATTACAGTTTAATTGATAAATGTCAAATGCGCTGCTCACAATTTTGACACAAATCATTTAATGAAAGTATTTTAATAATTTTTTATTAGTTATTCATTAGTTTAGAAATTATCCAATAATGAATAATATTTCGATAGTGACTGGTTTCTATCTGCTTTTAACACCTTGTCGAGGGATGTAATCATAAACATGTGAAAATGATCTCCCTGTGTGAGGGTGGTCCAGTGAAAATTACAGAAATATTATTCATTATCAGGCAATCTCTAGTCTAATGGATGACTAATAAAAATTATTAATACACTTTCATTAGGTGATTTGTGTCAAAGTTGTGAGGACAGCGCATTTGATACTTATTAATTACACTGTAGTAATTTTCTACCTATATATATTATAACGGTCGACGAACCTCCCCAACCTAATCTGCCATACCAGGGCGCCACCAGGTCATTTGAACCTGGAAAATTTATACGGTAGGCAGATACACGCGGGAGGTTACCTTTTTATCGAATCGAAAGCACCAGTCGCTATCTCGGGGAGAAGCTGGGCTTAAAATATCATACTGTATATTCAAATTACTAATGCTTACTTTTAGATATTAATAAAATAAGTTACTGCCAAAATTAATTCAACAAACATTTTATTATAACACGCACACGCATTAAAAAGATTCTGAAAATTAAATCAACTAAATATATTTGATTTGGATTATATGCACAGATGGAAGCATTTAATAGATTTAAATACAATTTTAATATTTTATTAAGTGTGAACATGCTACATAGATTATGCAATAACCAACCCAATCCCTTTTAATTTTAGGCCAAAAATCTCGCATTTAAACCAATGCTAGCTTACTGATATACCGATGTTGTCAATGCAAAATGAGATTATTAGCATAACACAATCATGCTAACAGGAATTTTTACATCTGTAGCATGATATCATTAGAAAAATAACGAATCATGGTGAGAAGGAATGAGCATCTTCCCCATGATACAAGAACGAAATTATACGAGAAGCTCTGTAAATGGTGATAGCGGTCTTTGCTGGCTTACTGTCGCAGGCAGAGCGTAAGAAAATCAATGGCGTAGGAAATACGTCTACGACCATTGGCAATGCGATGACTACTCATTTGGGTCATACATTCAGATGGGTACTATGCCCTGTATGCTAACGCGGTACAAGGGAACGAGTATCCAATGCACCTACTCAAGTTACATCTATCCACTAGCACCGATCCAACTACGAAACAATTAGCCCAAAATTAACACACTTTAAACTAACAATCTTACGAATCTATGCAGCCATTCACGCTCACTTTAAATAATTAATTTAAAAGAAATTAGGAGAATGGAAATGATATTAAGCATATTTTAAAAAAAAGAAAATAGATAAATAATTTAAAATTTAGTCAGATAAGAGATTTCTTTTAAAAGTTAAGTGACACTTAAAATACTGGAAAAAGTTCGCATTATATGATTAATGTTCATACTTCATTTAAAAGAAAAGTTTATACTTTCCAATGCTATAGGTAAAGTCCGTATTTGTAATCCTTGATGCATGGTAGAATTCAAAGTTCTTTCCATTTCCTATTCTTCTAAATGGAGAGAAGTCCGTTGCTGGCTATTTCCCGGGAACCGTCCTATTCTGGAGACCGCTTCAGCTGCTGCAAATACGGGAAACGTAAATTATTGCTGACCCCTACATTTTGGAGATCCGCAATACACTTATAAATATAATTAATAATCACAATCAGCTAGCACAATCGAAAAATCTCCTCTCCCTTCAAAGTTTTTTTATCTCCCTTCTAAACTCTTATCAGTAGTATTTTTTTTAATTTATCTCTTATCTGACTATATGCGCAAGGGCCTGTTTGCAATTACCTCAAAATAGAAAATCATTTCCATTCTAATAATAAAATAACTAATTAACAACATTTTTTAAAAAAAAATTCTTTTATATTAAAAAGAATCTTGTTTTTAGATTTTAACTTTAAATTATATAATTAGTTTGCTATCTGTGCATTATATATATTAATTCAAATCAAATTAATGAATTCCCTTTTTTTTATACTCGAGGATGATTTTATATATATATATTTTCTATTTGAAAGAAATGTAACGGCATATACTTATTCCGTTACAATATATATACTGAACAATGATAAAGATATGTGTAAGAGATTATGGTCTGCACCAACTGATGATTGCTGTTTCAGCACAAAATGTGCATCTTGGGGATCATAGATCTTTTTCACATGTCTTTGGATCGTACGTTTATGATTACATCCCTCCACTTGTGTGAAAGTGGTGTAGGGAAAATTATATTACCGAAATATTATTCATTATTGTAAGGTTTATTATTATAGCACGAACAATTAACAATCAGCGTCTAGAAGAGATCAACTTGTTATGGCAGCAAAACATTTATCATCAGTGGCCTTTATTCTGTCTTTGAGATACTGATCATGATGTAAATTTGATTAATTCTTGTCTCGAAATGTTATTCAGACATAGCAAATACTATCCGGGAACAATCTGAGAGGTTATCGAAATTAGATTATATTAATAATAATAATAATTAAATAAGAAAGCTTTTATCCATATGGAAAAACTTTATAAAACATGCCAATCCAAAAAAAAGTCAAATAAACAACCTCTCTCCCTCAATTAAGTTGTGAATTTTTTATTGGATGAAATAATTAACAGTTAAATCTCAGAATAGATAATCTTCAATCGGTTTTCTTGTTACCATTTCTCCAGCAACAGCTACTAAGCCAATGAAATAATGGTAGGTGGGATGTAGCCATTACGTCTTATATTATAATAATAGTATCAAACAATCATACACATGGAATCTTAACTATTCACATCTTTTTTCTTTGAAAACCATCATTTTAGCATATATATATAATACTGAACTAAATGACTTAAATTTTTCTTCTTCTGAAAATGGATATTCAAAGACATATGTTGACTTATTTCGTTCATGAGATCTAATTTACCTCATCATTATTTTCATTTGTTACTGATCCATTGCAGATTGAAGGTTTTTTCCAAATTTAATCAGTTTTTCCGATCCATAACTTCTTCATATCATACCAGCAAATTTCCTTATTTCATTCATTTATCTCACGTGTGGTCTGTTTTTTAGGTTTTTCAGAATCTTTTAAAAGTGCAGTGTAAGCCTTCAACTATCTATTCTATTATCATTTTTTCAAGTTAATAAAACCAATTCAACTTTAATTCAGATTTTCTGCATCCATTGATTACTCTAGCTTGCACTAAGTGGCGCTACTATATGGAGAGTTTTGCCTCTGTTTAATTCAGACTCTTAATTCTTTCAGTGTCATCAATGATATGTATTTGTTGTATCACCCATGTATTTCCCTTTTGAGTCTTGTTATTCTCAACATAACATTTTCTTTGAATTTCCCAACAACAACATCCCATTTAATATTAGTCAGTTATTTGAAAGCGATCTGCAGTTGTAGCTAGCTAAATCAAAGTTACCCTTAAATGGCAGCCTGGTCTGCAAAAATGCTCCGTTTTTGGTCGGCTATCACTATCTTAGTTGATGACTTTACAGCCTTCCGGAAATAAGGGCCACAACCTATTTTTGTCTGACATTATATATATATAAACTAAAATCCTTCCGCATACACATTCATCCTGTCTTCAAGAAAATTTGACCAATGTTTCAGTTAAGAACTGTACAGTAACTGAAAAGAAAAACTATGGTCTTTCTTAATCCTAAATTTAGATATAAAAATCCAGTAAAGTCATCATTTTAGCAATCCTTGTTGGTGAACTACTCATCTATGCTAATTACAATATGAAAAAACATTTACTATCAACAATCGCAATGACAAAAATATATGGAATGAATATTAGAAATTTGCCCAGTTCGTTCATCGAATTGTTTTTCAGTTAACTGCAAACTTATTTAATTCGTTTTAAATCATACATGTACTTCATATGGTTTTTAAAAAAAAATATTATAAAAAACTATGTATAATTAAATGCCCAAAGAAAAAGAATCGTTATACCTATATTTTTGTTTTAAATTTGCCATAATTAAAGAAAGCTTAATTTTCCTATTTCTAATATATATAATTTTAATGCACCAATCAGCGCATAACAGCAGAGCTTCTTCAAATTAAATCACAATTTATTAGAAACTTAATATAAATTATAATACATAATAATTAGTGCCCGAGCGCTTTCAAGAGAACTTAGCTCTCATAATCATGGGCAACAAAGAGTAAGCATAACCAGGTTGCTATATGCAAATAATCATGGGCAACAAAGAGTAAGCATAACCAGGTTGCTATATGCAAATATGTATATTTGCATATAGCAACCTGGTTATGCTTACTCTTTGTTGCCCATGATTATGAGAGTTAAGTTCTTTTAAAAGCGCTCGGGCACTAATTATTATGTATTATAATTTATATTAAGTTTATAATAAATTGTGATTTAATTTGAAGAAGCTCTGCTGTTATGCGCTGATTGGTGCATTAAAATTATATATATATAGTAGGCAGCTGAGTGTGAAATAATTTCTTTTTATATTTCTAATATATATTTTTTGTAATATCTTGCATTTTTTTTAAACAATTACTTTAATTATAATGATAACTTTTTTTAATTTTTTAGATATAGCATGGGAGGTAGAAAAGCTGCTCCAGAACTATCTCCCGGAGCTAGAAAAAATATTGGACTAATTGGCATGCAAGCAAAACCCAAAAAATCTGTAAGATATTGATTTAATTTATAAAATAATTATTTCATTTGCACACATATAAAGGACATACGTGATAATAAAATATCATCTCGAAGGATTAGCAAAAACCTTTTATTGTACCTATATGCATACACAATCTTACATTTTGACTGTCCTGCAGTCTTCTTCAGAGCTATGATATAATGAACAACATAAAATGCATAACTATATAAATAATACCGTAAAACGTGTATATAGTTATGTATTTTATTTTATGTTGTTCATTATATCTTAGGTCTGAAGAAGACTGCAGGACCAGGTACAATAAAAGATTTTTGCTAAAAAGTGTTCAAAATAGTTGATAAGTTGAATTTATATAAGATATTACAGCAAAATAAAGGAAGTGGTGAATTCGGTAATATTTCTGTAAAATTTCTGATGTGTAGTTTTGAAACAAGTGATATATGTAGCAAATAAGATGTTATTTTCTAAAGTTGTTTTTTTTTTATTGTTATTGATGTAATCATACGTTAGCATGTAAATAATTGGAAATTTTTAAAATTAATTTTACAATAGCAGTCTATAAAATAAACTTTAACTTACATTTGAATTCAAATGATTATATTGCGCTTTAACGCAAATTGGTGAAGTTATTAAACTAATAAACAATAATAACATTTGGCTTTGCACTTTCGGGGGTATGTTAATTCCCATATTCATAGCCTTTGTCGTTAGTGATACAGTGCAGTTGTCTTATATGCAAATCTACGCAAATCATTTAACTCGACCATTTCTTTGAGATCGCGAAACATGGATCTCGTCTATTGGTCGAGTTAAACGATTTGCATATAAAACAACTGCACTGTATCATTAACAACAAAGGCTATGAATATGGGAGTTAACATATCCTGAAAGCGCTAAGCCAAATATTATTATTGTTTATTAGTTTAATAACTTCACCAATTTGCGTTAAAGCGCAATATAATCATTACGAACAACTGGTAAAGCAAATCATTTATTACAGAATTTGAATTCAAATTATATTAGAAAATAATCTGTAATGGCATTTGCAAAAAAATAAAATAAAATGAAGAATTGGAGATGATTTTAAGAAAAACCTATCATTTGCGCATTGAAATAATAATAAAAGGATTATTAATTTCAGTGATTATCAAAAACGTGATTAAATAATAAAAATAAGATATGACATAATGAATTTGCTCTAAATTGAGAACAGAATTTTCTTTATTTTTTTCACGTTTCAGTAGAAGGACAAAAACCGATTCACGTTAGCTATCTCAAACTGCACTTTATGTCTTGAATTATTACTTTCAAAAAAGGAACTTTTTTATTGTTTCTAACCGTCATTATTGAAAAAATCTTTGATTTGAATAATAGACAATATTCAACTCCTTTTTTTTAAAAGATTGAAAAATGAATGTTTGCTTACAACCTTGCTGGAGATTATTTTTGGATCCAGTTTTTGTTTTACTTGTAATATGATCTGAAAAAACTTTGATCTATCTTTTCTCATATTATCTATGTTGTTATTATTAAAATTAATTGCATTTTGAATTACAAGGGTCAAACTAACTCAACCCACATCTTTGACACCATCCACTTTAGATAAATACGGTAATGATTGTTGCTAATCATTTACTAATTATTTAATTTAGATATTTTTCATGTAATAGAGATAGGATATGAGAGGTGGTGACCTGGGCCAACTGATGAGTGCTGGTTCAGCACAAAATGCATCTTGGGAGTCATTTGTCTTTTATGATATCTTTATTTTTATGAATTTAAAAGAATATGTGGCAGTAATGTTGTTTAATATACTTTATTGCACTTTTTTTGCGGCTGCGGGCAACCCCCGCCAGTAGAACTACCGCACGATGTCTAAGTGAATTGCGAATAGATCACAGTGCTCTGACTAATATAAACGAGCCCCCAATCTATAGTAAACAATTACTTCTAGCTCACAAGAAGTGCACATGAAAAGACCTACACAACTGTAACAATCCAGGTTGTTTAATATATTTATAAAAATTAACAATAACGTAGTTATAATATACTTTAATGGAAAAGCCAGAAATACTTTAGTTTTATTATACTAGTTTTATTTCTGTCTTAAATTAAAACAATGCATTAATACGTGAAACCCGTTATTAAATTTACGTAAGAGTCTGTGAAATTTAAGATTTTAATGGAAATCTGAAATTAGATCATCAATGAAAATAAATATTTTGTGTATTGTTGATTTATTTTGACAAAATTTGAATATTAAATGATTTTGTTAAAACTTAATTTCTTACGAAATGTGCATTCACTTTGAAATTTCTCTTTTGTTTTTAATGTCGTAACTTATTGTTGTTATATATTATATTATTCCCATCATCTAATTAAATGGTTAAATGTTTTTAGAAAATTTCAGATTTTATTTATACTTTTCCAATTATATTCAACTCTGTTAATAATAACTGGCAATTTAGAATAGGTTCTCAGTGAGTATTTTTCAATTTGGAATTCCTTATTTTAATTTTTAATATAGAACCATATATGTAGATAATATTATTTATAAAATATTTTTCTAAGCGATGTTATATTATTTGGAATGGTAAGACCCCTTATTGCTCTACGTTTAGGTATAATCATTCCACACTTTTAAGTTGAGTAATGTAATTTAAAATAAAATTTTGTGTATTATTTATTAAACATGCTTTCAAATATCACATGGATATTTCAATAACACCTGAAATGGCTATGTATTTTTTGTATTGAAAATAATTTTAAGCTAATTTAGGATCTTAAATATCACAGGTTTTTTAATTTTATTTATTATTAATATGTTTATATCTTATTAAACAAGGCAAAACTCTCCATATAGTAGTACCACCCTGTGCCAACCAGAGTAATCAATGGATGCCAGAAGGCTTGTGCATAAAATCCCTATCTAGTGCCTACTCATCCAATATCCCCAGACTAGTTTCTGGCTTGTGGCCTTCGTCAGTGAGGAACTTTGCATTAGATCCTAAGATCTAGGTGAAATGCTCTCAAATCCAAAGAACCTCACTGATGAAGGCCACAAGCCGAGTAGGCATTAGATAGGGATTTTATGACAAGCCTTCTGGCATCCATTGATTACTCTGGTTGGCACAGGGTGGCACTACTGTATGGAGAGTTTTGCCTTGTTTAATAACAATTATGTGCTAGTATGAGAGATGGTGATCATGTGATGTTTAGTTTTTTTATATCTTTTTTGTTCTAAGAAATGGTTAATAGATTTAAATGGAATTATTTTATTTCCTAAAGTATTATTAATTCAATTATTGCTTGCAATGGAACAGGCTGGGGAATTTAGGTGAAGTTGGGGTGATGGTAAATCATCATCAACCCCTGTTTATAATAAATATAAAATTACTATCTATATTTAATATGACATATACAAAGAATGAGCATGAGAGCACCCTAAGAGATCAGCCCAGTTAACTCACTAGAGTAACTATAAATATAATTAACTAAGTTCACCAGCATTATAATTAAGTATAAGTAATACTCATCATTATGAGTTATTAACAATAAAATAAATTGACAGCCAATCTGGTGATTGTATTTGAAATGGCTCTACCATAGACCAGGCTAACTATTTAGCCTTTGCCAACTTAGGGCAATTGTTTAACATTAATTTGGAGGCACAAACCTAAGTGCTAATCCATAGAATATACAGCTATAAAAACAATAATACAGGGATATTAAAACATGCTGATCATCATCAATGCTTTGACCATTTAGTACCATTGATGTACTGGCCAACTATAAACTTAATGTCTAATAGCGACTAAACTAAAATATAATGTAGTGCATGGACTTTAAAAAATATACTCTTCGTGCCAACCCAGCATTCTTATCAATTGGACGCCCATACACTAATATACTCCCCTTTCATATAATAGACTGTTATGCATGAATCTAGTTCAGAGAACATAAGCTCTATAACTTATTGTTGTGAATAAGAGATGATGCAATAAATATTCTAAAAATATTTAGAATTGCTAGAATAAGTTTAACAATAGAATATAAGTTTATTAATAACAATAGAAAAAAATGACATTAAGGTCTGTAGAATATGGCTATACACATAAATTAAGTCTTCTGATTTTGATTAAAATAAAAACAAAATTTAAGTTATCACCTTGTGATTTACAATCCCTCCTAATAGCTTTGCATAAAATGTATATCCGTACAGACATGTGGTATCATATAAAATGAACTTATTTGAATGGTCATTTAATAAAAAGATTAAAATTTACATATACGTCTACATGACATACATTGATATATGCACCCAGACATGTGGCATAATAATTTCTGATCATATATGACTTGCCATAAACTATTAATAAAATTTTAAGATTATCACATTTTAATCATACAGATACCTCATACAAGGTTTACATATAACATATATATCATCGCACAGATGCATGGTATAATAATTAATATATGACTGAAATTCATTTTTTTCCTTGTAATACATAATGATAAATTTAGAATGATTTCAACGAACAAGTCAGAACTGACTATGATTATGAGAAGTGCAGTTTCTCGAAAGCGCTCAGCCATTTTAATTGACTAATTGATATTAATTATACAGCTTTACATTATAAATGTGATAGCACTATTTAATATTATCATTTATCTGTATGTGTAAACTCATGTTTATACCATGATATTTTAATTTATCAAAATAAAATTATTAATATATTTTTCACATAACTGCATACATATAATATGTGTATACATAAAATACAGATGATATGAATTAACATTATTAATTAGCTTCTGTTTTATGGTCAGTAAAATTTTTTTTTTCTCTTTTTTTAAAAAAGAAAAATTACATTTTCGAGTAACTTTTGGAAATGAATCAAATCTTTACTTTTAAGATTTTTAATTCAGGCAAAAATTATTTCCTTGTACTTTCAAAATATCATTTTTAAGGAATTGTCTAAAACAATTTCTTTAAAAAATATATATCTGTGAATTAATCATTTCATTCAAGCAATAGTTTACTTGTTTTTTTTTAAATATATAGATTTTAAATGTCATTTTCACTAAAGAAATTTAAAATTTCATTCTCATTACATATAGCGCTACTCATCACCTGTGCTTCATGTATATGTGTTTGTTTGTGCTTCTCCACATATAGATAAATCAGCATATGCAAGCTGAGGGATTCTTTTGGTGGGTGTCTTCATTGGGACAGGTGTAATCCAAGTAACTGTTGACATTCAGTGATTTCCTTTATATCCAGGATTGGATAGACTTCAGAAGCAAACTGTCTTTTAGAACACATTTGTGGCTATGAAATATTGGAAGTTGACCCTCTTCCTTCATATGAATTCAAATTCCACTATTGTGAACTAGTAGCCACAACTGAGTCCACTGTTTTGCCTTTAGTTATTTCATGGTTTTCTAATTCTGAAAACCAATTATTACTAAGAACTCTAGGAAAACTAACTAACCAACTTCCTCTAATCTTTTTGTCCACCTTTTTATAGATGGGATAGGGGTGGAAAAAATTCATTAACTCAAGAATTTATTTTCCATATCTTTATCAATTTTTTAAATCTACTTTAATCATTTTTAAAAGCAACTTTAGAATTTTATCAGTATAATCTATAAGCTTAACTAAAAAAAAAAGATTTCTAAAATAGGTAGTAGACATTTCACCAAAAATGTTAAACAAGTTTTAATTTAAAAAAAAGTTTTGTAAAATAGATATGGGAATATTTATAATTATCAGTAGATCTATTTTAACATAAAACATGCTTGTTTTAATTTCAAATCAGAATTCAATAAAAATATTTATTTAAACCTTTTTAAATGTTTATTTTATAATGAAATATTATTTTAAACTTCAAAATTATTTAATCTTTTGGGTTATTCCAGTGTATTTGTAGAAAATATTTACAAAAAATATTTTGACTGTCTATTTCTACTTTTCCTTTCAACTTTATATATATATGGACACACAATATTCTGTTGTTATATGCCATGAAACCCATACGATTACAATTTATTTAAATGTCGCAGTTTAGCATATGGTTGAATGGTGAACATTAGAGCAATCAAAGTTTAATCTTTCACTACTTATGTCCACATGTCACATGATCTTTTAAATGACTAAAATTCTTATTACTTCCAATAGATTCTATACTTCGCTGCATGGTTTAAAATCTTTATATTCCTTTTCAATTAAGTGTCTAATTCTCAAATCCATAATTTAATACTGATAAAACGCATTTATTCAAATTATTTTTAAGCATTTAAGCTTTTTTTTTTATAGTATAACATTCAAGTTTATAATTTTAGCCATTACGTTTCATCTGTATGAAAGAATCTGATTAAGATCTTTAAAGTTGTTAATTTTTTCTAATTTATTGCTACCAATGTTTCTTTCTTTTGAAAAGCCATTAAATATAAGAATGAGACTTTTTAGCTTTTATCTTTAGTTTCTTCATTTTATTTAATAGCTATTGTAGTATTAAACCACTAAACAACACATGATCACCATTCTTTATGCTTACACAGGTTGTTTACACAGAGACTAAACTTTCCATGCAGTAACACCATTCAGTGCATCCTCTGGCTTGCATTGAATGGTGCTACTGGGATGCACTATGGCGCTACTGTATGGAGAGTTTAGCCTCTGTGTAAACAGCTTGTGTAAGCATAAAGAATGGTGATTATGTGATGTTTAGTGGTTTGGTACCAATCCTGCCCAATAAGGATTATGGTGACTGGTTATTAAAGAAACAAAGACACCAAAAAATATGGATGCTGAACTGAGTTTAGATGTATATGACTATACAAGCTAATGAGCTTGAATTGAAAACATTATTATGTTTCATTTTGGATTCAAAGTTTTATAGTTAGCTAATAAGGTAAAAGGTGGCGGCTGGAGGGTCGCATTAGATCCTAAGATCTAAGTGCAGGGCTCTCAGATCCAAGGCTCTTCTCTGATGAAAGCCACAAGCTAGAAACTAGGCTGGGGATATTGGATGAGTAGGCACTAGATAGGGATTTTATGCACAAACCTTCCTCCAGTCTTTGATTACTCTGGCTTGCATTGAGTGGCGCTACTGTATGGGGAGTTTAGCCTCTGTCTATTGTAATTTTATTAGCATAAATAACCGGATCATTTAAAAAAATTATATAGATGCCTTATGAAATCTTTGTTTAGTTTTATTCTCTTAGCTTTCGATTTTATAAAACGTTTTCTGTAAAGCAGCTTATAAAAACTTTTAGAGAACTGGAATTATCCATTCATACTTTTTTATTAATGCCAGTCTCAGTTTCACCATGTTGTTGCATTTTGATAAATATTCTTTATTATTTGGCATCTTCCTGGATCTACGTTTTGATATCTCCGAAGCTTTATTTATTGAATGAAATAGCTTTTTATTAAAGGCAAAATGGCAACTCATCATATTCATTGGTTCTTTCTATTTCTCTTAATATTTGGGTTTAATCTATTATATCATGAACTATTAAATCTAGCTTGTTTTTGAGTCCAAAGTTCTGTGTAGATGAGGTACAGTGATAATGCAATAAAGATCCATATAGAACTGACAAAGTTTGAAAAATCTATAATATCTATATTTTTCTTATATATAATATCAAATAATATAAGTATAATAAAAGAAAAATCCATTAGAATAAAACTACAAAAATTTTAAAAATATCTATATAAAATTGAAGATTAATATCCTTTGCTACAGCCAGCTTACGGCGTATTCCGCCATCTTGAGTAGCAAAACATTAATATTTAAATATTAATATCCTTTGCTATAGCCAGCTTATGGCATATTCCGCTTTCTTGAGTAGCAATATGTTAATATTTAAATATTAATATCCTTTGCTATAGCAGCTTACGGCATATTCCGCCATCTTAAGTCTCAATACATTAGTATTTATTTAAAGCTTATTAAACTCTCACACCAGTAACGTTCCCTCGTGAATGACTTACTTTCCATAAATTGTGAATACTAACACAATTATACTGTTATTCAATACATTATCTGTAGTATTTATAAAATATGATTCCTTAATTTTTCTTTTCTTCAAATCATTTTCCATATGCAAAATAAAAACGCTATCAAAGCAGAATTATCACTACTGTATTTTTTCAGTGGAATATTTTTATAATTTGTTCATTTTGTTTAAATTTTGTCAGTATCATCTGCTTCTTTTAAAATATTTAATAAGTCTAGCTTTTGAAAGCTTTTTTCTATTCTTCTTAGATTTATTGCATATCTTACTTCTTTATTCAAACTACTTGGAATTTTAGATGTTATATTATTGGGACAACTTGATTATCTTCCTTATTTCTATTTTGTTTTTTTGTAAAAAAAATTTCTACAACTTTCATGGTGTCTTCTATTTTTTTTTTAGCAATGATTCCAGTTTCTTATGGCTGAAAAAAATTTTTTTAATACCAAGATATTTTATATTTTTGAAACTTATTATCTTCAATAGTTTTCTTCATCATTTCACTGTTATACATTTTTTATATCATTATTAAGTATTTTTCATAACATTTTACAAAATTACAAAGATCATGTTTTTTTAATATGGTCATTTTAAAAAATTTTCTTTATATTTACGGCTTTATCCCAATTGAAAGCTTACTGACGAATTGCTACTTTTTAATATTAGTCTATTTTTGTAGCAGTTCTTAGTAGAGTAACGATAAACATTTTATTGATATCCTTTACGTCAGCCATTTCAAAGGCTGTTAATATTTTCAAAGGATTTGTAGGTTTTAATTTAAATTCATGGTAATGTTTCTGGACTATCAATTATTAACAGTGTGAGATTTTTTTATCAATTTTGTTCTTCAGCTTTGTATTAAATGAATTTTTTAAATACATTACGGTGTTAAAATATATGTTAACTCTTACTCAAAATATAATTTAACTCAGCTGTGCCTTTATTTGGATGCTTCCATATCTGTTTCTACTTGTTTTTTTTTTCTTTCTCAAAATTACTTAAGTCTATATTCTCTCTAATTTTGTAGCTATAACCAATTTTAACCGTTGTCCTTTTAATAGTTTTAAAATGTTGTTTAGTCTGATAAAAATTCTTATTACACATCTACTTAAAATGTAATATAATGAGCATGCTTATAACTCTAAACACGCTTTTTCGATAAATGCTGCAAGAGAAAGCATTTAAAATCTTTATCTAAAATTATCACTTTCCCCAATTTGGGCTAATGGCTCTTGTCAGTGAGGCACTAGGACATTCAGACACTAGATCTAAAATACAAACTCAAGCCCAGAATTTATCGAATACTTAACTATTAAGTAGAAAATCTGAAATTTTCAATCTGTATGTTTTCAAATTTAGCTATCTAACTTAAATTAAGTCACGTGATGTATGACTTGGTTTCCTTATTATTATCTATTTAAAAACACGATGAAAACTTAATGTGGCTTAAATCTGAACTATCTGAATTTGTTGTTTCCATTCTATTTGTATTTCCAATATTTGTGCCTTTATAGTAAAGTACTTAAATACTTTTGACGTTATCTTTTTACCTTCTCATCTAACTTAACAAAGTCTGACAATATTTGCTTAGTTTTAAATATAATTCTTCTAATTTATACAATTTTCTTTCATTTCAAAGATATATGCTATTGTAGATAACTAAATAGTTTGTCATCAAATGGAAGTTTAGATCTAAAATTAGATAATTCTTAGCAGCCTCTGCTTTCCGTGTCCAATTGCCGAGAGAAAATTTTAGCTTATTTTTTATGATTATAATTCGAAATGAGAATTCGCATTTATACATATTTATTTTCAAGAAAATTTAATCAAAGTCTTAATAAGAACTATTAAACGTTTTAAAAAGAAGATCATAGTGTGTTTTAATCTTAGACTTGGAGATGAAAGCCGGTAAACTTACTATGCTGGTTGATGCATTTTCATAAGTCACTATGCAATGACAAAAAATTATGGAGATTTCTTAAGGCATCTACAAGGAATTAATCACCTTTTTATAGTCAAGATTATATACTAATAGACATAAAGTTTTGGTGAATTCGTTAGAACCGGTATGTAATGCTTTTAGAAAATAATTAAAATTTAACAGAATTATAGTATTTTTAAAGCAGTAATTTTTGAAAAATAATATGACAAATAGCAGCTTTTGTTTGTTTTTTAGTTCATTTTTTGCTTTATATATATATATATATAAGAAATAATTAAAGAAAAGGACTAAGACAATCAAAAAAACCCAGTTAAAGCAAAGTTACAATAAAAGCAAATAATTTAAATTTTATTTTGATCAATTACAATTCAAAAAATATTTTAACATCCATATTTAAATAAATTATAAATGTCTTTTTTAAAAGTATATACAATATAATATACCAAATCACCTGTGTGTAAATGCAATATGACATCACATGAATACCATTTCTTATGCTAGCACATAACTGTTATTAACACAGGCAAAACTCTCCATACAGTGCCACCCATTGCCAACCAGAGTAATCAATGGATGTCAGAAGGCTTGTGCATAAAATTCCCATCTAGTGCCTACTCATCCAATATCCCCAGACTAGTTTCTGGCTTGTGGCCTTCGTCAGTGAGGAGCTTTGGATCTGAGAGCACTGCACCCAGTGCTACTCATCCAATATCCCCAGACTAGTTTCTAGCTTGTGGCCTTCGTCAGTGAGGAGCTTTGGATCTGAGAGCACTGCGCCCAGTGCTCTCAGATCCAAAGCTCCTCAATGACGAAGGCCACAAGCCTTCTGGCATCCATTGATTACTCTGGTTGGCACTAAGTGGCACTACTGTATGGAAAGTCTTACCTGTGTTAAATGCAATATGTTATAGACTTTTAGAAATAATACAATTCTTTAAAGGATTTTAAAATAATTAATTACATTCATATCAAAAATATATTGTAACAGGATAGTCCTCCTTTTTATTAATATATTATATTGTTTTTTAGATTATGTATCTTGAAAATGATTATATAATAAAAATAATGGAAACATTGGATTTATTTATATATATGAAAATTATTGATTCAGAAATATAAACAAAATTCATCAAGATTTGTGTAGAAATATGTTTTTGCTTTTTTTTTTAAAATTAAAGAATTTTATAGTTAGATAACCAAGTTTTATTTATAATTTTGGAACTTTTTTTTTTTGTATTGTTTGTCTTTTTTAAAAAAATCGAATATGTTGTTTAAAAACAAATTTTCTGCCAATTCTCTATTGTCATGAAATGGAGGAAGAAAATATAGGCTTTCCATAAAAATTTAAATTGTATACTAATAATATTTTATTTGCTTAATAGCAAATTAATTTTTATAAGTGGCTTTCAATTTACTGACTGACACCTTTGGAAGGACGGCTCAGTTGGTTAGAGCATTATCTTAAAATTCAGTACTCAAGAATCTAAGGGTCCAGGTTCGATTTCCATGCTAGTACTGTCACTGGGGCTCATTTGGTCAGAGCATTATCTTAAAATTCAATACTCAAGCATCTAAGAGTCCAGGTTCAAATCCTATGCTAGTATTGTTACTGAATAGCTCAGTTGGTTAGAGTGTTACCTTGAAATTCAATACTCAAGAATCTAAGGGTCCAGGTTCGATTGCCATGCTAGTACTGTCACTAGTCAGGCCAGCCTCACCCGAAGAAGAGGGGAAAATAATACCTCTCAAAACGTTGTGCATATACTAACCTGTGTGCTATTACTAACAGTTAAATGTATTTGGAATATTTAAATAAAGTTAAATTTTTCTAGAAGACATTCAATACTCAGATGATGGAAATAGCCTAATATATAAATATAACTAAAACACCATCATCACAAACCTTCAGGGAAAACACATGTATCATATATGTATTATATTTTTCAGGCATTCTATATGGATGATGAGGATTCTGAAACTGGGTTATATTTTAACAACCAATCTATATTTCAATCCCAGAAAGACGTAAGTCTAAAGATTTGTTATTTTTATAATAAATCAATATTAGTATATTATAAGTATTGAATTTTAAGATGTAATTAAAGGGGATTTGAACACAGACTTGATCTTTCTTCAGCTATCTTCACCATCTTATATAACCAATACACATGACTGTACACATTTGAATATTATAAATGATGTCCAGTATACGTATTCCGTGCTGAACCAGCACTCATCAGTTGGTCCAGATCATCATCCCCCACACATATATAATCATTTATCTTATTCACATATGTGTGGTCATGCATATTGGTTATATAAAACGGAAAGGATAGCTGAAGCTTAAGTCTGTGTTATTTTTATACTAATTTTATTATGTTTTGTATTCTAGTATGTCATTCTTATTGGTTTATATAAACTATTTTTTATTAATTTCATTTTAAAAACATTTTTTAAAATACATCTCATTGCTAATATAACATAATTTCCAAATGTATTTTTCTAAGTAGCCATTGCCAATATTAAATAAAATATATATATAATAAAATATAATAAGAGCGAAATGTAAATAAAAAGGAGAGAGTAGAGAAATGCAGGCTGAGAAATAAAGAAATTGTGTTTTGTTGTATGATAAGGGCTTTGACAAAGTTAAGTAGGGAAGTCGAGAGGACCGAGGGGTTTCGAAATTAGGCATACACTTTGTTTCAAATGTAGATAAATAGAGAGAAGTAAATGCAAATGCGAGCTAAAGCAAAAATGGAATTAGAGAAATCACAAACTGAAGAACAGGAAGGTGAAATTAGAGTAGAACAGAACCAGAGAGAAAAGAATGAAATAATTAACTTATTAAATAAAATAATGGAACAAATAGAGCAAAATAAGAAAAAATTAAATGACAGAGTAGATAAAGAAATGGAAGACTTAAGAATAAGACAGGAAAAGAGCATGGAATTATTATGAAAAGAAATAATAGAAAATAGAGTAGAAAATAAAAAAGAAACAGAAATTCTGAAACTAGAAACCAAGAACATAGTCAAGAAGTTTGAACAAATAGATGTCAAATGTGTAGGGGGAAAGAAGACGGGGGGATTGATTTGCCCGGCCGTATGTATGTATATCTTAGTGTTACATTTAATGTGTACGTAATTAACATTCCACTTTAAGAAAAGATAAAAAATAGTATATATTACAGTAAATTGAAATGAAATCTAAATCGCCGAATAGATTATTTATTTTTACTTCGCTTAAAGTTTAGCAATCACTTTACATGGAAGAAGACTTAATCAAAAAGACAATACCATGACCAATTATAGGATTGTAACACCTCTGATTCATACAAATATTCGTCATTTTTACTTCGGTATTTAAACTTATATAATTGCAAATAATATTTCTGTGGTCATGTTGTAAGAATGGTATAGTGAAAAATACACTACAGAAATATTATCCATTAAATGGATAATCTCTAGTCTAATCAATGACGAATGAAAAATTATCATTATATAATTGCAACCTACTAATGATCCAAATAATGTGAAACATATGTAAGATATTTAACATATTTTTTTTTGGTATATTGATTATTTGTAATGTCTGAAGAAATTGAACTGTGAGAAATTCATTCTATAAATATGTTTTATAAATCAGTAGTTGAATTTTTAATTTAATGATCCTGTAAAATATGGAATTAACGAAGAATTACCCTTTTTTTTTTTTAAAAATAAAAGCTGTTTATTCAGTTTTTGTGATTTAAAAAACAAGGGGATATATTATTCAAATCTTACGACAACTTATTTCCCTATCTTGACTTGAATATTCAATTTAACTGGGTCTATTAAAAATTTTAACTGAAATACCTTAAGATATAATAATATTTAAGGATAGTATGTATTTTCTGTCCAGAAATTAAGGAATGGAGTTACTATTTACTAACAATACCTCAGTATTGTTTATACTAGTTTGATATTCTTGTCATTGTTTTAAACCAATTTATTCAAGGTATAAATTCAAATGTATTCAAAACTATGTTATAAAATAATAACCTTTTACTTCATCAAACTAAAAATGGAAGTGGAATTATTAGATTTTATATAATTTTCTTTATGTATCTTCATAATGTACGTTTATATTATACACCTGGGTCTCGTTTTATGCGGTAGATAGGTTCCTCAGAAAACGCGCACAAAAGAAATCACACAAAAATAGACTTACAATATCTTGAAAAATGGGAGATACGTACTGTAATTTTCCAAAAGTCACATAAAAGCAAAGCAACAATGTAAAATTACTTTAAAATTCGCAAAAAAAAATATTAGAAAATAAAATATGACTAATAAAAAATTTCAAATTTGAAAAAAATTGATACAAGACAAACTTTTTTTACTTTTTTTTATTAACTACAGTATTTAATTTTATTCAAAACAATATATTTTTATGCGTAATTTACATTTTTTTCATACATGTATGGTATTTTAATTATTATCGCTATTTGAGACATCAGATTGGTCGTGATGTGATGTACTGTAGCTTCTCCTTAAACGAAGTCAAGAGAAAATACAACTAAAACGTTTCCCAATTGCTGTTGATCCTTTCCATTTTACAAAGCGATCTAAAATTGAAATTTTTGTTTCCAAAGAAATTCATTTTCTTGGATGTTTTTTCCCTCTCCACTAGGATAAACTAAAAGTTTAAAATAAAAATAAGAACTTAGACTTACGATAATAAAAAGACACTGACTCACCGCTGTTGGGCAAAATTTAATTAAAACTAACAAAAATTAAATTCTTATTTTTGTCTTTAATTTGTTACTTTTTAATTCCATTTAAAAATCAAATTTCATTGTTTCACGATCACATTAATATCAGATCACATTACGTAATTTTTAAATTGTTAATTACAATTAAAAATCAGATTTTAATTGTCAAATTTAATTGTGCCCAACGCTGTTACTCATCTTTTAAAAATAAACTTGCGGACACTAAATGATTAATTGATTACATACTCTTTTTTTAAATAGCAAAAATAGAATGTGATTTAAAATGCAAAAACAACAACATACATAGTGTAGGCATCTATAACGTTTGAACAGATTTACATTATAATCTTGTAAAATTTAATGTGTGTATATAAAATGGGGAAATCTTGATTTTAAGTGAATTATGAACTTCTTTATTGCATAAATCTATTACAGTACTATTATAAAGCGCTGAAAATATTGAAATTATTAGATGGAAGTTGAACTCCGATAATGCGCTATTACTTTAAATATGACGTGAGTGTGTGAAATTTATAATATTTAAAGTAATAGCGCATTATCGGAACTCGAGTTCTGATCTAATAATTTTTATCGCATAAAAGAAAACCGCATACAAGGATATTAAGAAGAAACATGAATCGCATAACTTCAAAATCGCATTAAATAAATCCGCATAAAACGAGACCCGGGTGTATTAAATTGCGCTAAGATAGTGGCAAGCAGTTGTAAAGTGTCACCAATGATGATCAAGCATTATCACTAATTCATAGTTCTCTATTATCTAATTATTCTATTTCCTTCAGACAGAAAATTATATACAGTTGAAGATCAACTGATATTACTTAATCATAGTTCTCAGTTTCTTATTATTCTACTTTCTTCAGAATAAGAAATTAACATACATAAAGACATTAATTAAGGATGAAGAAAATCATGTGATTTGTGTTAAAAATGATTATTTATTTACTATTTGTATGATTTTCAATCAGAAAAGTATAAAAATAGTGATAATTCAGAAATTCATTATTTACACGATAATACGATACTGTTAAATGTTGTGGTTGATAAGAATAGAGCAATTGGTCAAGTGCTGGGGGCCTAGCGGTTAGCATAGTTGCCTTCCAAGCAGCTGGCTCGGGTTCGCTTCTCGGTCAACGCTTTGACATATAAAAATAAAAAAGAATAGAGCAATTGTTTGTGAAAACATGTTACGTTATTGCAGGATGTTATTAACTTAGGAGATGCACATAGATTGAAGAACTTGTAGTTTTTTTAATAACATTTTGAATTGTTATTTATATATTCTGTTTTGTTTTAGATCTTGACCTCTCCATCTGCTTTCAGTTCAAATTTATATAATCAGTCGTCAGGTAAGTTCATTTAGTTTATACAAGAGATTCTTGATCTTTATTATCATTCTCACAACAAAAATTAATTGTTTAAAAGCTTATATTATTTATTGTCAAAATTTATAGAAATTGAAATAGTTTGGCAAACTATTAGCATTTCGAATTTATAGTAATTGATATACGAAAATGAAAAAATGACACGGTCTTTTGAAATTTTTAAAAAAATCTTTGATATACTTGTTAAATTTTCTTCTATTACTTTTACCCATGTATAATATATATATATTATTAATAAATTATCTGTGTATTTAGGTTTTGGTAATATTGCCATTCAACAGCGTAATCAGCAATTTCAGCGACCCAGTAGTAGCATCCCTGGTCATGTTACTCCAACAAACAGTATCGTTCAGAATTTTGCAAATAGTCTTCCACAGCAGCAAGCTTCCCCTAACAGGTATAATTACAATAAATTTATTCATTACGTTATTTCTTAATTAGAAGGTAATTAGCTGTCGATGTGCGCTGTTTGGGCTTTTTACTAACTCACCGGTATTATAGCGAGTATGCAGGACACTCTTAAACCCAGACACAAGATAATTCTTGCAACATTTCTTGAAGCTCTGAAGCATCATTTTCAAAAACAATTACATCATCTGTAAAATCTAGATGACTTAAATAATCTCCTTTTTCTTTTACTCCCTTAGCTTCCCATTTTAATCCACAAAATACTTCTTGCTAAACTACTGTAAAAAGTTTTGGTGATATGAGTCACCCTGTCATACACCCTTCTCAATGTTAATTTTTTTAGTATCATTACTAATCTAATTGTTGCTGTTGCATTTTTATAAATATTCTTCAGAATATGACAATATCCTTGGTCTATATCTTGATTCAATGTTTTAATCACTGAAGAAATGTTTATAGAATCAAATGTCTTTTCGTAATCTACAAATCCAAAGCATAATGGTAACTCATATTCATTGGTCTTTTTTATAACTTCTCTCATATACTTGAATATGATTCACTGTAATGAAACCACTTTTGAATCCAGCTTTTGATTGGTTGAAGTCCAAAATTTGCTGTAGGCGAATTGTTATTATCTTGGTAAACATTTTGTATAAGTAACTGATAAAAGAATGATAGGTTTGTAATTTCTAATGTCTTCTTTTATCACCTTTTTTAAATATTAATGTTAATACTGCATTCTTCCAGTCATCTGGTACATCTTTATCATTTAGAGATTTGGTACATAACTTTGCCAAAATTTCTTCTATTTCTTTATCTGCTTTTTTTAAGATATTGATTATAATTCCATCATTATCTGGAGCTTTTCCCTTCATAAATTTAAGTGCATGTCTCACTTCTTCATTTAAAATCCTGGGCAATTTAGATGATGTTGTAAGAAATACTTATCTTTGTTCCTTATTATCTATATAATTATTGATAAAACTCTTGTACACATTTCATGATGTCACCTCTTTTTTTTTAGTAATAGTTCTATTTTTTTTTTTATTGCAGAAGTTTTTTTATTAATACTAAAGTGTTTTTGTACACTCTTGTGACTTTTATTCTCTTCTATAGCTTTCCTTGTTACTTCACAATTATACTTTTTTAAAAATCATTATCAACTCTTTTCACATTATTTTACAAAATTCAAGATATTCAATTCTTTTTATTGCGAAATTTTTATATGTTTTCGAATTGCTTCTTTTCTTCATAAGTGCTTTAGTCTCAGCAGAAATTTTATTGGTCAGTTGCTGCTTTTTTCTAACAGCTATCTTTGTTGCAGTTTTTAAATATATCGTTATATTGATTTCATTCAAATCTGAATCATGTTCAAAATCTCTTAATATTTGAAAACCATTTGCAAGTTCTAATTTAAATTCATTAGAATGTTTCTGAAAATTAAGAATATCAACTGTAAATATTGTTTTCCTTAATAATTTTTGTCTCTAGTTTTGTATTAACATGTGTCTTGCATCTCACTAATCGATGATTACTTTCTGCGTCGAATTTATTAAGAACATTACAATCTTGAAATATGTATTTTCTATTAGTCAAAATATAATTCAGTTCTGTTGTACCTTCATTTGGATGCTTCAACTTTCCCGTTAACTTTTTTCTCAAGAAAAGAATTAATAATTATGTTTTTCTTTTTCTGCAAACTCCACAAGTCTGTGTCCTCTCTCATTTCTATTACCGTAATCAAATTTATCTACAGCACTTTCATCTTTCACTTGTTTACTAATTCTAGCATTAAAGTCTTCCATAACAATTTAAAATTATTGTATTGTCTGATCAAAAGCCTTTTGTACATCCATATAAAAATCCTTTACTTGTTCATCACTGTGAAAACTTGTTGTGGTATAAACTTGAATTATCTGCATTATCTGCCATTAAGTTGAATAACTAATCTTGCCATTCTATTCGATAGACCATCAATATCCATACTGTTGTTTTTCCACTTTTTTATTTATAATAAATCCTACTCCATTTGTTCTTGCAATATTTGTGCCTTTGTAGTACAGTATATGTCCACTTTTTAAATCAATTGTCTCTTCACCTTTTCTTCTAACTTCACAAAGTCCAATAATGTCCCATTTAATATGAGACAGTTTTTCTTCCAATTCTTGCATTCTTCCTTCATTTGAAAGTGGTATGCAGTTGTAAGTACCTAAATAAAAGATCATTATCAAATGGCAACCTATGTCTACAGTCAGGAGATTTTTATCACTTTCGGCCTTCAGCCACCAACCGCTGCCTTGACTGGCGATTTTTACAATCTCTTGGGAATAAGGGTCATGATTATTTTTCTGTCACGATTGTAAATATTTAGTAGAAATTTTTTTTTCCATTCACAAACATATTCATTCTGTTTTCAAAAAAATTCGAATGATATTTCAGTTAAGAGATATCAGGCAACTGATAAGAAAGACCATAGTGTGTCTTTATCTTAAACTCAGGTAAAAAGCCAATAAATTCACCACATTGACTAATGCATGTTACTAAGCATCATGCTCATATCTACATGAATAATCACATAGTAATAACAGCTGCAACATCAAGAGCATAAGGAATGGACACTAGAAATTTAGACTTGAGCAGTTCCTTTAAGGCTTCCAATAGGAATTGGAGGGTCTTCTATATTTATTTACATTTTTGGAGTTTAATTGATTTAATAGAGTACAAGATAATCCAAGAGATAAAAATAATTTTTATAAAACGTTTTTGTAATTTATAAAAATGAGAGCTCTGGCTAAAAAGTATAAAAGAGTTAAATAAGCAAAAAGGAGAGCCATGGGATTTTAGTGTGTGTGAAGAGGAATAAGCTTGTTGTTCTTTGTGATCTCGAGAAAGTGAACCACTTTTTCTAACTCTTTTCAAATGATGAATGTAAAATCTTACTCTAGTAAAACTGCCTGCATTTCATGGAAAAATAGAAAAAGAAATTGGTTTCCCCAAATTTCCTGAAAATATGAAAATAAAGATTGATTATGATGAGTTAGAAGAAGTTAACAGTTACAAATACTTTGGTCAGATTATTAATACATATGGAAACATAATGGATGAAATTAATCATACAATAAACTTGGTTAGAGTGCTTTTGGTAGAAATAACTTGATAGTAAAAGGAAATATGCCTATGTGTTTGAAAAGGAAAGTTTTTAATAAATGTGTTTTACCAGTTCTTACTTATGGATCTGAGACTTGGACACTTAATAGAAGAGCAATACAGAGACTTCAGACCACTCAAAGAAGTACGGAGTTTTGCATGTTGGGAGTAACAAGAAGAGATCGAAAATGCAATATATGGGTAAGAGAACAAACAGGTGTTACTGACCTCATTGAAAAAATTAAAAGACCGAAGTGGAGTTGGGCTGGACATATTGCTAGAAGAGATGATAATAGATGGATGATTGAAATCTTAAACTGGATTCCAAGAGATAAAAGACCCAGAAAGAAACCACATATGAGATGGATTGATGAAATAAGAAAGTGTGTAGGCATGATATGGAGAAGAGATGCTAGAGATCGGAGATGGATTGAACTTGCAGAGATCTTCATCCAGCAGTGGATTGATAATGGTTGATGATGATGATGATTATAAATAGATTTTAAGTGTCACAAATCTACACAATGCAGGATTGAAAGTCAAATGTTCACCAAATGAATGCTATACATCAATGCTATTTCAAGAAGATATTCAATCTAAAGAACTTTATAGAGATTACAATAAAAAGTAATAATTATTATAATGTGAGACTGAAAATATTACTTTTACAGTTTCACTATGGCTCATAAAGAAAAAAATTAGTTAAGAAAACTGCAGCAAATTGACTACATATATATAATATTTAAATACATGTATATTACTTATGAAGCTTCAAAAATACCCTCAACCTCATAAGAGTTTGTTTTTAACTTACTCTATATATAACATTTGTAAATAGGAGCTTTATTAAAATTAGGTCATCTGACTTGATTTTTTATCAATGTATATTACTTATACTAAACTTAATGTAATTATAAGGGATTTGAACTCAGACTTTCAAACACTTCGCAGTTATCCAATTATCCAATCCATCTTATACAATAGATATACATGACCACGTACATGTGAAAAATATAAATAATCTCCAATATATGTATTTCATGCTGAACCAGCACTCATCAGTTGGTCCAGATCACCATCTCCAACACATATGTACAATCACTGCTCATTTTATATTAAGATAGCAAATCTTCAAACTTTAATAGACAAGCTTCAATCTTCTCCACTCTCCAACTCTTCAGCTATACATATTGAAAATCAGAATGTGGAACGCTCAAAGCCCTTACTGATGCCAATATTATTATCATACCCATGTTCACCTTAGGTCAGTCTGACCACTCACACATAGGACTTTAATATGTCCATTTAAGGAAAGACCTGTAATAACATGAAGAAAATGCCGTTAAAATATATACGGAAGCTTCTTACAGTAGAAAGTTTCTCTTTATGTTTGACTTTTCTTTGTAGTCTGGGAAATGGAATCTAGATTGTCAAAATAGAAATCTGGATATGATGAAACTGAAATTTTCAGTTTCCAAACTGGTTTAGGATTTTTCTCTTTATTAGTCAGTCCGGTGGGAAAATTTGGATATTTAGCTAACTAGCTAGAAAAATAAAACAAAAAAAAAGGAAATCCTTTAATTCTCATCAACTAATAATTAAGTTAGTTTGGTAATGTTTTTTGTTTTAATTTTCCTTTTTGTAAAGGATATTATCTTGCAATAGCTTATTAAATATAGTTCTTTTTAAATAATATATATATATGTATTAGATTAAAGTAAACTTCCATAAATCTTTTAAGAGTATTTTCTTCATTTTTTATGTTCTTTCCTTTTATTCAATGTACTTATCTTCATTTTAGATCAAACATTTCTGCTTTTCTCGTTTTCTTCTTACCGTTTTCTTTGACAAAACATTACCATTAAGAATGTTTTTTTTTTTACTTCTTTTGTGTTTGTAATCGTATCTACTTTAGATGGTTCTTTTGACATTTTTTTTTCAAAATCCACATTTTAAAGTCTTGTAAATAATTTTATTTAAGTTGATCAAATTTTAGAATCCATTTAATTAGTAAAATCCTACTTTAATATTTTCTTTCTTTTGTTATTTATCTAATGTCCTAAATATTTAAATGCATTAATTAAAATTCTCTCTCTCTATATATATATATATATATTGCATATTTAGTTTTGCAGTCTTTTTCATTTACCATTTTTAAATCTCCAAGTTGCTGTCCACAAGTATTACAATTTATCAAAAACTCTGGTGCACTGATATCCAATCATTTTTTAGACAATCGACACTTAACAGTAACTTAGATTATGTATATATATATAAAAAGAAGAGCAGGTCTCTACTTAGTATCAGCTTGAGTAATTAATGATTGCCAGATGATAATGCATTTTAATCCCCATTCGCAGACCGATTTCTGATTTTCATCTTTAACAGTGAGGACTTGATGATTCAAAGTTAGAACCAATAGCAGTCTTTTTCATTTACCATTTTTAAATCTCCAAGTTGCCATCCACAAGTATTACAATTTATCAAAAACTCTGGTGCACTGATATCCAATCATTTTTTAGACAATCGTCACTTAACGGTAACTTAGATTATGTATATATATATAAAAAGAAGAGCAGGTCTCTACTTAGTGTTGAGTAATCAATGATTGCCAGATGATAATGCATTTTAACCCCATTCGCAGACCGATTTCTGATTTTCATCTTTAACAATGAGGACTTGATGATTCAAAGTTAGAACCAATATAGTTATGCATCTAAAAGTCGCCTTTAACTCCTTTTATTATAAGGCAAACCCGAAGTTCCAAAAATCCGAAGATTTCGAATGTAAACTAATCTATTTGTACAATTGTAAAGATCTGATCTCTCAAGTCATTAACTCCATGTTTTTAAGTAACTCCAAACTGCAAGAATGTTAATCCCAAGGCAACATGATTTTTTATTTACTATTGTAAATTATAAAGAAGAACAACTCTACTTTAATACCATCTGTTGTACGCTTGAATAATCTGTGATAACGGGATGATAGTACATTTTAATCCTGGTTTCTGGCTTATAACTTTATCAATGAAGACTTGAAACTCAAAGCTGGGACCATTGCAGTTGTGCATCTACCAAGTCTCTTTAGCTTTCATTTTATTACTATTATAAAGCTTCTCTTCTTTTATACTATTCTGTATTAAGCCAAAAATTGAGATTATTAAGATATATAATATTTATCTGAGATCAAATATATATAATTATACGCACAATTTTGCTTGCTTTTAAATCTTAGGGCTTTTAGGATTTTGAACTTTTTAGCTTGATAATAAAAAAGGGGAAGTAAATGAGATCACCATATGCCTAACTGCATTTATTCCAGTTTTGAATCCCAAATAAAGACAAAAGCTAGAATCCAGTCTTGGGATAGGGATTAAAGTGCAATACCATCTCATAATCATTGATTATGCAAGCTTACAATAGAGAACACTAGAATAGAGAATGGTTCTTGTTTATAATATGTTGGAGTAAGCAAAGAACAAATGACATGTATACACGTCAACACAATTTCATTTGATTCTTTGCTTACTCCAACATATTATAATCAAGAACCATATATATATATATGTAACATTGTGTCATATTATTTAAATTATTTATAATCTTTATTCAGTCTTTCATTATTATTCTGTAACACTTTCAAATTCCTTTTTAAATCTTCTTTTTGATTTGTTCTTTCTTAAGTTATATTTATTTACCATTTTGTTTTATTTATTTTTTTACTCTCTTATTCAATGTTCTATATTATCAACATCGTCATTTTCAACTATTATCATTCCAATGCAGGATGATGGTCTCTTTGAGTTTAATCTATTTTCTCCGATCTCTAGCATCTCTTCACACCATCCCAGCACACTTCTTTATTTCATCTATCCATTTTATATGTGATTTTTTTTTTACATCTTTTATAGTCTCTTGGAATCCAGTTTAAGATTTCAACTATTCTTCCATTATCATCTCTTCTAGCAATATATCGAGCCCAATTCCAGTTCAGTCTTTTAATTCTTTCAGTGATTTCAGTAACATCTGTTTATTCTCTTACCCATGTATTTCCATTTCGATCTCTTTTTGTTACATCTAATACTCATCTCTACAAACTTCGTTGAGTGATCTAAAGTCTGTGTCGCTCATCTGTTAAATGTCCAAATCTCAGCATAAATGAGAACTGGTAAAACACATTTATTAAAAACCTTTGTTTTCAAATACGTAGACATATTTTTTTTTAAATATTGTTAGCACTCTAACCAAGTTTAATTCTCTGATTAATTTCATCCATTATGTTTCTATCTGTAGTAATAATCTGATCAAGATATTTATAGTTGTCAGCTTCTTCTAAATCATCATTGTCAATTTTTATTTTATTCTTTTAAAAAAATCCATTAAACATTAATTTAGTCAAATTAACATTTACTTTTAGACCAATTTTTTACTTTCACTTGTAATATATATGTAAAACGAACACAGATGTGTGATAAAGATACTAATGTAAAATTTAAATCCATTAAAATAAATACACACATTAATTCAAAATATATCTCAAACGACAAAATATGATATATAGATAAATATCAACAAATTATAAATTATCCAAACGTTTTCAAAGGCTTACCCTTCATTATCAAGGACAACACAATTTCCAAAACAGCATGCCACTTCTTTGATAAAGCATAAAACGATTCTCTTTTATTCAATGCGTGCTCGTCCGAAATAATAAAAAATGCCTCCTTGATTTTTCTTTTCAGATCACTTCGTTCCCTACACATAATTTTAGGATCATCCGGCTTGAATTAATGTGTGTATTTACTTTCACTTAATAATCATCTTGTAACATTTCCTGAAACTTTAAAGCATTATTTATTAATAATTTTTTATTACAGATGCTGTGTTTCTGTGAGATTAAAAGTTTTTGTTAATCATGGAATCATATATATTAAAATCTTACAAAAGAATTGCCAAATATGTTCATAATAAAGTATTATTCGTCTACGAGGAGAAATTCATTTTCTATTTTTTTGTATTTTAATTACCATATATGTGATATTTATATCCAGGATTTCTAATGAATTGCATCATTTGCTTTTATTTCTGTATCTAAAATTGACACTTATGATTTTATATAGATAGAATGAATTATCGTTTTTTATTTGATATACCCATATTGTTAAATTGAAATAATTTTATTGTGTTTTCTAGGTAAAAAACGAATATGTATGCGCATGATATATTGAATGATTTCCAACACTATGTAGTTTTTATTTTTATTTCAAGAGCTTAGAACCCTTAACGTTGTAATCCTGGAGCTAGAATTAGCAATGTTACAGATAATATAAAGAGAGTAGAGATGTGTATGTTATAAAAGTGCGGGGCATTCGTAAACTAATTCAAATATTTTCAAATTAGTGATTGAATTAATATGTCATTCATTAAATTAAATAAAAGAATTTTTCCATAAAATACTTTTCATATTTTCGTATTTGTATGTTTTTCAATGGACTTTTTTGTAACTATTCATATTTAAAAACAGGGAGTCTAAACAATGCCACAATATTTCCGTTATTGGAAATGAAATTTACATGCATTAAAAATCATTCAGAAGACTTTTTGTTATGAAGACGGAATTTGAAAAAAGCACGCTTTAGTTAAACAACCAACAGAAATTCAATTTTTATTCTTAATTTTTTTTTTTCTATTTTAATTAATTATAAACTCTTTTTAGTGAATTAGTCATGAAATTTAATTAAAGCATATTTTTAAAAAGTATGCCGTTTATTGTGCACTATCGGAAACTTACCGAATCATTATTACTGCGATTTGAAATTTGGCCCAGCAACCCTCTTAGATGGGACTACCTTGAAGTATTGCATTGTTATCAATATCTAACAATTTGAAGGATGTGTGGTCAATAGAAGCATGTTGAAAATCAGTTGCAAGATTTGACTCAAATAAAAAGGATTTTTAAGTTAAATAAAGTCGAAAATTTTTTTTACCTTATGAATAAGTAATAATTTCCTTGCATTTAATGTTACATTTGTTGCCTATTTTATATAGTCATGTGTTTACCTCCATTTTGTTGTTTTAGCAAATAACTCCTATGTGTTTATATATATAAACAAAGATAGTATTTTGAACGGTCTTAATTTATATTTTAGAAATTTGTTACCGCTTGGCTCTCGGGGAGTCCTAGGTCAACCTCCACAACTTACTCAGAGTATTGGCAATAATATGAAACGGAATATTGGTATACCTTCTAATTTGGTAACGTAAGTACTGATTTACTTTAGTTTAACATTTCCATTTTAAATTGTATATTTGTAAAAATAATATGTATATATATATATTTTTTAAAAACAAACAAACACGCAACTAATTAAAAAGGTCTTCAAACCAAATTTCTGGTATGTCCCAATTTGGTCTTTCTCAAAATAGAGGATTTTCTGGATCACAAGGAATTATTGGAAGCAGTAAGTTGATATTTATATTTTATTTTATTAATTAATTAATTTATTTATTATTTTCACTTCACTGTACACCTGGGTCTCGTTTTATGCGATAGATAGGTTCCTCAGAAAACGCGCAAACGAAATCGCGCAAAAATAGACGTAACTTACATTGAAAAAGGGGGGATGCGGTCTGTGATTTTTCAAAATTCGCGTAAAAGCAAATCACCAACGTAAAATTACTTTAAAATTCGCGCAAAAAAAAAAATAAGGAAATAAAATATAACTAATAAAAAATTTCAAATTTGAAAAAAATTGATACAAGAAAAACTTTTTTTAACTATAATATTTAATTTTATTCAAAATAATATATTTTTATGCATAATTTACAGTACAGTAATTTACATTTTTTTATACACATTTTAATTATTATCGCTATTTGCCAAAAAACACGTTCATTTGCAAACTGGTAAAAAATCAATTTTTCACAAGAGGAAATACAACTAGCACCAACTTCACACTCATGTTGTGTCAATGGTTTTCTGGTGACAACATAATTAGTAATTAATCTTTGAGACGATGATTTTATTAATTGTTTATGAAACTAACAACTAAAAATTAAATTCTTATTTTTGTCTTTAATTTTTTAATTTTCAATTCCGTTTAAAAATCAAATTTCACATCACATTAATTTCAAGTCGCCATAATTTTTAAATTGTTAATTACAATTAAAAATCAGATTTTAATTTTTAATTATCAAATTTAATTGTGCCCACTGCTATTACTCACCTTTTAAAAATAAACTTGTGGACACTAAATGATTAATAATTGATTACGTTCTTTTTTAAAAAGCAAAAACAGAATGTGATTTAAAATGCAAAATTAACACGCACAATGTTTGAACAAATTTACATTATAATCTTGTAAAATTTAATGTGTATATACATAAAATGTGGAAATCATGATTTTAATTTCATTATTGCATAAAATCTTACTATTATAAAGCATTGAAAATATTGAAATTACTAAGATGAAAGTCGAATTCCAATAATATGCTATTACTTTCAATATAATGTAAGTGCGCAAAATTTATTATTTAAAGTAATAGCGCTTTAGCGGAGTTCGACTTCCGGTGAAACATGAATCGCGTAACTTCAAAATTGTGTTAAATAAGTCCGCGTAAAAAGAGATCCAGATGTATTTTTGATTATTCATGATAATGATATAAAAACATGGTAGTATAATATTTTTTAAAAGTGTGTACATATGTCAATTTAAATATATATTTTTAAATATCTATTATTTTTATTTTAAATTATTTTGATTTAAATAAAGCATTTAGTAAATACTTTTTAAAAACAATGTGTTTTAACAAAATTTAAAAGAAAACAAAAAGTTTCATATTTAAATAAATATCAAAGGAACAACACTAATGTAAAAAAAAAAATATAGGAATGCTTTTCTTTATAGTTAAATTTTCAAAAATCGTATTCTCTTGAAAGTTGTCATTAATATTTGGTTAATCTTTCGAATTCCATATTTAAATGTCCTTAAAAAATATTTAAAGATTTGATTATAATAATGCATAGATTTGTCTAACATTAGTCAATCAGTCACTTCACAAAGAGCTATGATTACGAGAACCGTGACTCTCAGAAGCGCTCAATCTATGGTTTAATAAGATATTAAATATTAGCTTTGTGTTTATGCATTTATAGCGCTAGTATTGAATTACTGAATAATAATAATGATAAATGCAATTCATTCACTGTACTTGAAACAATTCTTAGCAAAAACCTTTTATTGTGTATATATGCATACACAGTATATTTCGACTGTCCTGCAGTCTTCTTCAGAATCACTTTACTTTAATGTTTTATTTTTAAAACATTTTAGCAAAAGACCTTTTATTATACATATATGCATACACAATCTTACGTTTCCTGCAGTCTTCTTCAGAGCCACTTTTACTTAGTTTTGCTTTTAAAACATTTTAGCAAAAAACTTTTTATTGTACATCTATGTGTACACAATCTTACAGTTCGACTGTCCTGCAGTCTTCTTCAGAGCCACTTTTACTTTAAAATTGCATTTATATAAGATATAGCAAAATAAATGAAGTGGTAAATTTGGTAATGTTTCTGAATAATAATAATAATAATAAATATATAAACTTAAATAAAAATTATTCAATTCTAATTTTTTTTTTTTAATGTATTTTATTAAATAAATAGCATTTTGAAATAAAAGATTAACAGTTTAGTTTGAAAATATTTTATCAGTCAAGAAGTCAAAAAACATGCAGGTACATATATTGGATGTCATTAATCTAAAGTTTTTTAATGAACTTTGATTAATAAATTGTCTTCAGTTGTTTTTTTTTTATTTACAGATGCTAAAACATTTTCACATATAATCTACGCATGAGTACATAAATATATAATATTTATCAATTTTGTTTAAGCATGTGGATTTTTTTTTTTTATATATCTTAACTATTAACTAATTATCATACTCTGCATAATCCTTCCATTTTCCACTTTAGCTCTAGACTTGAGAGTTATTAACTATGTAATTTATGACCTGTATTTACACATCTATATAGGTTACCAGTTGTTAAATTCCATTTATGAAATAGTTGAATGCAATGACTAATCCTGAATATGTTGATGAGATTCTAATAATGTCTAGGGATATAAATTAAGTTATCTTTACTGTTGGATTTGGCAAAAGAAATTTAATCATCAAACATCACATATCACCAATTTTTATGCGTACACAAGCTGTTTTTTACAGAGGCAAAACTCTCCATACTGTAGCTTGTGTAAGCATAAAGAATAATGATCATGTGATGTTTGATGGTTTAATACCAAAACTGCCCAATAGGATTATGGTGACTGTGGCTTTCATCAGTGAGGAGCTTTGGATCTGAAAACACTGCACCTATATCTTAAGATCTAATGCAACTCTCCAGCAGCCACTTTTTGCCTTATTAGCTAACTATAAAGCTTTGGATCAGATGCTGAACTGAGTTCATATCTATATGACTATACAAAGCTAATAAGCTTGAATTGAAAACATTATTGTGTTTTCATTTTGGATTCAAAGCTTTACTCTGAGCTAAAAAAGCAAAGGTGGTTACTGGATGGTTGCATTAAATCCTAAGATCTAGGTGCAGTGCTCTCAAGTCCAAGGCTCCTCACTGATGGAAGTCACAATCTAGAAACTAGTCTGGAGATATTGGATAAGTAGGCACTAGATAGGGATTTTATGTACAAACCTTTCTGCATCCATTGATTACTCTGGCTTGCACTAAGTGGCACTACTGTATGGAGAGTTTTGCTTCTGTGAAAAAAGAAATTTGGAACTTCATAAGAAGTCTATTTTTTATGCCATAACTCTTCGAATGTAGATTGCAAATCAAAGCATATATTCCAAAATCAACATCTGTTAAGATTTTTTTACTACTTGTTAAATTGTAAAATAGTTTTTTTTTTAATTAAATTTAAAACACTTGTTTTATAATATTGATGAAAAACAGTTATTCAAAGTTTTAAAAATTGCATTTGCTATCCTGAGACTTAATATTTAGATATCACTTTATAGTAAATAGTTTTGAAATGTACACGTTAAATATTTTACTTACAAGCAGTGTTTGAATAAAATATTTTTATTTTTATATAATCACAAAAAAGAATTTGTAGATAAAAAAATGTTCATCTAAATTGATGATTTTAACAAATTTATAATGCATTTAAATTCTTTAAATAAGCTCTTAACAAGCTTTGCAGAAGATCCCCAACTCCAGACCGGTTTCTGCTATTGGCTTCATCAGTGAGGCGCTAGGATATTCAAGCATTAGATTAAAAATATCAGGACAAGCCCAGCACTTTATCTCTAATGTATAACTATTAAGTAGAAAATCTGAAATTTTCAGACATCCATATGTCTTCCAATCCAGTTATCTAACTTAAATAGCCATATGAGACTGAACTAAGTTCAGATACACCATATATTAATGGCTTTAGCAATATAAAATCACCAAAGCCTTAATAGCAAAAAATAAAATTACAAAAAAATCAAGTCAGATGTCACATGACCTAATTTAATAAGCTTGTATTACAAATGTTATATATAAGGTTCACAAATAAGCTATTATGGTTTTGGCAATTTTATATTGCTAAAGCTATTAATATATGGTGTATCTGAACTTAGTTCAGTCCCATATAGCTATTTAAGTTAGATAGCTGTATTGGAAGACATGGATTTCTGAAAATTTCAGATTTTCTATTTAATAGTTATACATTAGATAAAGTGTCGGGCTTGTCCTGGTATTTTTAATCTAACGCTTGAGTATCCTAGCACCTCACTGAGGACGCCAGAAGCAGAAAGCGGTCTGGGGTTGGGGGTATTCTGCAAAGCTTGTTAAGAACTTATTTGTGAACTCTATATATAACATTTGTATACAAGCGTATTAAATTAAGTCATGTGACATCTGACTTGATTTTTTTGTTAATTCTTTAAATTTAAACAATTACAAAAGTGTAAAAAAATGATGTAAGTGGGGATTAATAAAAGCGATTTAGCCAAATATTAATATTTTGAAAAAAAAAAGATTATTTCAATTAGATATTTAAAATATTTTCAGAAATTAAAAAAAAAAAGAATACCTTCAGAAATTTTGAGGTAATATTTTTATTAAAACATTAAAATTTCCCAAGTAACAATTTCAAATTAGTAAAAAATTAAAGGCAATTGATTATTTTTTTTTTGATGAGGCAGTACTTGAAAATTATGCACCTTTTGTAAACCATTAAATATTACATGATCACCATTTCCTATGCTTAGACAAGCTGTTAAAACAGGCAAAACTTTCCATACAGTAATGCCACCTAGTGCAAGACAGAATAATCAATAGATGCAAAACGGTTTGTGTATAAAATCGCTATCTAGTGCTCACAGATCCAAAACTTTTCCTTGATGAAAACCATAAGCTAGAAACTAGTCTGGGAATATTGGATGAGTAGGCATTAGATAGGGATTTTATGCACGAACCTCCTTGCATCTTTTGATGACTCTGGGTGGCACTACTATATGGAAAATTTTGCCCCTCAGTTATGCAACTTTTGCTGGGTATATTTACAAAACATTGAGTATGTGAAAACCCTACAAGCTTCTTACTACCTTTTATTATTATATGATACATTTTAATTGTACTTGATGATTATCCTGTCTCTTTCAATGTCTCTAAACAAATGTTAAGTTTAGAATGACGGAAGAAAGGAATAAAAAATAAATAAAATGTCTGAAGCTGTTGATTATATCTATTTTCTTTTTTACTCTTTATCAAACATATGCTGAATTGTCAAAAATAGTAATTTTTCTCATTTATTTAAAAATAATAATTTATAGTAAGCAAAAAAAAATGTAGCTTTTTTTTTTAAAAAAAAAAATTTCCTTCAAATATTTATTAAAACAGGCAAAACTCTCCATACAATAGTGCCACTCAGTGCCAACCAGAGTAATCAATGGATGCCAAAAGGCTTGAGCATAAAATCTCCATCTAATGCCTACTCATCCAATATCCCCAAAGCTCTTCACTGACGAAGGCCACAAGTCAGAAACTAGTCTGGGGATATTGGATGAGTAGGCATTAGATGGGGATTTTATGCACAAGCCTTCTGGCATCCATTGATTACTCTGGTTGGCACTGAGTGGCACTACTGTATGGAGAGTTTTGCCTGTTTTAATAACAGGTATGTGCTAGCATAAAGTGATCATGTGATGTTTAGTGGTTTAACAAATATTTATACGAAAATTTATTTTTAACTTTCAATAATTTATTTTCTGAAATCTGAAACTTGCTTTTCAGGTCACAAAATGACAAAACAAATATTAGCAAATTAGTTTCAGAAGTGGATTATCGAACATAAAATAATTTTTACATCTTTGAATATTTATGCTTATTTTTATTTTATTCTTTAAATATTTTGTTACTTCAAGAATGGGGCACTTGTGTTTTATATATTTTACCAGATATATCCGGCCTAAATAGGCCGTGATTTTTTTTAATTGGTTGCTTTAACAATTTTTTTTTTTAAGATTTAATGTAAATTAAACAAAAGATTTTAATCATATTTTCTTTACGATTTAAATGTTAGAGCTCTGTAGTTAAAAGCATATGTATTGACTTTGTTCGCATAAACGTAATAATACGCTAACCAAAACTAAATAATAAATATGGCACTATAGCCTCTGTTTTTATCCACTCACTAAATATGTATATATATGGATATGCATATGTATATATAGATGTAGATATGGAATTTATACATGTCTAGGAGTGATATAGATCTATATATGTATATGTATGAAGGGAATATATGTGTATATTTTGATATATATGGATATATATATGTAAAATGATGGTTATGTATTTTTTATATATGTGTGAAATGATGGTTATGTATTTATATTATTCAAATATTGTAGCTCTGATGAAGACTGCTGGACAGTCGAAACTGTAAGGAAAATAAAGAAGTTTTTAAGAAAATTTGTTTGCATTGAAGTGTATATGAAGGAACTGTTATAAGCAATATAAATATCACATTCTAAACATGAACTTATGTACTGTAATCATATTTTCTTTGTGATTTAAATACGATACCTCTTTAGTTAAAAGCACATGTACTGATTTTTTCCCGAACATTTTTTAATGGCGGAATTATTCCCTTCCCAGTTTTTTTTAATTGGTTGTGAATTTAACACATGAATGAACAAATGTGCATTCACCAATCAGACAACAGAGAAAATAGGGATTTTATATATAAGATAGTTTTATAATATTGGAACAAAAAGTTTTTTTGATTTGTTGTCACATATATATTTATTTACATAAGTATTTGTGCATAGAAAAAAGTCAGTGATTTAACATTGTAGAAATTTTACAAAATAAAAGGTAAGACCTATGATATCTTAACACAATGTAGAACTTCTATCTGATTGTACTCTATATAGAATAGAATTGTATAACAATTAATACACTAAAGATCAGCCTTTCAAGCTAACGTACATGCGCTTTTTATGAATGTTAATTTCCAAGGATATTAAGTCATTCTCTAAATACTCTGAAAGTTGTTGAACTCTTTCAGCTGTTTAAGAATAGGCTATGGAGGCTCAGTATTTAAATTAGGTGACTAGTGAAACCATGGAAGCTGTGAACTTATCTGATTTTCAAACCAATGTTTGATTTTTTAGTCTAGTAAGATGGCACCACCACATTTCACATTTGCGAGAATATCTTTTTTTAGTAGTCATTAGATATAAACTTATTAATCGAGTCACCAAAGTTTTGATATCATAGTATTTATGTCAGAAAACAATGACGGTGGTTATAAATGATTGGCTTCCAAAGATCTTTATTGATTATTTTGATAAGTGTTGGAATTTTTGGATCTAAGCTCTGCTTCTATAACGATTTATTCCACTGGTTTTGTAGGTTTTTATTTACAATTCTTCACAACATCTTGTCAATTGCTAGCAGTAAAATGATTTGTAACCACAGAGATTTTAGTCGCTTTATTTTCCATATCTTTGGGAATCATCAATTTTGAGACTTTTGATCTGGAAATATTAAATTATGTGTTAATTTTAGACTCATATGCTTCAGAATTAGGCACCAATTCTTTGATCTCTTTAAATCTCAGGGTTCTCTATCCCCCCACCTCAGTATAAAACTAATGTCAACTTCTTATATTTTTATCCGTCCTCTTTGCATCATTCTTAGAGTAGTAAATGTAAATTATAAATAGTATGCAAGTAGGCGTTTCCATTTTTTTGTTACTACAATTCTGATATAATTAGTAGCTGTTATTTTGTCCACTGTATATATGGAACATTTTGTAGCTTAAACGATCTAATTTCACCAAGAAGTTTAATAATTTATTGAAAAAAAAATTACAATAAATTTACATTTTGTGATAGATTTTCAATATTATTACAATTATTTATCTATTTACAAGAATAATAAAAGGGCAAGTAATGTAGCTGAAATAATCAAGATTAAAACAAATAGTTTATTTTTTGATTTGCCCATTCAATCATTGCGACATAAAAGAAATGATCCTATATTAAAAGCTTTTCAACAAAATTTGTGAGCCATGTAACAAACACTATACTATGACGAAAAAAGAAAGTTAATTTCAGAATTATCTGTGATGTATGAAAAAATATTATTATGGCAACCAAAGTAATTGAATTATAAATATATTAAATAACCTCAATATTACCACATATTCTTTTAAATTCATAAGATACAATAAAAGACAAATGACCCCCAAGATGCATTTCATACTGAACCAGCACTCATCAGTAGGTCTAGATCACCATTTCTTATATATATATCTTTATTATATGTTTGTGTATTTAATAAAGATACAATAAAAGACAAATGTACCCAAGATGCATTTTGTGCTGAACCAGCACTCATCAGTAGGTCTAGATCACCATCTCTCATATATATCTTTATTATATGTTTGTGTGTTTAATTTTAAAAAATCAGATATATTAATCTTTAATTGAGTTATAAAGTTTATATTTGTGCTAGAGATAATATCTAGTTTAGTAAATGATTAATAATTGTCAATACTATATTTATCTAATGTGGGTAGTTTCAAAGATGTGGGTTGAGTTAATTTAATACTTGTAATTCAAATTGTAATTCACTCCATGTGTCTGTTTGCTGAATTTAAGAAAATCAGATATATTAATCTTTAATTGAGTTTTAAAATTTATATCTATGCTAGAGATAATCTCTAGTTTAGTAAATGATTAATAATAGTCATTACAATATTTATCTAAAGTGAATGGCGTAAAAGATGTGGGTGGAGTTAATTTGACACTTGTAATTCACAATGTAAGTAAACGAATTATTAAAATTTTTGAAGGATAGTAATTTATGTATTATGTTGATTGGAGATTTCACAGGTGATTAAAATTAGTTTATTTATACCTGTGTCCACAATTGTTCCTGAATACTAACTAGTTCAGATAATTAAATGTATTAAAACAACTTTTTAAAAAAAATATCACTTCGCATAATGTATTAAATGAGTATGGGAAATATATCAATTCACTCAAGAAGTAATTAAAAAGTTTGCTCAAGAATTGAAGAACTGGTAATATTAATCCTCTGTAACCATTTCATTTGGTTCGCGTGGATACCAAAATTCACAGGTAGTGGCAAATCCTATATATGTTTTTACTACATTTGTGTTTAGTGCCAATTTTTTTAACATGCATGCACAATATGTTCATATATGTATACAATTTAATTTAAGGATTATAATTATCAAGAAAAATAGAATACTTCATTTTTAAAAAAAATATAAATAAAACAGACAATTTATATATATATACACAATACTCATATACTAATGCAGGGGTGGGCAAATAGTGGCCCGAAGGCCACATGCGGTCTGCCAAGACAATCAGAAAAATCTGCCTTGAACTGAGATTTCCTTCCCATGCACAACTGAAGATTCATCTTGTATTTTCCACTAGGATGGCCACGCCAATACGCATGAGCAGTGTAGATATGATGTGCAGTGCTTTTCCAGTTGATCTGGTTAATTTCAATTTTGTCTTTGCTTTAGAAAATATATACATTTCCATCTTTAGTGAAACCATGAACCCTCTGAAAAAAATGTAAAATCGGTGATGAATGTCGTGTGTTTAATGAAGAATGGACAAACAAATTATTTCTTTGGTAATACCGGGAATAAAGCAGTGTGATTACTGTGTCATGAAAAAAAAGGTGCGGCCCTCTGCTAACCTTCGCATCCACAAAGTGGCTCCCGATGCAGCCCTCCGCTAACCTTCGCTTCCACAAAGTGGCCCCCGATGCAGCCCTCCGCCAATTTCTGCGGCCCCTGAGCCAAAACAATTGCCCGATAGAATTTGATTTGAAAATTATGCAAATTAAGACATTCTCTCTCCAAAAAAAAAGTAAAACTCCTTTTTTTATTCTCGTTGTAATAGGAATTATTGAGAAAATGCAAAAGTTACAATGCTTAAGTATTATTAAATTTCAATTTATCCCCTCTACTTGGAACACTTTTTAGCAAAAACCTTTTATTATACATATATGCATACACTATCTTAAGTTTCAACTATCCTGCAGTCTTCTTCAGAGCCACTTTTGCTTTAATTGCTCTGAAGAAAACTACAGGACAGTCGAAACATAGGATAGTGTATGCATATATATACAATAAAAGATTTTTGCTAAAAAGTGTTCAAAGTAAAGTGGATAAATTGCATTTACATAAAATATTACAGCAAAATAAAGGAAGTCATGAACTTGGAAATATTATTAAATTTGTTAATTTCGATTCTATTATACTTTACTGAAAAGATAGCAACAAGCATTTTTGTTTTTGATTGATTTTTTTTATAGGTTGTTTATTTAATAGTTACCCCCCTAATGTAGATTTCGAGATCACAGATAATGGGGAGAAGACAGTATTTATATAAATAAACAAAACCTTCATATGTAAAGAATTAAGTTGTTTATAAATTTACTTGTGATAAAGTTCTTTAAATAAGAAAGAATTGTTTACAAATTATATATCATGTCCAACCGGTGACAGGTGTTTTCTATTTACTATTAGCTGATGAGTTGAAAGTTTTTATATTTATATTTTATTAACCTCTTCCACCATACAGTTACAACTTTCGCACGTTATGAAGTAAGAGTCATTCAGTCTAGTTGTAACACTGAGGGCTAAGTTTAAATATTCATGGGACGTTCTTTTTGAGAAAAATTCTTGAAATTTAAAAATTTGTTTTTTTTTTTTGGAAAGTATATTAAATCTTTGGTAGCAAGGTCTATTGATGAGGTGAAAGATAAAACATAAAATGCAAGAAGTTAATGCTGCACATCAACATCTAAGGATTTCATCTTAATTGGCGTTGAATACCAACGCAGTATAGGACAAATGCATAGTTGCAAAACTGTGATATCCTGAATTACCAAAGAAGCCACAGTAAGATCTTTTAATTTTATATATGTAAATAATAGGACTCTGCAATTTTAAAAAAATTTTGATTGTATTTTTTTTTCTCATGTGTCATAGCATCAGCCGGGAAGTGAACCCGCTGTCACGGGACAACTGCATGTAAAGCAGCTGTCGCTGACCTCTCGACCACCAATGCTTGACTGTTTTTTTTTTTTTTTTACTAATAGCGTGGGGAGAATTATTATTCATATTTTACTTATTGATATTTTCCCCCATGGAATAATTGTGTAAAGAGCGTATCCACCCCACCCCCTCCCTGAAATAATTTTGTAAAGAAGGAATATGTATATTGGAAATGAGGTACATACAAATAAACAGGAGATTAATGCCCATCATAATTAAAACTTTAGTTTTCAAAATAATTGGCGCACTTATCTTTCCATTATATTATATATTCAAAGGTTCATAATGATATCTAGCTCTGTAAGCTTAATATTCACCACTCAAGATTATTTTAGAAAAATTTTATTATATAAATTATTTAATTGTCTGTTATTCTTAACTCATTGGCCTCTGTCCAGAATTTGTTATCGATTCTGAGAAATGCTCTTGTGAAGTAATAAAGTGTAAAATTGAGATGAAGTTGCTATAGATTAATATATCCATAAGTATTTTTTCAAAATTGGAAGTGGTGTTCAAAATTAAGGAAGGGCATAGTTCAAGCATCATATATATATATATAAATACTTATAATTCATCTTGCTATAAATATGAGAACACCATAAGTTCTCAAAAGCAATAAGCCGTATTTAATCTATAGAAATAACAAGCTTCTCTATAGTTGCATAGAAGTGCACTTATTACATTTATTAAATACTTATAAAATAGAAATTCATATAACGCTACAATACTTTGCCAAAACAACAAAATGTTACTAAAATTCTTACGCAACCATGGTTTCATTTGTTAACAAATAGACCTACTCAAGTGAAATTTAACTAAACATACAACATGTATATTCAAAACAATACAGTCTTCACATCATTCATTTCGACAACCAACTTCCTTTCACATCAAAGGATATCTTCACGAGATTGATGGCCTCAGATTCAAAAAATTTTATCATCAAAGTTTCTTTTGGTTTTCTTTGACGTGGAAAGAAGTCGGTTGTTGAAGTGAATGATGGGAAGACTTTTGTTTTGCTGAATGTTGAGTTGAATTTCTCTTGAGAAGAAGATCTATTTGTTAATAGATGAAACCATGGTTGTGTAAGAATTTTAGTAAAATTTTTTTGTTTTGGCTTAATATTATCATCATCATCAACCATTATCGGTCCACTGCAGGATGAAGGTCTCTCCAAGTTCAATCCATCTTTTCCGATCTTTTTCTTCTCCACATCACCCCTGTACACTTTCTTATTTCATTCATCCATCTCACAGGTGGTCTCTTTCTGGGTCTTTTACAATATCTTGGAATCCAGTTTAAGATTTCAATTGTCCATCTATTATAATCTCTTCTAGCAATATGTCCAGCCCAACTCCACTTAAGTCTTTTAATTTTTTCAGTGAGGTCAGTAACACATGTTTGTTCTCTTACCCAAACATTGTGTTTTCGATTTCTATTTTATTTAAATTGCTAGTATAGTTTTAGGTAGTATTTTTTTGAATTAAATACAACTCTTGAAGGTTATTTTGTTGTATGGTGATCAAGAAATATATCTTTGGTATTTTACGTAAAATAGTCATATGTGTGATACATGGTTTGTTCACGTGTAATAAATTTTTATTGTATTTCTTTATAATGATAAAGAAAATCATGTTGAAATGGATGGCTTGTTACGAATTTTTAAGAATATATTTATTCATCTGCTTATGTTTCTGCGAATCATCAGAATTGGCGTTGATTGGCGTTATCCAGTTTCCCGATGCAGTATGTTGATTAAAAATAAGTTTTTATTAATTTTATAACACATTTACATAATTTTTGGATATATATTTCTTAAAAATGCAAATTAATTTTAATAACATATTTTTTATTTTTATTTTTGCAAATATATATGTTTGTTCCCATGTAGCAGCATATAATCATTGTTATTGTTTATTATTAAGCATATCGGTATATTTCGTTTTTTAGTTCAAAACTTTGTAATTTGTTTTTATAAAGTTAGAAAAATCTTAATTCAGTATTTCATTTTTTTTATTTCCATGCTTATTTTATTTTTTGTCATGTTTTGTAAAAATATATACATTGAAATTCAATTATAAGATTTTTGTACTCTAGAAAAAGTAAGGGAAATATATTAGAGAAAGATGTTTTTTTAGATCGCTAACTGATCAGCGAAAATACTTACGTAATTATGATAAGAAAATTGCGTTTGGTAAATGCCCAGAAATATTTACTAATTATAAATATTTCTTGATGCAATAGAAGTTGAACCCACTAATTAAAAACATGACTGATAACAATCAAGAATGGATCCTGGATTGCCGGAGACCAAACTTTATGTATAGATAGTTTGTGCAGCAAAGTGCATGGTGCTCATTCCAGTGGATTTACCAAGTGGACAGTTGGTAGGAGTTTTTTAACAGACAGTAGCTGAAAGAAGCATAAGTGACGACGCAGCGCTCTAGTGCGAAGCCAACGTGATCGTGAGCAGCAGCTGAATGGAGCCAAAGTGTTTGGAAACTGAGGCCAGAGGAAACCGTCCAGCAGCCAATTGTTAAGTGCATCATGAGAAGTGAACTGTGTATACCGTGTTTGTGTGTATCAATGACTTTTCGCTATTAATTTCATGTTACCATTTATTGATTTATTTGTCGGTATTCAGAGTGCCTGTATTCAAATACACAACACTTTTAAAATTTGTTTGTATTATAATAGCGGCTTAAAAATTTTCACTTTTTATTGTACAGCTTTTTTTAGTCTTGTATTTGTATTCAGTTTCATTTTTTTTATATAATGGGTTTTATTTCTATTGGAACTTATCATTAGTATATATATATATAGATATAGTGATTTTGGGATTATTTATCTAATTAATGCCATTATTAAGTAAATTCTGCGATATTCTTTTTCCGTTTTGGTTACACATGTAACAGAATTTCAATATTAGTTATTAAAACAACATTATTTCTATACCTAAGTTAGAAAATTGATAAGCACTTATGGAAAATCAAGAGTGAATTGTTTTTATTCTTTGCAGAAGTATATGTATATATTATTTTAAATAGGTTCAGATAATTCTTCAGTAACAATAGATCTGTCTGAATTTCCATCCTTAACTAATAGAGGGAGGCATGACAATACTAATTTATCCAGTGCACTGGGAACCAATCCAATGGCAGGAAAAACTGCATATGGTAAGATATTTATGATTTTTTTCACATATATATGCATATACAGATAAATATGAAGATAGAGAGATGATTTGTTGCTTTTTAAGTAAATAAAATAAAAAAAATTATTAATCCATTAATTACATAGCTGAACTATTTTGTACATTTTACACATATGTAACATCATTTTTAACCAATAGCAATGCACTGTAGGATAAAGATTTGGTTTTGAGTGTAATTCGATTTCCCCAGACCATAGCTTTTTATCACTCTGCCAAATCCCGTCCATCTCACATGGGATCTCTTGTAATCTTTTTGAATCTAGTTTAATTAAAACTTTAGTGGATTATCTATCGCCATACCTTTTAATCACGTTTTCCATTTAGTCTCTTTAATTCTTTCGATGATCTTAGTAATAAGTTCTCTCACTATATATTTTACATTAGATTAATCTTTGTTAATCCCAAGATATATCTCTTCATATTTTGCTTTGTGATTTGCAGTATTTCTTTTATTCTACTAATGGGGGTATCAACAAATGTACGACCAAAGAGAATTTTTTCCTAAAAAGAAAATAAAGAAAATTGATATTGGTGGATTAGAAGTTAAATACAAATACCTTAGTCAAATTGTTAATGCAGATGGATACGTAATTGATGAAATATATATGAAGTTTAAAATGTGTTTTAAATACTATATGTAAAACTTTAATATTTGTTGATATTAAACATGCACACACTATATAATTCAAAAGCAAAATATATATATAAATCAAAACTTCAAAATAATATGAACAATTATATAAATAATAATAAATTTTGTTGAATCTTCAAACGTTTTCGAAGGCATAACCTTCATTATCAAGAAGTACAAACTCTCTCTTCGTTTTTTTCACGATGTACTAATATACAAGTATGTGACAAAACTGGGCAAAATATGCAAATCAGAATTAGAACGTTTAAACTTGCTATTTCTTCGATATAGCGTAAAATGATTCCCTTTTATTCATTGCGTGTTCATCTGATATGATGTAACACACCTCTTTAACCCTCCGCAGATCATTTCGCTCTCTACACAACCCTCTTGGCCTATCCGGTTTGCACTGATGGCCCACAGCCACTGTATACTGAACAAAAATTGACGGGTGGGATGAGTCCACTAAGGCCTTATTGTACACATATACATGCTGGGATAATCTTGTTTGAACCGATGCCCTCGTCTTTCCATAATATGCAGCTGGGCAATTGTTTTCGCTACACGTGATCTTATAGACCGCTTGCACTGGGAGAATATAGTCTTTGGTGTTGTTTATACACCTGTTAAGATTAGGGGGCAAACAAAAACACACACTAAAATCAGAGCAAAAAATGTTACGCAAGTCTCTATAAATATTTTTGATATACGGTAGCAAGATACGCGGTTTATCTTGTTTCAACTCATGATTAGGCCATCTTTTAAATTTCTTAATACATCGCTCTTTGATTATATTTTGCCTTGATAAGCTCATTTCTATATGTTTCAATATTGTTTCTTTTGTCAGCTTCGAAGCTGCACAAACTGTTGTTTCTATGTAAGAACGATTTGAGGCCAGCCAATTTATATATATCTGGGGTGTTTGATTAGTGATGTATATGACCTCTGATGTTAATAGGCTTAATATTCATTTTGTAGCAAAGGCGATTAGCTTCAGTCATCACTTGCAGGTCCAAATATTTAATACTGGAAGAGACTTCATCCTGACTTGCATTTATATTCAGGCCTGATGCTGCTATAAGGTCTGTTTTGAAAGTAAATCATAGAATTAAACTCAATGGAATGCTTTTGGTAGAAATAAAGAGGAAATATGCCTATATGTTTGAAAAAGAATATTTTTAATAAATGTGTTTTACCGGTTGTTACTTGAGGATCTGAGATTTGGACACTTAGCAGAAGAGCAATGCGGAGACTTCAGATCACTCAACAAAGCACGGAGAGATGCATGATAGGTGTAACAGGAAGGGATCGAAAACGAATGCATGGGTGAGAGAACAAATAGATATTACTGTCATCATAGAAAGAATTAAGAGACTTAAATGGAATTGGTTTGGGCATGTTGTTAGAAAAGCAGATAATAGGTGGCCAATTGAAATTCTAAACTGGATCCCAAGAGATTGTAAAAGACTTAGAAAGAGACCCCGTGTAAGATAAATGGATGAAATAAGGAAGTTTTCTGGTATAATGTGAAGAAGAGAGGCTAGAGATTGGAGAAGATGGATTGAATTTCATCCTGCAGTGGGTCAATAATGATTGGTTATAATAATGATGATAATGACTAGTAAATGTTTGAATCTCTGGTTCATGAGTAAGCATTGGGTAAACAAATTGAATAAAAATGTTTCTTTTCACATATGTAGGCATATTTTCTTTTAATTAATAGCTTATTTTTCCCAAAGCACTACATTCAAATTAATTCAAAGATTAACTTTATCCATTATATTTCCTTGCATATTTATAATCTGATCCATTTATAATTGTTAACATCTTTTAATTCATTATTATTATTTTTGTAAAGCTATTGAACATTATACTTTTTTTAGTATTTATTTTTAATTCTTTTTTTAAATTTTTATCTGATAACTCTTGTAACATTTCCGAAGCTCTGGATTAATATTTGTGATAGCAACCACATCATCTGCGAAATCTAGGTGACGTTTTATCTGATAACTCTTGTAACATTTCTGAACCTCTGGATTAATATTCGCAAGAGCAACCACATCATCTGCGAAATCTAGGTGACATAAATAATCTTTACATGTTTCTTTTCTTAGCATTCTAGTCTTAGTCCACATAATACTTTCTGGAAACTGCTGAAAAAATTTTAGCTAGTTGGAATCTCCTTTGAGCGTGCTTATGAATGTTAATCTCGCTTGGCGCATTTTGGTGTAGCGGTAGAATAGCAGATTCTGGAATTCCAGATTCGTGATCATGATAGAGTTATGTCAACTTCTTACGAATTCTTGAGCAATAAACTATTGGATTACTTTTTAGCAATCTTAATCTTTAATCTTGTTACTTATACCATTTTTAACCTTCTTAAACACTTCAACAATATTATTTTTTATATCAAAACTTTATTACAGTTTCAACTGTTCTGCAGTCATAATCAGAGCTCTTAGGTTTGTAAAGCACTCTGATGATGACTGCAGGACAGTCGAAACTGAAACTAATAAAGTTTTGATATAAAAAATAATATTGTTGGAGTATTTAAAATGGTTGGAAATGGTTTGATATGTAAATATAAAAATCAATACATAAGGAAAAGAATAAGGAAATTAATCTTATTACTGTTGCATTTTGATAAATATTCTTCAGAATGTGTTGGTATTCTGGGTCTATATCTTGTACTACAAGGCTTTAGTCATTGCCGAAATGCCGTTTCATAATCTACAAATTGAAAGCATAATGGTAGTTCATATCCATTAGGTCTTTTAATAATATCTTTTAATATTTGGATTGATTTACTATGTTATAACCACTTTTAAGTCAAACTTGTTTTTTTGATTGATTTTAGTCAGATCTCTCAGTTAGAAGAGTTGAAAAAATGTAAAAAATTTAAATAACTGGATAATATACTTAGTATTATTATTATTATTTTTATAAATGTATTAATATCAATAATTCTGCACTAACATGCTTAGGTTAGAAAAGTTTAATATTGTAAAAATTATATGTTTATCTGCGTTAAGCGCTTTCGAAGTTTCTGGACTAATTTTCACACCACTACACATTCTTTTGAAATTATATCAATAAAGATATGATAAAAGATAAATGATCCCCAAGACACTCATCAGTTGGCCCAGGTCACTATCTCTCATATATTTTTATTATATGTACAGTATTTATCAATAGTAAATTCGTAAATTTTGAAGCATCAAATTTACTCCACTCATAACTTTTATACCATCCACCCTAGATAAATACAGTAATAATTATCATTAAATTTATGAAACTAGAGATTCATGAAATGCATCTTGGGGGTCATTTGTCTTTTATTGTATCTTTATTTATATCTCAAAAAAATGTGTAGTGGTGTGGAGATTGTTTAATACATTTATAAATGGTATTACATATGGGAAAGAGAAAGGTGAATTACTCCACATATGGGTGTTTAATTAAAAAGTCAGATATATTAATTTTGGTAGTAGTTTGGAGACCGTACTGCCATCGTCAGATGACGCGACACCATCAACAACCGGCCTGAAACTTGCAAGTGATAAATTTATTTACGAAAGTGGCTGAAAATAGACAAATAAAAATGCCTCACTTGCAAGTTTCGGGTCGGTTGTTGGTGGCGTCGCAGCGCCATCTGACGGCGGTTCTCCAAAATACTATCTTAATTTTTAACTGAAATTTAAAGTTTATATCTCCACCTTAGTAAATGATTTGTGGTAATCATTACAGTATTTATCTGAGCTGAATGGTATCAAAGTCGTGGGTGGAGGAAGTTTGACACTTATAAATCAAATATAACAATTTACTATTGATAAATACTATACATACGATAAAGTTAAACCTGAGAGATGATGATTTGGGCCAACTGATGAGTACTGATTCAGGATGAAATGCATCTTGGAAATCATTTGTCTTTTGTTGTATCTTTATTTATACGATTACAAAAGAATGTATAGTGGTGCGGAGGTTATTTAATAGATTTGTAAAAGATGTTACACATGGGAAAGAGAAATGTGAATAATTCCGTATGCATGTGTTTAATAAAAAAAATCAGATATATTATTTTTTAACTGAGGTTTAAAATTTATATCCGGGCTAGAGACAATCTCTAGTTTAATAAATGATCAGTGATAATCATTACTACATTTATCTAGAGCAGATGGTGTCAAATTTATGGGTGGAGTAAGGTTGACATTTGTAAATCAAAATGTAACAATTTAGTATTATACGAAAAAAAGATGATAAAGAAGACTTAAGAAATTATTGACTTATTAACTGCTGTCCAGAATTTTTTACCAATATTTTATGTAAATATAAATATATTAAAATGATACATATATATCAAATAAAATCAAGTCATACATCATGTGACAGGACTTAACTTGATAACATTTGAATTTGAAGACATATAGATGTCTGAAAATTTCAGATTTTCTATACTTAACAGTTAACTATTAGATAAGTGCTGGCTTTGAGTTGATATTTTGGGTCTAGTGTCTGGAATATCCTAGCACCTCACTAAAGATAACCAATAGCTTGAAACCAGTTTGGGGATGTTTCTGGATAGAGATTTTTAAATGCTTTCTCGTGTGGCATTTATCGATAAAGCATGTTAGGACTATTAGCACACTCATTATTTTAGTTTATAAGCTTATCAAGTTAAGTCACGTGATGTATGACTTGATTTTATTTTCTATTATAGTTTTACTTTTAATTCTTAAGCGATGTTATATTGCTAAGGCTATTAATATATGGTGTGGCTGAAGAGTTTTCAGACCCATGTAGCTATCTAAGTTAGATAGCTGGATTTGAAGACATTTAGGTGTTGGAAAATTTCAGATTTTCTACTTAATAGTTAACTATTAGATAAGTGCTGGCTTTGAGTTGGGGATTTTGGATCCAATGTCTGGAATATCCTGAGGGTAGTCAATAACTTAAAACCAGTTTGGGTATGGGGATGTTTCTAGATAGAGATTTTTAAGTGCTTTCTCTTGCGGCATTTATCGATAAAGCTTCTTAGAGCTATTAGATTTTAATATATACATATTATAATGATCCAAAAGAAAGTGAAAATCGAATCTTACCGTAATCTGCACTACAAGGGCGCCATCTAGGCATTTGAACCTAGAAAAATTTATAAAGTAGGCAGATATGCGATGTTAAGATCCCACTTTATTTTATATTTAGATCGTTAGCTCATTGTCACTAGCTCATGGAGACGCAGAGATAATAAATAACTTGTTTAATTTGTATCTTAAATATATATAAAAAAATAAAAGCCACTGCCAGAAATTAACATACAAATAATATTTATTTACGCACATATATAATCATTTTAAATTTGAGGAATAACATTTATTATTTTAGATTTTAATATTCTTTTAATTTAACTTATTATTTTAAAATTTTAAATCATCTACACAAATGAATTTTATATTTATTTTAAGATTGTCGAGTATGAATGAATAAACTACATAGATTTGCATAGGAAAGGAAAATATTCTGTCCCTTATTTAACCCTAGGCCAAAAGTTTGCAGTCAAACCGGCGTCAATCCATCTGATACACTGATGTTTTCAATGTAGCATGAAAATACAACAGCACAAAAAAATACTATACTGTCAGGAATATACATCTGAACAGTATAGTTAGAAGACATTGACTCTCATTCAGATAGGAATACTACGTCTATCTGACGAGAAGAACAATAAAAAAAAAACTCCATAGGAAGGAACTGTCTTTCGTCTTACCATTCCTTCCATAGGTAACAAGGTATTGTGCGGCGTATAAAACGATCCTGCCCATAGCGTATCTCATACTCTACTAATTACACCAATATATCCAATCCATTGACCTAATTTAACTACGAAACAAATAACCTAAGATTACCCTTCCCTAATTAATTCATATAACTTCACAAATCTATACAGCCATTCACGCCCGACTTAAATTTAACATTTATATAAATTCGCACAGATGGATTTATTAAAGTTTGTTTTTTAATGTTGAGCACAATCGACTACATGAATTACCCACGGAAAAACATTTCAAAATAAACATAAGTGATCAAAATATAAAGTCATTGATGTAATTGCAGAGGAATTTCACAAGAAACCCATATGGCATTCATCATAAGATGCCGCATTGACACCAATAACTAAAAAGACATCCGAATAAATACATTTTAGATATTCACTGTAAGATATCATTATTTACCGAATGTCTATATATTTTAATCATATATGAAAACAAAAACGTAATTAAACATGAATAAATCCATACAAGCGTCTATGCCCAACTGAAATTTAATGCATTTAATAATTTAAACGATAAATATTAATACAAATAAAAAAAATAATTAAAAAAATGGAAATGATTTTTTTTAGCAAACAAATATATAAAAATTAAACATTTATAATTAATGTGAAACAAGTCAGAGAAAAGTTCCTTTTTTTAAAATTTAGATTAACTGATCAAATCTTTAAAATTCTTAATTACTTCAGATTTTAAAATTGTTCAGTTCAATTGCTTACAGTAGAAGAGCTCCCGGTTCCTGTTGGCAATTCCCACGAAGACTTTCATGGAAGACCGGTCTGATATTCTGGAGGTAGCCTTAGCTGGTTCCATTCTGGTATCACAGTCATTTCATTTTTAAAATAAGTGAGAGAGAACGACAAGTGCGTCTTATCGTTTTTCTCACAAAATCAAGTTGGAACTCACTGGAACTGTCAGGAAAATCTGTTTTTTTCTTGAATTGTTGTCCTTTTATAATGATCCTATGGATTCAACGAACAAAACATCACTAATCCATAATTTTCGTTAGGGTCCGAGCTGAGGCTTGGTGCTTCAATTGGCAAGCTAATTTCTTTTTATTCTCTTATCTATCTTATCCTCTGACTTTTCAATTACAGTATATGAGCCCCGAGGGCTAGTTTGCTTTTCAATTACTTTATAAAACAATCATTTCCATTTACAAAAATATATAAATCTTTTTACAAAAATATACGTTCCAACACTTTTTTCATTTATTAAAAAAAAAATATACTTTTTTAAAGTTTTGCATCTGTGCGAATATATACGTATACACGTTTAACAACTCTTAATTTTTTTTTTTTTTTTAGCTTTTTAGATTTTTAATAAATGTATTTTTATTTGCGAACTTAAAAGTTTTTATTTTAAATTAATGTAACGGCATATTTATATATCGTTACAATATATATATATATATGCTATAAAATGTTTTTGACATAACAATGTGATTTAACTAAGACGAAAGATACTCTGATTGGAGCAAAGCTTGAAAATGTAATAATGTATGTTTAATAATGATAATTTTATTTAACAATATTAATAATTTAAATTGACTTTGAGATCTTGCTTCGTTAATAAACAAAATATTGTTTTCCAACAGATTATTCTGGAAATAATAATTTTAATTTAGTCTTAATCCAGCTGTGTCTTGAGAAATTGAATAGTCATATCCAGTTCAACTTCATTTTAATTTTTCTTTTGATACCAGTGATAACTGTTCATCCTCACCCCTATATATTTTGCTTTTGATTCATGCTACTCTCAATAACATCTTTCCATATTTTATGGAAGTAATACAATTTTCTTCTTCCTCCTTTCCTTGTGTATTGATTTCTATATTTACATATCATATCATTTCCAACCTTCTTATACACTTAACAATACTATTTTTTTACACCAAAACTTTAGTCTTGCAATTTCGACTATCCTGCAGTCATCATCAGAGCTACAATATCAAATATATAATCATACGACTAATATATTCTATTTATATACATAATCAAAAACATAAATCTTAACCAAACAAAATTAAGATTTATGTTTCTGATTATGTATATAAATATAATGTATTAATTGTATGATTATATATTTGGATATTGCTTGTGTCGGTTAAGATTTATATTTTTGATTATTGTAGCTCTGATGATGATTGCAGGACAGTCGAAACTGTAAAAGTAAAGTTTGGGTGTAAAAAATAGTATTGTTAAGGGTATAAGAAAATTGGAAATGCTATGATATGCTTTCCATATTTTGTTGGTGCTGAAGTCTACCTTGTTCTTTCATTAATCATTCAAATCTCGGATCCATAATACACTCTGGTAAAACATTAGCAGTCTTTTTTTTTTCAAGCATACTGGCATATTTCCTTTTAATATTAAGTTTATTTAGACCTAAAGCATGTTTTTTGACTGTATTACTAATGTGACTGAGATATTTACGGTTGTTAACTTCTAATACATTATTACAAATGTTCATTTTCTCCTTATGTGGAAAACTATTTTGAAGCAGTTACCTTTGATCCTACTTTCTTACTTTCAAACGATAGCTCATTTAGCGTTTCTTGATGCTCTGGAGTATTATTTGAAAAAAATAATCACAACATTAGAAAATTTTAAATATATGAAGGAAGTGATTTTTTTATATTTTTATTCCCCAAGCTATCCAATTTAATTCACCGAGTACTTCCTTAAAACTGCTGTAAAAAATTTTTTGGAAAAGTCTAATCTTCATGCTGTTATATTTTGATAAATACGTTTCAGAATTTGATAGTATTTTGGATCTGTGCCATAGCTGTTATAAAGTTCTAATTGTTACAGAAGTACTTGTAGAGTGAACCAGCTATTTTATTTTCTACAAATCCAATGAAATCGTACTCATTTGTTTTTTTTTTCAGTTTTCAAATACTTGGATGTAATTTACTATGTTATAATTATTTCTAAATCTGTTTTCTTTGTATTTTTTGATTGACCTAACTCCAAAAATTCTCTATAAGTGTTGTGGTGTAATGATTTTAGTAAATATTTTATATAGAACTAATTGAAGACTAATAAGTCCATTAATAATTTTCATTAGCTATTCATTAGAGTATAAATTATCCACTTAATAAATAATATTTTGTAGTGACTATATCACTTTCACGCAATGTAGGTGCTGGGCCGTTTTTAACATCTTGTGGATTGTAATCATAAACATAGGATCAAAGACATGTGAAAAGGTGTATGATCCCCAAAGTGTACATTTCATGCTGAACCAGTTGGCCAGGTATGTGTAAGAGATTGTAATCTGGCCAACTGATGAGTGCTAATTCAGCACGAAATACATATCTTGGGGATCATACATCTTTTTGACATATGTTTACGATTACATCACTCCACAAAGTGTTAAAAGCGGATAGAAACCAGTTCCTATCTTGCGTGAGAGGGGTATAGTGAAAATTTACATGACAGAAATATTATTCTTTAAGTTAAGTCGATATTCATCTTAGTTAAATATTAATATTACTTTTGTATTTTTTTTGGTCATCTGGCATACTTTTATTATGTAGAGATTTGATATATAACTTTTCAAGCAATTCCATATATCTTTACCTGCTTTTGTAAAATCCGTGTAATAAATTGCTTTTTATCAGAAGCTTTTCCATTCTTTATAAATTTAATTGCATTATTTATCTCTTCGTTTAAAATGTTTGGCATCTCAAAGTCACAGAAGCAAAATTCTCCATACAGTAGTGTCACTCTATGCAACTGGAATAATCAGTAGATGCAAGAAAGTTCGTGCATAAAATCCCTATTTAGTGCCTACTCATTCAATATCCCCAGACTAGTTTCTAGCTTGTGCGTTCATCAGTGAGAAACCTTGGATCTGAGAGCCCTGCATCTAGATCTTGGGGATCCAAGGTAATCCTCCAGCAGCCACCTTTTACCTTATTATTTAACTATAAAGCTTTGAGTCCAAAATGAAAACACAATAATGTTTTCAGTTCAAACTCATTAGCTTATATAGTCGTATAGATCTGAACTCAGTTCAGCATCCATATTTTTAGTATCTTTGGTTTTTTAATAACCACAATCACCATAAATCTATTGGACAGGATTGATATTAAACCATTAAACATCACATGATCACCATTTTTATGCACAAACCTTCCTGCATCCATTGATTACTCTGACTTGCACTGAGTGGCACTACTGTATGGAGAGTTTTGCATCTGTGAAAAACAGTTTGTGCAAGCATAAAGAATGGTGAGCATGTGACAGCTCAAAAGTCATAAATAAGAATTACTTTATTTTTTTGTTTCTTATTATTGTATAGTTCTTTGCAAAATTCTTTGACATACTTCATCACTTCAGTTCTATTACTGAAACAATTTTTTTTTTCCAGTTCCAAGATGTGTAATTGTTTTGTATTTTGGAATCTTTTGGGTTTTTTTCCTGTAATTTTTTTTGTAATTTCACAATTTTATATCCTTATGTCTGTATTGATTTTTTCTTATACCAGTTTTTATATATATATGTCTTTGTATCAGTCACTTTCATATTGATATCATTTATGTGTAATCCATATTTGATGTCTAATATTTTAAAATGATTTTAAGTTCTAGCTTTTAAATATCTACTTTTTGTACTGTCTTTCTTGATAGTTTTTATTTTTTTAGATTTCTGTAACATATCTTACATTTCACTAATAAATGACCACTTCCTGTCTTAAATTTATTAAATACATTAAAGTTTAATTTTTGCTAGTCAACATATAATTCAATCCTATCATATCTTCAATTCTGCTTTGGATTGATTCTATTAGTCTTCGTTCTCTTTCACGTGGCTTTTGTATTCCAAATTTATACATAGTAGCTTTCATTTTTCAGTTCGCTTATTAAAATCTCGCCTAATAATATTAAAATATGATTCAATTTAATAAAAAGTATTCTGTACATTAATATTTACTTTATCATTAGTCTGATAGCTTGGTAGATTATAATCAGAATTATTTGCAGTTATTATTATTTGAATGACTAAATTTTCCCAACATCAAGGATATCATTCTTTTCAATGTGGTTCTTCACTTTTTATTTATAATGTATGCCAGATCAGTAAAATTTGTGACAAGTGTATATCCACTTTTCAAATGAATTTTTTTATTATCTTAATATTATAAAGTCTGACCATGCCACATTTAATATTAGTTAGTTCTTTTAGTTTATTCTATCTTCCTTCACTTGGAAATGATCTACAATTGTAGACAGTTAAATAAAAGATGACCATTAAATCGCTGTTTGAGGGTATAATCCAGAGCCCTTTTTAACAATCTCTGCCGTTAGTCTTAATCACTTTTTAATTGACAACTTTGCGGTTTCTAAAAATGAGAGCTGCAATTTTATGGGGTTGCCTTGATTTTAAATGCCAAAGATAATGAGCATTGTGGAGTACCTCATACATTTCAGATTTTTTTTCTTTCAAAAAAAATTCATCCAGTCTTATTGAAGAATCATCACACATCTGAGGAGGAAGATAATGATATTTTTCTAGTTTTTTTTTGTTTTTGTGAATAACCATATGGTAAAAACAGTTGCAATGCCAAGTATATCTAGAGTGGACAATAGAAATTCCTCGTTTGATTAGTTCCAAGATTCAGTTAATTATTGTAAAGTATATGGAACTTAATGGAAAGAGGCTGGACACATAACAAGAAAAGTTGAGAATTGATGGAGAGAGGCTAGACACATAACAAGAAAAGTTGAGAATTAATGGAGAGAGGCTAAGCATATAGCAAGAAAAGTTGAGAATTAATGGAGAGAGGCTAGGCATATAACAAGAAAAGTTGATAAGTAATGGAGAGAGGCTAGGCTCATAATAAGAAAAGTTGATAATTAATGGAGAAAGGCTAGGCACATAAGAAGAAAAGTTGATAATTAATGGAGAGAAGCTAGGCACATAACTAGAAAAGTTGATAATTAATGGAGAAAGGCTAGGCACATAACAAGAAAAGTTGATAATTAATAGAGAGAGGCTAGGCATATAACAAGAAAGTTGATAATTAATGGAGAGAGGCTAGGCACATAACAAGAAAAGTTGATAATTAATGGAAAGAGGCTAGGCACATAACAAGAAAAGTTGATAATTAATGGAGAGAGGCTGAGCACATAACAAGAAAAGTTGTAATTAAATGGAGAAAGGCTAGGCACATAACATAAAGTTGATAATAAATGGAGAGAGATTAGGCACATAGCAAGGAAGATTGATAATTAATGGAGATAGGCTAGGCACTTAAGAAAAATTGATAATGGAGAGGATAGGCACATAAAAAAGTTGATAATTGCTAAAGCATAAGGCAATTTTTGATGGGATACCAAGATTTAAATATCCTTAGAAGTTGGAGAGGTCTTTGTCCTCTAGTGAGCTACCAATATCTGACAGTAATGATAGGTAATAAAAATAATATTTTTTCTAGTCAGATCAATATTTTATTCATTAATTTGTTTGCATCTTTATAAATATATTTTTATTGGTATGCATGTATATAATTAAAAACAAATTAGAAATGAAAGATGTTTTTAAAATAAAGTCTGATGTAATTAATGTTTACTTTTATTTATTGTGTATCAACATTTTATCACTCCCAAACAATGCATCGTAATTTATTTTTAACTACTAAATCAAGAGTAATAATCTGTACATATTTATTTCAAAGCTATTTATTGAAATGTTGAGCAGTCCGTGTAGATATTAAATAAATTTAATCTTCAGATTATTTTCTGGTTATTGGGCTTTATCAACGAAATACTTTGGATTTGCACTCTCATATTAAGAAGTTAGCATTATTATTTTTTTTTTTTTAGGCTATTCTGCTAGAAGTTAATCTGGAGATTTGATTGACATTGTTATATAATATTCACTTATCAATCAAGTTTTGAACAGATTTTGTTGGAATAAATGAAATGGTTTACCTCTTTTAATGTAGATGGTGAAATTTAGCTGAAAGTCATGCAATGCTTGGTTTGATGTAGATCATCTTTTTGCCAAAGAATCAAAACTACCTATAAGTAGTGCACAACTGAAATTACTAAATATTTATAATTACCGATCTTGCGTCAGATTTATATGATTATGAAAATAAATTGATTAAACCTTAAAGGGTTTGAATCTTGGGTCATTAATTTGATTAGTGCAAGAGAAAATAAATATTTATGTAGGGTGTATGTGTGTAAAATTCAATGATTCTCAATGATGAGTAGCTGGAAACTAACCTAGGATTTGTAAATAAAGTTATACATCACATGACTTAATTTGATAAGCTTGTAATTATAAACTAAAATAAAGAATGTGCTGATAGCATCTAACAAGATTTATCGATAAATGCCTCAAGAGAAAGCATTTAAAATATCTATCTAGAAATTATCACCAGACTGGTTTCTAGTTATTGGCTTTCCTCTCAATAAGGCGCTACGATATTTCAGACACTGAGGAAAGCCAATAGTTAGAAACCGGTCTGGGGATGGGGATAATTTCTAGATAGAGATTTTAAATGCTTTCTCTTGCGGCATTTACTGATAATGCTTGTTAGAGCTATTAACATGCTCTTTATTTTAGTTTAATCTAGGATTTGATTACCGCTACCAGTTAATGACCATTGATTATAACAAGCTTACAATAAGTGTCTTTGATATAGAATAAATAGATTAGATTACTCCTTTTAATGAAGATATTAGAAACATGAACTAGCAGAAATAATTTTAGTTTAGCAAATAAATTATTGGTTGATAGAATTGTAGAATGAATTCATAAAAATATTTTTATAAAAGTCACAAACTATCCATTTTAGGCTATTAAATTATGTGAAGTAAAAGTATTTATAATCATTATTTGATAGATGATTTATTTTAATTGTTTTTTGCTTTCATTGATCTGTCAGTTTTTTGATTTATATATCTTATCTAGACTTTATAAACTGTGCCATTTTTTTATGCGATAGCTATTTTATTATTCAAGCTAAAAACCTGTAATCTGTTGAAGCAAATTGGCTAGAATTTGAATTTTAAATTTTAGATTTTTAGCTTGAATAGTAATATGGTTTAGATGTTCATGCTAGGTGCATACTTTCAGCTTTAAATGCCAAGCTTCATTGATAAAGATAAAATCCAGAAATTAGCCTGAAGAAAATACACTACTATCTGGTAATCACTAATTATTCAATGTTACTATAGGTGGCAGTAATGTAAAGAGTTGCGCTTGTTTGAAATTCTTTCCACATCTGAATTTTAATGATCGGAGCTATGAAGTTAAATATGAATTAAATTTATTTAGAAGCAGCTCATATGCTGTAAAATTCATAAAAATCCTTGGAAGGTGGGCTGTATTTGCATAAAATAATTCACCATCACAAAGCTGCGAATGGTTTAAGTTTCATTGCTATTTATTAGATCTTTCATTACTAATGAGAAAGAAATTATCATAACCAAGCATGAAATTTACAATTCTCATAGAAACAAGCCATTTATAACATATAGTGGCAGTTTTTGTAATGTTTGTTACATATGACACAGCGCTTTCATGTTTATTATTTGTCTATCTTATATTTAGAAACATTTCATTAATATTGCTCTTAGATATAATAAAATTTTTTTTTTTTTTTTTTATTTGTATTTGTGTGTTTTTTATTTAATAGATTATTAGTAATTAAAAAGGAAAAAAAAGAAAAAATTTTCCATATAGACACACCCCTCCAGTCAAAGCAGAGTAATCAATGGGTGCAAAAAGGGTTGTGGATAAAATCCCTATCTCGTGCCTACTCATCCAATATTCCCAGACTAGTTTCTAGCTTGGGGCTTTCATCAGTGAGGAGCCTTGGATCTGAGAGTGCACCTACTCTCAGATCCAAGGTCCATTGCTGATGAAAGCCAGAAACTAACCTGGGGATATTGGATGAGTAGGCACTAGATAGAGATTTTATGCACAAACCTTCTTGCACCCATTGATTAATCTGGCTTGCACTGAGTGGCACTACTGTATGGAAAGTTTTACCTATTTTAACAGCTTGGGCAAGCATAAGAAATGGTGATCATGTCATGTTTAGTGGCATAAAGAAAGGAATGAGTGAGATTATTTCCATGTAGGGAAACATTAGTAGTGGTACTGATAGATAATTATCAATTACTATTGATAGCCTATTACTTCGCAGCAGTTTTTTTTTTGTCTTGGTTTATTTACAAATAAAAAGAGGTTCTCTTATTTTCAAAGTGTTACATTGATTTAAACTGAAATCTATATTTTCATAAGTATGGACAAATTTCATCTTCTTAGTGGTATTCTGTAAATATTATTTCATGTCCCCTATGGAACTATGTTATGTTAAATGTTTTCACGGATTAATTATGATGTAAACAAAATCATGAATACGGCTATTTTCATGTGACGACTAGAAAAATGTATTATCATTGATGTTGTTAATTAACTATCAGTTACTACTGACAACCTTTAAACTAAGCCAATAAACATCACATGATCACTATTTCTTATGCTTGCTTATAACTGTTATTCAAACAGGCAAAACTCACTATACGTATTGCCACACACAGCAAGCTCAAGTAATCAATGAATGCCAGAAGGCTTGTGCATAAAATCCCCATCTAGTGCCTACTCGTCCAATATCCCCAGACTAGTTTCTGGCTTGTGACCTTCATCAGTGAAGAGCCTTGGATCTGAGAGCACTGCAACTAGATCTTAGGATCTAATGCAACCCTCTAGCAGTCACCTTTTATCTCCACTCGACTACTGTAGCTTGCTCTGTGTGGCAATACGTATAGTGAGTTTTGCATATTTGAATAACAGTTATAAGCAAGCATAAGAAATAATGATCTTGTGATGTTTATTGGCTTAAAACCAATCCTGCCTAATAGGATAGGGTGACTATGGTTATTAAAGAACCAAAGACACCAAAATGTATGGGTACTGAACTGAGTTCAGACCTATATGACTCTATAAGCTAATGAGCTTGGATTGAAAAATATTAAGGTGTTTTCAATTTAAGACTCATAGTTTTGTAGTTAAGTGGAGATAAAAGGTGACTGCTAGAGGGTTGCATTAGATCCTAAGATCTAGGTGCAGTGCTCTCAGATCCAAAGCTTTTCACTGACGAAGGCCACAAGCCAGAAACTAGTCTGGGGATATTGGATGAGTAGGCACTAGGCTCCTCACTGACGAAGGCCACAAGCCAGAAACTAGTCTGGGGATATTTGATGAGTAGGTACTAGATGGGATTTTATGCACAAGCCTTCTGGCATCCATTGATTACTCTAGCTTGCTGTGTGTGGCAATACGTATAGTGTTTTGCCTGTTTGAATAACCTTTGAACTAAAATATTCTGGTACTTCACAATAGCTTTCTTTTATCTTAGGTTTTATATGGATTTAAACCTGTATAATATATTTTGAGAAATATGAGGACTCGAAAAAAAAAAAAGTCTCATCTTTTCTTTATATCTTGTAAATATTGTTTCATCTCTTGCAGAGAGCTTTGCGTATTAAATTAATTTTTTTTCACAAATTAATTACGATGTAAACAAAGGATTGAGCAGGGTTATTTCCATGCCATTACTAGAGAAATATGTTAGCAATAGTATCAGTCACTATATTGACAACCTTTATATGTATATAAAGCATTATTAGTGTTTGTAGTACTATATATTTGTGATAATATATATTGATTTTTGAAAGTTTCATTTTGATTTGGTGTAAAAGTGATACGTTATATATGTTATCTTAATCGATAAATTATAAATAAATGAAAATAATAGATAACTCGTTGATATAGAACTAATTTAATATCATCTAATCAATTTTTGTTCTAATATGAACCTTTTCAAGATGCCATTTTTAAAATTTATCATGTGATAATCACTAGAGTATGTACAAAACTAGAATATTCCATATAACATAATAAAATTTAAAAAATAACGGTAATCATCTGACATCCGGACATGGTCGGTTGGTGCGTTGATGCTATACAAAAATCTATCAAATATAACGTTACTGGGCCGCTGCAACTTTTTTTTTATTGAACATGTTTTTTTTTTTTTGATTAAAAAATTTTTTTATTTCATTTATAACATGATTTCTTTCTTGAGAAAGTTCGTATTAGAATGAAATTTGAATAGACGATATTAAATTAAGTTCTATATCAACAAGGTGTCTGTTATTTTGATTTATTTATAAGGTCTTGGTTTATTAAGAGTTTATAACTTTTTTGATAACATTAGAGTTGTATAATTTATTAAAAAATGACTATAAGAAATGAAATATATATATATATATTCTATTTTTTTAAAAGTTGGAAAGTTTTTTTTAACGATAGTATTTTTTTAAAAAATTATTTTTATTGAAGTTGGGATGGTGAAGCAGCCTAACTCTGAGTCCAGTCAAGAATTCCAGATTCACAATGAAGACTTTCCTGCCCTACCAGGTTCACAAAGTAATAAAAATATCAAGACATTTTTATGTACGTGTGTATGTGTGCATAGGTATTAAAATATATTTTTTCTCAAATCAGTTTTATATGTGATCAAATTTAAATATCGCTAACCAGAGAATACTGCAAAAAATTAAAAAAAAGAACAAACCAAATCCTTATAAGAAGCATGTTTATCCAAAGGCAAGCCACTGACTCATCATTTGTGCTAAGATTATAAATACATTTCCCGTAAAGAATACATAATGTTAACACACTTTTTTATAAACGAGCACAAACGTTATAATTGGCAGGCATACGAATACAACTGCTTCCGCTTGTTTTAGTTGTAATGTGTGTTTGTGCCTTGTTTATATAATATTCATGGCCATTACACTTAATGTATGGAAAATACATTTATTGTCGTAGCACAAATGACAAGACAAACGAGTGGACAGAATGAATATATTGTAAAGATTTGGTTCGTTCTTTTGCAATGTATTTCCAGTTAAGATTTTATCGTCTACTTGTTGACATTTATTAGTATTATTATTTTCTTCAATTCATGTATATATATATCAATGTAAAATCAAAATAAATACAATTATTGCATCGGGGGTGGGGGTGGAGGTTGCATAAAAATAAATTAACATCAAAAAAAAAAAAAAAATTATTTAACAAATATTGTATTATTTAATGAAAAATTTTTTTTTCCTCCATAACATCTATACATTATAAATGATAATGTGTAGAGCATTTCAAAGTATTGGTATTATGAAGACATCTAAAGAAAATAATATAAATTTTCGTGAAGCAAAATCCAGATATTGTATAACACCCTATTAACATTCATAATATATATATCTTTCATGACGGTAAAGCAATGTTGCCCAAGGACTTTTCTTTATGTTAATTAATACAATATTTGTTGTTAAATAACTTTTTTATGTATATTACTGGTGGTATATTTATAGATCAATAATTGATGCAGCATATGTATGTATAGAAGGAAATTAACCAGCAAACATGCGCTGTTCAAATTTAGTTTTAAATCTATGCGCACTCGCCCATGAGTAAGAGTTTTAAAAACACAAGTGAATCACTTGTGCTTAGAGTTTATTCTTATATATGCCAACCCCTGCTGATTGTACTTAATTCAGGGCTTGAACCTATTCTGTGCCTGATGTTTTAATTAACAACTGACTTGTATAAATTTTGATAGTATCTCACAGGGAAGAGAAAGTCTCTCATTTTAAATTATCTGGGATTAAACATATATTAGATTAAAATATTCATAAATCAATAATTTAGAACAGCACCTGTGTGTAATCACATAGAAGGAAATTAACCTTCAAACATGCACTGTTTAAATTTAAAGTTTTAAATCTACTCATGTTTTTGGTGTGCTTAGATTTAAAACTTTAAATTTGAACAAGGCATATTTGAAGATCAATTTCCTTTTATGTGATTACTATTAGTATAGTAAATTTTATAAAGTTAATTCTGGTTGGACGTAAGCAATCTAACGGTGTTTCTTTGAAAAGTTAACCTTGACAATACCAGATGCTATTTCGTTGAAACGTTGGGAAGTAAGCAAAAATAACACATGGTTTAACCCAAAAACTACTTTATTTACATCATAAACCGTGAAAACATTAAATATAATACTATATAATGAGTAAATTTATAGATATTAATTTGCATAGTAGCTCATCAAATCATTGTAACATCATGCCCTTGCAGGACACATATTTTTTGAAACAGATTTTACTATCTGCCTTATGGACATTTGCAACTAAAGAGATATATATTATGATAAATTTAATATGTGAGAGATTTTATCATAAAATCGAAAATAATATTGTGCTTAAACAATTTTATGTAATATTAAATTCTAAAGTAAGAATTTTAAGTTTTATTGTAATACCTTTATTATAGTCGTAATATTTTAAATGAATAACTACTTTTCATAATTTAGATAATGTCTAAAAATCTTAAGTTTCAGCTATTAATACATAGTTGAATTTCAGATAGGAAATGAAATATATATATCCTGTATGGTCATTTGCGATTTTTTTTCCCAACGTTCTTGCTGGATCTATTACGCAAATTATCATCTATGTATTTACACAATATATTGTCGACATACTAAAGGATTTTCATTATAATGTTTTAGTGTGCATTTGCAAATTTTTTAAATTTTATTATAAAAATTGCTGAGAAGTTTAGATTAGTTTAAAGGTTATATAGTATGACAATTATTTAAAAAAAAAAAATTAAAACGATATATATATATCTTTATTAGATTTGTTTAGGAAATACCATCAAAAGCAACTTATCGAAGTAGCAAAACAAATATCATTGAAATTGCAATACGTCGAAGATTTTTAAGAAGTAAATTGATTACTTTTGTTATTTTGTCGGGAACTATTTTTTTATAAACTAATTAATGATTTACATTAGCAGTTCTCATCACACACGCAACCTTGAAAGCATGTGTTGCGATCTGCTATTCTTGTTCTTAAAGTAATAGAAAAACTATTTAAAATATTCGTGTAAAATCAAATTATTATTTAATAATTATATATTTTATTGTACCGTTGACATGAAATTGAAATATGATCAATCCTACTAATTAATTGTCAAAAAAAGCAATTGTAGTGACTAGCGTGCAATTTAAAATAACGTTACTAAAAATAAAATTATGAAATTTGTTTAAATTTGTCATAAAGATATAAAAAACAATTGTGATCTCCATTTTAGCATAAGATGTGGTAATGAAAAAACCGTCGAAAATTTTTAAAATGCGCAAAGAACAAATAGAACACATATTAAGCTCCAAAAGAACTTTTGTCTATTGTAAGAAAATTTTTAATTAATTAATGTAGTTGTGGAAATAATTTCGAGTCAAAAAACAGTATGCTTAAAATGTTTCAGGCCGAAGCTACACTACAGTTCAAGCTACCAATAGGGCTGTAGATAAATAGTAGTAGCACTATGTTGAAATGAACGAAGAAAAAAAAAAAGGAATGTAAAAGAGTGCTAGTAATATAAAAACTGTTAAAAAGCATAACTATTGACAAGTCCTCTAGGAAAGATATAAAATAAAATACTAACTAAGAGAAAAATCACGAGCAGAACAACGATAACAGCTTAATCAACAAAATGTTTATATTTATCTATGGAGAGTTAATTTGTCATCTAAAATGAGGTTTGAGTTTATTTATCTAAGGATAACATAATCTTACCCATAGTTATCACTTACTATAAATTTAAATAATTGCATTTTTATTAACGAAACTATCAAAGTTGAATTGATACAATGATCTACAACTCGGACTAGAAGAATTATCTACACCTAAATTCGTTCCATCGGTCAGCTCTATTAAACACATGGAAAAGTTGTACACATATTAGTGTAATCAGATTCTTCAGTTATAACAAAAAACATCACATGACTTTCCCTGCTTAAATTTGTTCCAGAGCCGTCTGTTTTGGCTTGAGTCGTGAGTGATATTAGACAATAATGCTACAATCCACGTCCTATGATTAATTTCTGGCTAATAACTTTCATTAGTGAAGAGTTCTAGACTAAACCTCACATGATCATCATTTTCTATGCTTGTACAAGTTTGTTAAAATAGTAACAAACTCTCCATACAGTAGTGCCTCCCAGTGCAAACCATACCAATCAATGGATGCAAGAAGGTTTGTGTATAAAATCCCTATCTGGTGCCTACTCATCCAATATCCCTAAACTAGTTTCTAGCTGTGGCTTTCATCAGTGAGGAACCTTGGACCTGAGAGTATTGCACCTAGATCTTAGGATCTAATGCAACTCTCTAGCAGCTACATTTACCTTTTTATTTAATTACAAAGGTAGAATCCAAATGTTTTCAATCCAAATTTATTCAATTGTGAAATCATACAGATCTGGACACTGGATTCAGATCTGTATAACTCTGCAAGTGAATGAGCTTGGATTGAAAACGTTTTTCTGTTTTTATTTTGGACTCATAGCTTCGTAATTAAATAAAAAGATAAAAAGTTGCTGTTGGAGGGTTGCATTAGATCCTAAGATCAAAGTGCAATGTTCTCAGATCCAAGGATCCTTACTGATGCGCAAGCTATAAACTAATCTGGGCATATTGGATGATTAGGCACTAGATAGGGATTTTATGTACAAACCTTCTTGCATCCATTGTTTACTATGGCTTGCACTAGGTGGCTGAAGAGTTTGACACTGAGTTCTAGACTACTTCCACTTGTACCTCCTATTGTTACTTTCTAACTTCTGTCACGATTAAGCTAATATTGTAAAAGCGTACATTGAATGTAAGGAGAGAGAATTCAAATGAATAAAACATTTTATATTTTGATGATATACACCTGGGTCTCTTTTTACGCGGACTTATTTAACACGATTTTGAAGTTACGCGATTCGTGTTTCACCGGAAGTCTAACTCCGATATTGCGCTATTACTTTAAATAATAAATTTTGCGCACTTACGTTATATTGAAAGTAATAGCACATTATTGAAATTCGACTTTCAACTTAGTAATTTCAATATTTTCAGTGCTTTATAATAGTAAGATTTTATGCAATAATGAAATTAAAATCATGATTTCCACATTTTATGTATACACACATTAAATTTTACAAGATTATAATGTAAATTTGTTCAAACATTGTGCGCGTTAATTTTGCATTTTAAATCACATTCTGTTTTTGCTTTTTAAAAAAGAACGTTTAATCAATTATTAATCATTTAGTGTCTGCAAGTTTATTTTTAAAAGATGAGTAATAGCAGTGGGCACAATTAAAATTGAAAATTAAAGACAAAAATAAGAATTTAATTTTTAGTTGTTAGATTAATTACTAATTACGTTGTCACCAGAAAACCATTAATTAACACAACATGAGAGTGACGTTGGTGCTAGTTGTATTTCATCTTGTGAAGAATCTGATTTTTTTATCAGTTTGCAAACAAACCTGTTTACCAGCAAATAGCGATAATAATTAAAATGTGTATAAAAAAATATAAATTACTGTAAATTATGCATAAAAATATATTGTTTTGAATAAAATTAAATATTATAGTTAAAAAAAGTTTGTCTTGTATCAATTTTTTTCAAATTTGAAATTTTTTATTAGTCATATTTTATTTCCTTATTTTTTTTTTTTGCACGAATTTTAAAGTAAATTTTACGTTGGTGCTTTGCTTTTACGCGAGTTTTGAAAAATCACAGTCCGTATCCCCCCTTTTTCAAGGCAAGTTACGTCTATTTTTGCACGATTTCGTTTGCGCGTGTTTTCTGAGGAACCTATCTATCGCGTAAAGCGAGACCCGGGTGTATATTCTAGTCAAAAGTGAAAGGATATCTACAGCTAATATAAAGTTGATATCACCCAAAAAATAATTGCCAGCCTAGTGACAGATCTGTGTAATTATATAAGCAAGTTGTATCTGATTCAAAAGTTTAGTCTGTTTTTGAATTTCAAGCCGGTAGGTTAATAATGTAAAGGAATTGAAGGTAGTTAGTAGACGTGCATGTGTAAATAATCTAAAACTTCTCTTGATGAAAATTACTATCCAGAAGCTAATCTAGTGCCTGTCGATTTCTCAAGCTTACCAAGATAGTTCTGGAATAAATTGAGTGAATATCTTCACCTAAAAGTCTTCGTCATTATTTGAGATATATATAGTAATTTAGTCGGGCAAAAAAAATCAAGAATCAAACATCTAGTGGTAAACTTCTTCAGATAATAGTACCTAGAAATATTTATATAAATGATATATATTAATTAATGAATGAAACTAAACATAGCGTAATGTTGTCCTGAAACCTAATATGCAAATACATGCGCAATATATAGAATCTGATGCAAGTAAAAATTGGCTCGGCAATTACATAATAGACAAAGCACTGCTTCCATATACCCTTACGTGGATAATATAAATTGGTTCGTTAGTACAATTAACTATTTTTGAGTCATTTGAAGTAGTGATTTAAAATATAGAGACAAAGTGATGAATGAAAGTACATGTTTGAATAGAATTAGTCAGACAGGATGTTTTTATAAATTAACTATCGATTATGTCGTTAATTTTGGGAATAAAGAAAATTCTGAATTTGCACTTCGTAACTTCCAACCGTTATTAATATTTAAAAAGAAGAGCTGAAAAGCATACATGAATAAAGAGTCAATAAGAATACATGCTTGCCATCATATCATTTAATCAAATTAATACCCTGCATGGTTTGGCGCAGTCGGTAGAGCATCCAATTTGGGATCAGGAGAACCCAGGATTAATTTTGGTATTTGCAGGTCATGCGCTCAAACTTCTTATGAACTCATATATATATATTTTTTATAATACTTCTTTCATATATACTTCAATGCAAACAAATTTTTTTAAAAATTTCTTTATTTTCCTTACAGTTTCGACTGTCCAGCAGTCTTCATCAGAGCTTTTCAAACCTCCTCTGCTTTGAACTCCTGAGCAATAAAGCCATATGCGGGTTTTTTTTTTAATAAAATAAGGTTGGATTATTTTTAAAAAACAAACAAATATCATTCGATTAATGTTGATTCAAATCAAAGATATTACATATTATAAAACTAATACACTGGTTGTAGTCTAAATGAGATGGATGTTAATCAAGTATCTTTCATTGCCATTGCATTATGTAAAGATCAGAAAAAGAGAAATTTGATAGAATGTTATTTTTTTCACTATGTATAAAACTGAAGAATTTTTTTTAAGCTTTTATTTACCTAGAGTGATATATAGATTCAACTAAATGATTATTTGTGATTAAATAAAGCAGGATATTTAGGATAATTGGATGGTTGAGATCCCCAAGATAATCTGTTTTGTTCAGATGCTTGACAGTTCGGTGGTTGTAAACAGACATGATTGCAACGTGATGCAGCCTTCGTCAGTGATGAGGAATATAAAATAGAGGCAAAACTTTTTATACAGTAGTGTCACCTAGTGCAAACCAGAGTAATCAATGGATGTAAGAAGATTTGTGCATAAAATTCCTATCTACTGCCTGCTCGTCCAATATACTCAGACTTGTTTCTAGCTTGTGGCTTTCATCAGTGAGGAACCTTGGATTCAAGAGGATTGAACCTTATGTAAGGCATAGGAATGGTGATCATGCGATGAAGAATATGCTTTAGGTTTACAAAGCATCGAGCTTACGATTTGATTTTGTCCTTTAACCGCATTATACAAGTACAAATTAAAGATGAAATTTAGTTTTAGTTCTCTCTTAACTTGTAACAATATTATAATACTTAAAATAGAAAATAAAAAATTATTGAATTTCTTAATAATTAAAGGCAAAAGAGTTAATGAATTTTTTACAATTAATTTTCAGTACACAAAATGTAATGTCTGGGTTATATCTTTCTTAATTTTATTCTTTTTAAGATTAAAATTATGTATACCGAGACAAAACAAAAAGAGAACTTCTTTGGCCATATGTTTATCTTTTTCCAGTATTTTTCTTTTTTATTTAAATCTTTTCTAATTTAACTTAGTTTACTTTGTCAATTTTTTTTTGTCTTTATTGTTTGATTGTTATAATTTTTTTTTTTTTACTATAAATATAGAATTTTTTTTCATTGTTATTTTCATTTCTTTTGATTTTATTATGTATTGAAATTAATAATATTTGTTGCGATACTTCTGCCATTTAAACTTCAAAACAATATTTTTATAACTTTTTTTTTTTTTCATTAGGCCAAGACACAAGCAGGGAAGAAACCTCCCGGAAAACGGTAAGAATTAATAAAAAAAAAAGTTCCAATCTTTTTTCTTGCCCGATTGTTTTTCAAGCATTAATTGTAGCTGACATAGATAAAACGGCATGTAAATAGCTTTCTATAGAGCAAGCGCTTTCCTTCAGCTTTTCTCTTATCTATAGCAGTTCAATAAAATATTTAACAGGTTTATCAATTGCTGGGCGGTGAGAATTTCAAATATTTTTTCGTTCCTTGTTTTTACCCGTTAATTAAGATTAGAGGGTAAATTAGCTAGTATTCATTTATTGATGTCTATGGATGGTGGCAATATGCTCTCCTTATACCATCTCATTAGATATATGAAGTGTGACAATTTAATTCCCAGAAGGCACCTTTATAAAATATACATCTGGAAGTGTATACTAGTGGCTACTTACACCTTCAAAGTAGTCCTCTTGTGCATCTATAGATTGATTAAAACAGCGTTCCCATTTTTGGAAGCACACCTGAAACTCATTTTCACGAATACTGTTGAGCAGCTATCTCGCCTTCATTTGGATATCAGTTATAGTAGAAAATTCTTTGTCCTTTCAACACAGTTTTTAACTTTTGGAAATAATCAAAAACGAGAGGGATCTAATGATGCAATTGTTTTGTTTTTTTTTTGACCAAAAAATCTCTCAGTAAGTGCTCTATGATTTGGATCGTTGTTCATCCATCAAGATCCAAGGCACAAACTTTGCAGAAATCTTTCTCATGCTCAATTTTTATTCAAAATTAGCCTGTTTCTTGAATAATCTGCAATTCTTCAGCTATCAATCTCACATTTGCTTGTCTCTTCGACCGTATTGCATTCTGCACTTGTTAATATTAATGCCAGTCATTGTTGTTTTTGGCTGTCTGCTTCTGGGATCATTCATTAAATTCTCTTGTCAATCTTTGAACCTCTTATGCCATTCGAACATATCCTGATTTCTTCATAGCATCTTTGCCGTATGCCACTTGCAACACTTGCAATGTTTCAGTAGCACGTTTGCTGATTTTCACACAAAATTTGATATTAATATGTTGCTCAAAATTTCGATCACTCATTTTTACACCAAAGCGTACGCACAGATATTTATTATGCTCTTAATAGATAACCATCAATTTAGCTCTATCAGTTTGAAATTTATACATTTGTTAGTTTAAACATGTTCAAACAAGAATACGATGTGATTTCAATATAATTACATCATGGGTGATATGACACGAGCATTCCGGGAATTAAATTGGCATACTTCGTTTATACAAAATTTGTTATATCTTTAAATTTGAATTATTTAATTTCTTTCTTTCCTATGACACAAAAATTCATTTGGGTGAGTCGTATATCTATATTTTAATAAAAGTTCAAAAAGATTCAATAACAAACTAATAACAAATTTTTAAAAGGTTTTTGACAATTTTTGTTGGGATTGTTGTTTTCTTTTAAGTAGTCTGTAAATAAGCAATATCTTTATCAATTTATCACCTTTCTTTTTAATTATTTCAGTAATGTTTAATAGGTTTATATTGGAATTCAATTTTACAGTGTTACACTTACAGTAATGTATTTTAGAAGTAATGTCTACCCAAGTTATTTAACGATCTCTATCAAATTAGTTTTTCATTATTGTAATAACTTTCCATCTGCTGCTGAATAATCTTTACAATTTCAATGATTCTTATTTCCATTAAAGAGCATTCAATAATAATACTTATCATATAGTGATCACTGAATTTTACTAGCACAGTATCAGATTGTAATTCTATTTAGAAGGTAATAAACCGTCTTCATTAACGCCATACTATAATTAAATCAGCGTTGTTAAATATGAGGATACTTTCATTTGAACCTCAAAATAAAGACATTGACAAAATAAGAATGACCATCTTATTTTTAAACCTAAATGTATTTGTATGGGCCAATCTTAATATATTTATGATCTCATTTCAAGATACTTAAGATATAAGATATGGCCATTCTGATTTTCTCAATCTTTATCTTGTGGTTGGAATGTGAGTATCCTCACATTTAACATCGCTGATATAATATATATGGTGCTAGTGAGGAAGGTTCATTTACTTTTAAATAGAATACTTATTATAATAAATAGTTTGCATGCCAACTTTCTTATTTTAATTACAAACTTTTAATTTTTGAAGCAATCTTCCACTTGTTATATTTCATTTAATAAAATAACATTGAAGAATGCCATGAAATATATTGGAAAATTGAAGGATAAGAAAAATTTCAGTTTCTTAGAGCAGTCCTCAAATTGATATAAAGACTTCCCTGGATTATCTAGAAACGTTTGCAGCCCCTGAAAGAAAAAAATTTTAATAGTGACATACGCTATTATACAATTTTTTTGTATTTATATAGCATATTTTCCCTTTTCCAAAAAATGGACTTTCTAATCCACTATTTGCATATATTTAAATATTTGTCACCTATATATTCCATCTTTTTCAGATGACTTTTTCGCTATGATTATGAGATAAAACTTCTCAAAAGAACTTAGCCACTTATTATTACAAGTCAGATCTTAGCTTTACTATTAACGCATTCCAGTGTACCTAGACATAGTATTTGTTTATTTAAATAATTTTTTTTTTTTAATTGTAATACAAAATATTTAAAGAATTACAAAAGCTGTAAAGTTTGAAACACAAATCTCAATAATAATTAGAACAAAAATTGAATTTTCTAACAAAAGAGATTTTAATAATAATTTAATGCGATGGATGTGTTTGAATATTGCTACACAAAAAATCAGTATCGGGTGAAATATTTGACACAGCATTTCTATGATTTTTTTCAAGGTTTTTTTCTGATAAACAAGGTCTATGTTTATTTTTAATTAGTATTAGGGATGAAAATGCAGTTTCGTAGATGTATGGATGCAAATGGAAACAATATTTATGGCTATGATTACCAATAAGAATATTAGTTTTGTTACAGGATCAAAATTTTTGTCAAATCCTTATTACAAAATTCTGGTTCAGTGGTTGAATCTGTTCTCAAGTCAGTTATTGTTGAGATAACCACAGGAGATTTCTAAATTGTAGGAATGGAGAAAATGACATTCATATCCAGTCATGGTCTTTATTTTCATTCAAATTAGAGAAATGCTTCATTTTAAAAAAAAATCAAATTTGTGATGTGAATTAATAATAAATTACTCTTTTACTTTCTGCTAATAATAAAATTTGATTTTCTTGTGAGAAATTCATGGAGAGATACAAAGGTTTCTTGCATTATTATCCCTAAACCTTTCTTTAACCATGCAGAAAATTTATGTTGAAATGCTTGCAATTTTGTATTTAGCGTTAATATATTAGTACTTTTCCCTTGCAGAGAAAGATTCGATTTACTTTTTCGAAAAATTCTGTCAGGTAAGAAAAAAAATATATTCAATTTTGATCATAAAAACGAGAAACTAAAGTGGGTTTTTTGCCGAGAAGAAAGATTTGTAATTTATTTTTTAATGGTAAAACTTTTTTAGAACTTTAAGGGGTGGGGGGATATCTTATTTCTGCATGATATAAAAGAGATTTATGATTGGAGTCCATATCTCTTGGCATAATATTTGAAGAAGGCCTGAATTAGTGGCATTAATTTTTATGCTCTTGTGGAAACTTTTGATAACTCTTACTGATTTTTTTTCATATGTTGAAATACTAGGTTTTCTCTGTGGATAATGAATACAATGTATGTCTTACGTTCAGACAAACTTTTAATTCTATCATTCCTGAAATTCTGCCAGTCATCATTAGAGCTCCATCGGTGCATATCACAATGCATTTTCGCCATTCAAGCTCATTTTTTATAAAAAAAAAAAATTATTTACTTCCTTCAGATATATTTCTTTAGTTGCTTTGGAGAGATTTTTACAAAACACAAGGTCTTTCATGAATTTTTCAGACTGTAAAAGTATCTGACAAAAAAAAAACATTAAATTAACGTCATTTGTATTGTCAGTTAATTCGTCAAATTGTATAACAAATATAGTACCTTTTTTGATTCATGATATTGTTGGCTATTCTTTTCTTGGCTCATTGGACACAGGAATTTTTTTTAAAAGGGTTTGATATTTCAGAATCATAAATAAATTTGCAAATTTTTATTGCCGCTTATAAGATGAAATTTCCAATTGTAAAAATTTTTTTTTGCTTTTGTCAATTAGTAAAACATTTTTGAAAGAAACTTTTACTAATCTGTAATTTAATTTAGAATGCTTTGAAAAAACTTAGTTTGCCATTTGAATTCTTCAACCTTTCAGAAAATTCTACTCTTAAATTCTTTATGCACAGTGTCTAAATTATGATGAAGTTTTCCAGGTCTCAGACAATCATTCGACAACTGTTTTCGGCAGATTACACACATTGTCTTGTGTGCATCATTATATGAAGGCACAAATCCATATTTCAAGTAATAAGGATCATATTTAATTAGCCTATTCATTCAGTGTACTGAATGTTTTTTATATAAGTAAGTAGAGGGATTTGAACTTAAGATTTTTCAGTCTATATTTTTCAGTATATTCGTCTTCCACTTCATCTCAAATAACCGATACACATGACCACACACATGAGAAAAAAAATAGATGATCCCCAATATCCGTATTTTGTGCAGGACCAGAACTATACCTCTAGAAATTCCACTGGGTGGAATTTTGGCACTGTTATTATTGAATATTTATTCTAAAAATGTAATAAATTATATAAAACATTCAAACTTACCGATATATATTGATGATATAAAATTGTTCAAAATAATTATAAAGATTTAAGTTTATTGCAAAATGATATTAATAATTTCTTAAATTGTTATAAAGATAACTATATGTTGTTAAATATTAAAAAATGTATTGTCTTATGGATATCAAAATTATACATAATGATTGTAGGTAGTTATTATAATAATAACTATTAAATAAATTACAAAAATAGTCATAAAGACTTGGATCTAACTTTTGAATCTAATGGATTTATTAATACTCCGGTTAAACCACTAAACGTCACATGATCACCATCTCTTATACTAGCACATAATTGTTATTAAACAAGGCAAAACTCTCCATACAGTAGTGCCACCCTGTGCCAACCAGAGTAATCAATGGATGCCAGAAGGCTTGTGCATAAAATCACTATCTAGTGCCTACTCATCCAATATCCCCAGACTAGTTTCTGGCTTGTGGTCTTTGTCAGTGAGGAGCCTTGGATCTGAGAGCACTGCATCTAGATCTTAGGATCCAAGGCAACCCTCCAGCAGCCATCTTTTATCTCTACTTAACTACAAAACTATGAGAATGAAATTGAAAACATAATAATATTTTCAATCTAAGTTCAATAGCTTATATAGTCATATGGGTCTGAACTCAGCTCAGCACCCATACATTTTGGTGTCTTTGGCTCTTTAACAACCATAGCCACCACTATCCTATTAGGCAGGATTGGTGTTAAACCACTAAACATCACATGATCACCATCTCTTATACTAGCACATAATTGTTATTAAACATTACTCTGGTTGGCACAGGATGGCACTACTGTATGGAGAGTTTTGTCTTGTTTAAATTGACATTGAAATCTGCTTAGGAATTATTATCAAGTTAATTATCACTGGCACAATTCAAGTCATTTATGAGATAATTCCCACCATTCTGGTATTCGTTCTTCTTGTGAAGTCGATATCCGTCCATCCATAACTCTTTATTGATTTATTCTTGTGGGACTTCTTGATATAAATATATTCTAAAAATAAAAAGTTTATCAGTCCTTAACTTTTTGTATCTTAATTTAATCATAACAATCATCATTATTTCTTTTCACATTCTTTCATTTTTTTAAAATAACTTAGCGGCTTCAGTTTATTACATTACTATATTTATCTCTAGATATTGGTCTTATATCATATTTTGTTTTCTGAGTTATAATTTGTAATTTATGTGTGTATGGTTTATTCTAACAGATTTAAATTTTACGTTACTATAGTTTACCTATCATGGTGAGTCTCGTGCTATTAGTCGTTTGTCTGTATTGACTACAATACTAGGTTGTGTCTTTGTCAGCAGGTCCATCTTTTAATTACAGGAACTGCAAATCTGAACCATTATTTTTTTATTTCTAACTTTTTATTTTTTATCTTTGCCTCTGTCTTTATTTATTTTTTCTTCTGAAATTAGAATAGCCACATATTCATTTATGAATGATGAACAATGACCAGAAATGCAAACTAAAGCCAAGCTTAGATTATATAGATTAGCTTTCTATCAATAAAAGTTAAGTTTACATACATTGATGGCATTGTTTTTGAAACAGTATATGATACCAGCAGGAACCAACGACATTGTTTTTGAAACGGTATGATACCAGCAGGACCAAAGATACATTTATAGCAACTTTTACCCCTCTACAAATTGTATTTCAGCAACTATTATCCCTGTGAGTATGTGTGCTGAGAATATACAATTTGTGTAACAGTTTCGTAGGGAAATTCAAACAAAAACCAAGTAATATTTAATCACTTTTTTTAAAAAAATATTGATATGTGAATCATTTCTGTCTAATTTAGTTTACATATATGCAAGTGTACAAAATTTGACATTTAAAACTGAAATTTATAATGTTTTCCTGAAGGTTTGTGATGATGGTATTGTACTTGTATTTATATATTAGACTACTAACAGTTAAATGTATGTAGAATATTTAAAGAAAATTAATTTTTTCTAAACACATTCAATACTTATACTAGATGAATAGTCCAACATATAAATACAACTGAAATTTATAATGATGAGAAAAATATTTTTAATTAAATTGTGAAAAATAAACTTTTTAGCCTTAATTTTACAATTTGTGTGTGTGCGATTTTGCTATGTTATTTACAAATTAACTGTATATGCTTTCAGATAAATGATTCTGATAAAAACTTCATTGCACGTGTTAATCGTTTATTTTTGTATTTGTTTTTATTTAGCCTGTTAGTTCAGTATTTGCTTCTGCAGGTAAGAAATTACTTTTACAGAAAGTTAACTTTTATATAGTTATATAACTTTTTTCTCTACCTCTTTTTTTTTTTTTTTCATTTGCGCATATCTGCCTTTATATTTTAAATGTAATATTATGTCTCGTTTTTAAATGAAATTTTATCATTTAAAAATTTAATTCATTTAGTAATTAAAATTACTGTTAGATTTTTTTTCTTTGTCGTGTGTTTATGGTTTGGTTGTCATTCGGACAGATATAACATCTGATTGGCTGTCAGATAAGTGTTATAACGAGCGCAATGAGATTTTCCAGTATCTCAATTTAATTTCAATTTCATCTATCTGCGCTTCGCAAATTAAATATTATTTACATAATTTACTGCTAGTTATATTATCTAAAAACTGCTGCATGGTAAATCGTAGGATTTCACGCTGTACATTTATAATTTAAACTCATTGAGTTAATTGTGAAGATATTTAAAGCTTCACGCTTTCAAATCTAAATACTTATGACTGGCTTAGATATATAGAAAGGAAAGTAGAGAGAAGGAGGGCCGCCCTTTTCTCGTAAATTCTTTGTTGTGTGTTTATGGTTTGGTTGTCATTCGGACAGATATCATAACATCTGATTGCTCTCAGATAAGTGTTATAATGAGCGCAATGAGATTTTCCAGTATCTCAATTTAATTTCAATTTTTATTAGATTTTTTTGTCATATATTTAGGAAGGATACTTTTTATGGGTTATTAAATAATTGGAAATCAGATATAGAATATGTATATAAAATAAATATTGTTAATAATAGAGAATTAGAGGAATAAATTTGTGTTCAGGGGAAAAATTATTTAAGTAAGAAATGAATAAGATGAGAGACGAGGCAATGAAAAATGATTATCCAATTAAAATTCTTAATAAATTATGTGGAAAGAAAAATACTGAAAAAATAAAAAGGAATTTGAATATAAAAAAAAGATAAACTCCTAGGAAATTCTATATAGTAGTTATAATGTATCAAAAAATACTTTTTTTTTTAATTAAAAAGATTATGAAGGATATAAATAAGAAATATAGAAAAGAATGTAATTTATTTTTGAAATCAGTATATAAAAAGAAATTCAATTTAGGAAATGTGATAAAGGAAACAGAAGATAGGAATGTTGAAAACATGAATGGAATTTATAGGATTGAGTGTTTAGAATGTAAAAAAGGTAATAGGAATGTAACATATATAGGTACAACAAAGAATAAATTAAAGACAAGGTTAAAATAACATTTAAATGACAGAAATTCAAATGTTAATGGACATATAAATTTTAAGATAAGTGTTGTATTTTTGTAAAAATTGCATACAAGTTCAGTGCACTCCACAAAAACTAGAATTTATTCTAGAGATTGTTTTAGATTGCACACTGATAACTGAGGAATTTAATTAAAGCACTAACATAATAGCGATCGACAATTCCAATAAATATTTGCTGATTGCAAATATTTCTAGATAAGAGGCCTTACCTTATTGGACAATGTAATTAATTGTTGCAGTTATCAGAAAGCTATAAAAAGAGTAGGTAACAACTACGTCAGGCAATTCGAATGCATCTCCAATAGTCTTTTCTGTTCAATTCTGGTAGGAGAGATCTCGCATCAGTGCTTCGGTTAATGTCCAGCTCTCAGTGGAAATGTAGTTCACGGGTATAGCTGATAGGACCCACAGAGATTGGGAGACCGTAGCCTGAGGAAACCGTCTGGATAGCAGCTGAATAAAGAGTTTAGTTTCCAGCAGTTTTCAAGTGGAGTTACTGGTAGACTGTTGTAGAGATGGAAGCTGTAAGGAGCTTAAGGTCAGTCGCAGTGCTATACTACGAAGCGTTCATGTGCAGCTAAACTGGATTGGGGCCAAGGTATGGGTAAACCTAGCCCATTGTGAACTGTTTTTGTAGCAGCCAGCCTGAATGTACATCGAGGGAATTGAACATTAGTGAACTATAGAGATAGAGTTGTTGCAGACTATTCGCTATTCTGATTACTTAAAAATTGTGAGTCTTTTATTGTATATATTCATTTGCTGGCCGCTCAGTCATACTTGCGTGCACAGCAATAAGAATGTTGGAAAAAGTGAAATTACATAAAGAGAGAATGATAAAAGAAAATTTGTATATAAAAAAAGAAAAACCTATTTTGAATAGAATGAATTATGTAAATGATACATTGAAATAAAAACAAATTAAAATTACATGAAAAGGTATTGGTTAAAGTAATAGGTTAGAAGTATAAAAAGGGCAATAAGAAAAAAATATTGGTATTTTATATAAAGAAATGTGCATGTAAAAGAAAAAAGTTTGGAGATTGAAGAAGTAAGTAAGTGTAGATTATATAATGTAAAAAGATGTATTGATAGATGAAAGAGAAATATTGTTTTTTTATGATAAGGGCATATAAAATTTTATATATTAGTTTTGTATGTAATAATAATGATGTAAATATGCATTTTTAGAGATCCTTGAAAATGACTACAAGAAAAAAGTAGTTGAAACATTGGATATTAAGGGTGTGAATATGTATATATGTTGGATGAAGAAATAAAGTTTTTAAATAGAAAAAAGAAGAGGATATAATTTAATTTAATTGAATGAAAAGAACATTATATTCTTTTTAATATTATGATATTTTTACCAAAAGCACTCCATCCAGGTTTAATTCTACAATTAAAATCGTTCATTATATTTTTTCTATATTAATAATCTCTATCTGACCAAAGTATTTGTAGTTGATAATTACTTCTTGATTATCCGAATATGTACTAAACATTGCTTTAGGCCCTATAGTGTTTACATTTAGTCCTACTTTCTTACTTTTATTTGGTAATTTTTTGCGACATTTCCTGAAGCAATAGTTACAAAAACCATCAAATCATTGCGACATTTATATGATGTAAATAAGATCCTAATAAATAAATAATTATCACTTCCAAATATCTGTAATTGCAAAGCGGAAGTAACTATCTTCTGCAGAGTTATGTAGCGTCATTTCTGTCTTTGGGCTCTGTTGTTATATAAGCTTAGTTTTTAACTTCGATTTTCAATTTTGTCTATTGTTTTAATTTATGTACTATCGACTAAATGTTCTACAATCACCATTAATATGTTGAACTCTGTTATATAAGCTTTGTTTTTGACTTGATTTTTAAATTATACGGTGAATTTTGTCTATTGTTTTAATTTATGTACAGACTAAATACTCTGCAATTATCGTTAATATATTCAAAGGATGATCTTACTTTTAATGACATTTGAACATGAAGTGAAATTTTAGTTTTAATAATTGTAATAATAAATTAATAATCTTAACTTCTAAATATCTAGATGCTACATAACTCCGTGGAGAATAGTTACTTCCGCTTTGCAATTATAAATAACGTTTATTTTATTTTTATTCCCTCTGCTGGAAAAAAGTTTTGGGAGATATGGAATGACCATGCATTTTGATAAATATTTTTCGTAATATAATATCCTGAATCCGTATCTTGATGGTTCAAAATTTTAATCGCTGTAGAAATACTAAAATTAATTTTATATCTAGATTGTTCTTTGGTTTGAGTCTAAAGTTCACTTTAGATAAGTTGTAATTATCTTGATAAATATTTTGTACAACATTGATAGAATGTTAGGTCTTTAATTTCTAATATCTTCTTTATCACCTTAATTAAATATTACATGATCACTATTTCTTATGCTAGCACATAACTGTTATTAAAACAGGCAAAGCTTTCTCCATACAGTTGTGCCAGTCAGAGTAATCAATGGATGCCAGAAGGCTTGTGCATAAAATCCTTATCTACTGCCTACTCATCCAACATCCCCAGACTAGCTTGTGGCTTATTCTCATAGTTTTGTGGTTAAGTAGAGATAAAAGGTGGCTACTAGAGGGTTGCACTAGATCCTGAGATCTAGGTGCAGTGCTCTCAGATCCAAAGCTCCTCACTGACGAAGGTCTGGGGATGTTGGATGAGTAGTCACTAGATAGGGATTTTATGCACAAGCCTTCTGGCATCCATTGATTACTCTGAGTGGCACTACTGTATGGAGAAAGTTTTGCCTGTTTTAATTAAATATTACTGCTGCATTTTTCTAAATTATCTGGTACATCTTTATCATTCTTCATAGATTTAAATGCATGTTTCACCTCTTCATTTAAAATGCTAGTTATAGGGGATATTTTATTTTCTTAGTCTTTATAATTTTTATAGGTCTACTCATGTTTTACTAATAGTTCTGCCTTTTCTTTTATTGCTGAAAAAACTTGCAATACCAAGATATATTTTTGAAGCTTTTATTTTTTTTTCTTATAGTTTTTACTTATCAATTCACAGTTATACTTTCTTATATTGTTATCATCTTTTTTTTTAAGTACCATTTTACAGAACTCCAGTTATTCAAATCTTCCTTAAAAACTTTTCTCCGGACAATGTGATTCAAAATAAATACATACACAATGTATACTTCAACAGCATAATATGGTAAGCATACTTTCGACTAACTGGTAGTTATATTCATATCAATAGCTTGTGAGGTTTTAATATTCATCCGTCAGCTGCAATTCTGCCCAGAATATTCACTAATATAATAAAATTGAACATCTTCTACACTTAATGATTGATTTTTGGGGAGACTATTATTACGAAGCTTCAAAAATTATTTACCATTTGCTCACTGAACAGAATGGTTTTGAAAAATTTATTATCAGATCATCATTTGAATGTGTTAACAAGATTAAAAACTTGGGCACCAATATGGTCTTGCATCATTGGACATAACAGAGTTATACGGTTCCATTCCATGAAAACTATGTCCAAATAATTAAAGTCACTCTAGTTCAAATCAAGTATAATGTTAAAAAAAAACGGAATTTATTATTGATTACCTAAATTGGATTCATGAATATATTTTTGCCTTATCTAATGCATATATTATAAAATGGAAGAGGGGTGGCCTATGAGTCTTCCTGTGAGCGGCATAATATCTTGTGTCATACTATATTTTTTGAAGAAGTTATATCTATATACTCAAATCAATATGTGATTCATTGATGAGGTCCTGATTTGTGCCCCAGAGGCACAAATCAAGGAAATACAGCAGGTTCTTATACGTACGTCTTCATTAAAATGGGTGATAGAAAATGATAATCTAAAAGGCATAGTTTTTAGATCTATATACTCAGTGTGAATTAAATTATAAAATGTTAGTCAAACCCATCCAAAATGTGAGGGGTATACACTCTCAATTATTAACACCTAAAGCTCACACATATGTTGGATTCAAAACATTTTTATACAGAAACTATCTAATCTGTAAATTCGAATCTGATCGAAAAACTAATATTGAAACATACGTCAATAATTTGCATAACATTGAATACAAAGATTTAGCTCTCATTCAAATAGTTAAACAGTTTTATGCTAAAATTAGGAACAAACCTATTCAAGGTAATGAAAAACCCTGCATATCATTTCCATACATACCTAGGGCTATCAACTGTATAAATAAAGTCTGCGCTGGAACATACTCCTCTCGCCCTCAATCACCTTGTTAACAATATGAAAAGTAAGCTGCCCCCAAGGCAGGATTCCCATGTGGTGTATAAAATTATATGCAACAACACAAATCACCACGCAGTTTATTATGGAGAATTATATGCCAATCTATCTACAAGAATCGCACAGCACAGATACCAATACAATCAAGCTACGATTAATACCGAAGTTAAATCTATTTTCCTCGAACACTCTAAACATGGTCACAGTTTCGAATCTACATCTGCCAGCATTGTCGGCTTAAAAAGAAATAATACTAAACATAAAATTAAAGAGGCCTGGCATATTGCCAACAATGTACATGCAATCAACAAAAAAGAATCCTGCATCCCCCTGTCAAACAAAATGGCTTGTTTAAATTAACTTATTTATAACTTATAGTCAAATTTTATGCAAATCCCCACTCTTGTTTATTCTTTTATAAACATCACAGGTTTCTTTGACAACTATTCCTATGAATATGACTACCAGTTAATCAAACTCATGCTGAGCATACCATAATGTTGGAGTACTAAACCACGTTTTTCTTTATCTATATTTTGTATGTATTTATTTTGAATCAATTTTTCTTAATGGAATGTTTTTAAATATTTTCATTTTTTTCTTTCCTTTATTCATATGTCAACTTATATCACTTGACAATGAGAAAACAGTTTAAACTTTGTGGCTTATTGTTCTAAAGTGCAAAATATAAAATGCGCTAACACGCACGAGCACACAAAACTGAAGATAAATAAAGAAATATTTTATTATATATATTTAATTACTTGGCTAAGCGCTTTCGAGGGTCAGAGCCCTCATATTCATAGTCATCTTGTAAATAGACAAGTAAATTGATTAAGAGCGATGTAAATTTATGCAAATGCGATAGTTACGTATTCCATTTCCTGGATATTTTGTAGGAAGAGTCTTTTCTATTTATGGCGTTGTTATCTCTAACGATAAAGTAACCCTTTTTTATCTTCCTTTTGAGATTGTGTCGCTCTCTGCAAACCACCACGGATCTTTAGGTTGGCAATTGTGACCGGCTGAAGTGCGATGCTGTGCAAAAACTGGACAATAAAAAGTGTCTACCAGGGTTTTATTATAGAAGTATGTGTGTTGGGATAGCCTAGTGGACAGAGAGGTCCTGGTCTCACCATAATACAATGATTTACAATGTTTTTCAGGGTAGGCAATATTATAGACCACCTGAGGTATCAGCGAGGGTAGGTAGGCTGTCTTTAGTATTGATTAGTTTGTTGGAGTTGAGAGGTATCACTAGAGATAAGACGCCATAAATAGAAAAGACTCTTGCTACAAAATATCCAGTAAATGGAATACATAACTCGCATTTGCATAAATTTACATCGCTCTTAATCAATTTACTTGTCTATTTACAAGATGGCTATGGATATGAGGGCTCTGACCCTCAAAAGTGCTTAATCACGTAATTAAATATATATATAAAAAATATTTCTTTGTCTTCAGCTTTGTGTGCTCGTGCGTGTTAGCGCATTTTATATTTTATCACTTGACAATGTGTTGAAGAAATGCTGCTTTCTTGTATCAGCTGTGTTTGTTGCAGTTTTTAGTAGAGTATCAGTTACTATTTTATTAATTTCAGTTTAGTTTAAACCATCTTCATCTGCTGTACTTCCATTTAGATATTTTTTATGCCTATTTCCATTTAGCATTTTTTTTCAAAGTAAAATCACAATATGCAGGTTTTTTTTTTTGTGAATTCCAGAAAACTCTTATCTTCTCTAATTTCTATCACCATAACCATATTTATCCACTACCTTTTAATCTTTCAATCATTTAGAAATTCTGGTATTAAAGTTGCCCATGGCAATTTTAAAATATTTGATTTGACCAAAAGCATTTTGTATATCTATATATAAATCCTCTCACTGAAATCTTCATAATGCCAATTTGTTGGGAAATAAATCTAAATAATGTATATTTGGTATTGTCTATTAAATTGGGTAATAGTATGATAACTGAACCCTATTGTCTGATGGCACTGTTTTTCACAAAATGCACACCAATATACCGTTTTAGCGGCCTTAACTTACGACTGACAGTACAATAAATATTTTTTGAACCATAACAGGCCGCCTAGAGGGCGATGTATTCTATGATTAACATAACAAAATACTATACCCATTGCATTGCAACAGTATTCGTCGAGTGAGCACTCTTGAACTCTCACTACAGTCTGATTTGATGGTGGCCATATTTGAAAGAGACGAAACTGCAAAAATTCATTGTCGGAAATTTTTTAGAAAGCGTAGTGGAATTAGTATTCCATATTAAGAATTGTCATGTTGTCACACTCACTTCCCTACGCTTTTGAACTGCACACAACTTGAAAATGTTCTTTTTTCAGCAGAGTTTTTCCGATTTCGCACGCAAATGCCCGTTTACACGCGAATCCGTGTGAGAACTGTCAAATGTCGTCTGCAAGTTGTCCAAATTGGTCAAAGCTGAGTGAATTCCCAGCCAGCCACACAAGTGGATGCACAATATTGTGTTTCTCCAGAAAGAGAAACTCCTGCAAGTGTACCTATATAGGTCTGTGTAAGGAAAGTTCTTGGTTCGAAGGCTCCAAAATCTCGTTACTTAGAGCTTTGAGGCATCCCTGTTATTTTATTTGCGTGTTACTTTTGGCTGCTGTTTTTATGCCCCCGTAAATGGTGGTGTTTTTTTTTTACTTGTTTTGCTTCACAACTTGTCCAAAGTTTTGTTTCTTTTTGATTCAATAAATTATTTTATGGGGAAACTTGTTGTTCACATGATTATAAAGTAGGTAGGTAATATTTGATAAGTTTCATTAACTGTTAAAATAGATAATATTTATTATACAAAAAAAAAAAAGAAGTGTTTAAGAGTTTATTCAAAAGGCCCCACCAAAAAAAAATAATAATAATAAAATAAAGAACTGTGCGGTAACATAATAAAATATTCAAAAAGAAAATCCAAAAAGAAGTCAATAGTTAAAAATCAAAACAAACCTTCCCCGCCACCCCACCTTCCCCGGCTTAAAAAAAAAAAAAAAGTGTTCTTTAAAAACGAACTGTTTATGTCTTTTTTTAAAATTAAAGGCCCAAAAAATTAAAGAAGAACTTTTTGCAATCATATAAAGTTTTCTGTAGCGTAAAGTTTGAAACAAAAAAAAAAAAAGCTTAATAAATTAACAACAAAAAAAAAAGACGACAATTCAAAATCAAAACAACCCCTCTCCCCTCCACCCTTTAAAAACCAAGTGTTGGTTTATTCAAAAGTACCAAATTGTTGAAGTCTTTCAGTAAATTAAAACATCAACCAAAAAAGTAAATAAGTTAAAAGTAAACAACCAACCTCCCCCCCCCCCACTATCTAAAAACAACAAAGTATTTGTTACCGTATTTTTGTGTAAATAAACTGACGGAGCATTGGCAAAACAACACCCCTACACCATCTAAAAACAAAGTGTTTGTTTCTTTAAAAAAACGAACAAAAAAAAAAAAACGTGTGGAAAAAAAATTTGGTTTACCATAAGTAATATTATGTAAAGAACCTACAGACAGTTAGTCATTAATTAACAAACAAACCAACACCCCTAGACCATCTAAAAACAAAGTATTTGTTTATTAAAAAAAAAACCCCAGATGGAATAAAAAAAAACTTTGGTGGTTTACCGTCCCCGCCGGAAAAAAATTAAAAACCGGTTGAAAAAAAAAAAAATTTTTTTTTACCGTAATATTGTGTAATAAAAAAAACTGGTGGTTTACCATCGCCGACGAAAAAATAATAAAAACCAGTTGAAAAAAAAAAAATCTTTTACTGTAATACAGGGGTCCTCAACCCTATGCCCGCGGGCACCATGGTGCCTGCAGACCATTTTACATGTGCCCGCCGCTATCCGAACACGATAAAAAATTATTTATCTGATACAAATAAATTTAATTTTTAAAATTTCTTATAAGTTATTGTATTATATTGTAATCAAATTGTAGGGCATATTATACGTTTACAGCATAAAAATATAAACATTCATTATATGTTAAAATTTTATTTTTGAAATAATTATTTTTTTGTACATTATGTGTATTATTAACAATATCCAACTATAAATTTACATTGAAAAAATAAATGGTGCCTGCCACCTGGCCGGTATTATAGAATGTGCTCTTAAGTGCAAAAAGGTTGGGGACCCCTGCTGTAATATTATGTAAACAAACAGACAGTCTGTGAATCGGTATATTGATGTGAATTGGGCGAAAAAGAGCGCTATCAGATGGTAGGGTTCAGTATTCATACTTTTACCTTAAATTGAATAATTTGCTTTGCCATTCTATGTAATATACCATGGTCCCACGTAGTGTTGTTTTTCTACTTTTTATTTATAATGAATCTCCCTACCCTATGCTTCCTATATGCCTTTGTAATAAAGTACATGTCCACTTATCAGATCAATTGTCTCTTAATCTTTTTTTCTAATTTCACAAAGTCCAACCATATCGCATTAGTATTAGAGAGTTTTTAACTTCCTGCAGTTTCCTTTCACTTAAAAATAACTTGCAATTGTCGATAACTAAATAAAAGATCATCATCTCATGGTAATCTGGTTCTGTAATCAGGGGATTTTTAACAGTCTCTGTTTTCAACTGCCAACCGTTGTCTTGTTCTCCTAATCAGAAAAATATTTGGGCTTTTGAACTGTAATGCTGGTCAAGACTTTTAATAAAGCTATGGTCTCGAGGGAAACTACAGGTGAATTCTTGATCAGATTAGACTCGAATTCTCACCTGAAGCACAGATGACCATGTTGAAATTACTTTAATCAGATTATTAAAGCAAAATGTATTAGAAAAGTATATAATTCTTGGAAAAATTATTGATGAAAGAAGCAGACAATCAATAGTGACATGGTTGGACTTCATCACAATGAGTGGGATCTTCAAACAAACAGATGTCCAGTCAGTCATTCTGAAGAAATGTTTTTTGTATGATCACCAGTAGACACTATCAGGTTAATGTCAGTTTATAATAATTATAGAAATTTAACCCTATCGGAAATATTAGATCGTAAAATGTTATCTGTAACTTCGCAACATCGCCATACTCTTCTACAATATAACCTTTGTCACATTTTTACTGGCAGAAAACTCTTTTCTATATTTTTTGTTGAATCCCCATAAATTTCTGGAATTTTCTAGTTATTTAATATCTCATTATATATGTTTAATTTCAACTAAAGAATGACATGTCGTAAATTGTAAAGATTTCGCAAGTGTCATTCGTTCAAACATAACAAATGTAATTTAAAGTGATCGTTTAACACCTTCACGCTCTCATTTCCACACGCTTAAGATTTGTCCATACTTTGTTTGGGTCGAAAGAATGGGTGGTTCATTCCATTCTTTCTAAAATACTATATCTTGTGTCTGGGAAAATCGATATTCATTTATAATTTATCTTTAAAGCACATGTGCATTGGCTTAATCGCTAATATCACTATTACATAAAAAACATAGCACTATATAAAATAATATCTCATTGTATTACTAAAGTAATTTTACTGTAAATTATTTTCTTCTTTTCTGATCAAACATAATAAGCGATTGTTATTAATAAATCGAAAGCATGCAATAAATCGAAAGCATGCTAGTCAATACTCATCTTCACACACCCATTCATTCTGCCTTCAAGAAAACTCGACTGATATTTCATTTAAGAGCTGTCAGGCAAGTGAGAAACAAGTTCATACTCTTTCTTGATCTTAAAGTCTGAGGTAAAAGCTGATAAACTCATCATGCGGGCTAATGCATGTTGGCGAGCACCCCATCCATGTTTGCATACTATATGAATAATCACATAGTAATAACAGCTGCAATGATAACATATGGAGTGGACTATTAGGAAATTTGTCCCACTCAATTCCTTTAAAGCCTCCACGAGGAATCAAAGGGTCTCCTTTCAGTTAACGGCAAACTCCTACAGCTGAATATTTTTTAAAAATCAACCTTTTCTCATTCTAGTATTATGTTATATAATAATCTAAAAATTCTACATCTAAACTAAAAAATTAAAATTCTGAATGCAAATTTTTTTTTTAAGAATTCCACTTTTTTAAATATATTAATTAAAAAATTAGAAAAATACTTAATGATATCCTTGCAACATTTTTTAATTTGTTGATCTTAATTTTCATGTAGATAGTGAGAATTTTATAGAAATTTTATGAATAAAATATTTTGTTGTCTAAATGTAAAGATTGCGCAAGATTTGAACGTTTAGGCTAGTCGGATTTCTACTGTTGCGTAATTTTTATTTTTAAAGAACAAATCTTTAATTATGTTAAAAACTTTCCACGGCATATTTTTTTACCTAAACATTTTTTTAACTATCCCCCCCCCCCTCCTATTTTTTTTTTTTAATAATCAGTGAGATCTGTAGTTTGTGTTGCCAATTTTTCACTTCTCTTAAAGATGCTGACTTACAAAGCATTGTATACTTATTAAAAAATGTTTTGATCTCTTTTTTTATTATTATAAAAAGAAGCAAAATTTATATTGTTCTTGTTTTGATTAATTATATACCAATTAATTGGCATTTTTCAAAAACAGTATGCCATTATCAAAGGAATTTTGTAAAACTACTGACGGAAACTTTATGAAAAGGATCTTGAATATATTTTAATTAGAATAATCATACAATTTCAGTGATTGATAGTAATGAATTTTCCTGTATTATTTGGTCATATTTTTTTCATTTATTTGATAAATAATATAAGATCGCTTTTAAATAGTGTGGGGTTGGATCGTATTTCAGCTTTATGTTTCTGAAAAACTGATTGTTTGATATTCAAGATTGAATATCTCCAGGGTAAACTCAATTTGATAAATAATATAAGATCGCTTTAAAATAGTGGGAGGTTGGATCGTATTTCAGCTTTATGTTTCTGGAAAACTGATTGTTTGATATTCAAAATTGAATATCTCCACTAAAGATGGTGAATGTAATACTCTTTGCCTGTGATTGTATTCTGAAACATAATTATTATATACAACATTTAATTATAACAATTGCGTATATGATGGCATATTATTGGCAATACTTTATTTGAAGATCTAAAGAAGTTGTCCTTAGAATATTTGCATTACATTTGGTAAGAAATAGCAGCCAGTTTTGTTTGTAGAAACAATTTGAATCTAATCTTTGGTAGGTTAAGAAAAAAGCTACAGTATGTAATGTCACATTTAGAAAGCATTGGGCAGAATCACGTTTGAGTCTTTTGTTTTTGAACAACTGATAAAATGTTTGATGTTCAAGGTTGAATGTCTCGGGATTGGTAAAAGAATAAAACATACTATAACCACCTTTGTACAAAAGTAAAATTTTTTCCTGGGTATGATCGTGTGCATTATAAAAGTATATACAAAAAACCACAATAGATTTGGTCTTTGAAGAAGTCAACATACATCTGAACATTTCCCTCTCCATCAAAACAATATGTCGTAAATTTTATGAGCAGAATATTTTAGAGTTGAGTTGTCTAATCCATTTTTTTTTTTTTGTTATGAATATTGTGATGTTGAGGCATGGTGGCATTTTTGTTTCATTCTTAACAGTAGCCAATTCTCCATACAGTAGTGCCACCCAGTGCAAAATGAATGCAGGAAGGCTTGCACTGGATGGCGCTACTGTAGGTAGAGTTGGCTACTGTTAACAACAGCTTGTGTAAGGATAAGAAATAGTGATCATGTGATGTTTGTTGGTTTTGTACCATTTCTACCTATGGGATAATGGTGACTTGTTTATGATAAACCAAGGACCCCAAAATGTATAGATGCTGAACTGGGTTCAAATCTATATGACTGTGAGCGAATGATCTTGGATCGAAAATTATTAAGGTGTTTTTATTTTGAGCTCCTAGCTTTATAGTTAATTAAATAGATAAAAGATGGCTGCTGGAGGGTTGCATTAGATCCTTGGATCTAAAATGAGTGCTCTCAGATACAAAGCTCCTCACTGATGAAAGCTACAAGCTAGAAATTAGTCTGGGGATATTGAATGAGTAGGCACTAGATGGGGATTTTATGCACAAACCTTCTTGCATCCACTGATTGCTAAGGCTTGCACTGGGTGGCGCTACTGTATAGAGAGTTGGCTATTATTAATAACAGCTTGTTAAAGCATAAGAACTGGTGATCATGTGATGTTTTGTTGCTTAATTCTTGTAAGTCCATATGTAAGTACATATTATGACTGTGAACATGGAATATTCTTAATTAATATTATTTACAGAAATGAATGCATCTCCGAAGAGATATTAGGTCATTATACACAACAGAAAATTTTTAAAAATTGTTTTAACATTTGTAAGTATATATGTGCATGATTATATACAAAAATATAATGCCTATAAAAGTGATATCGATTTATATGTCGTATCTGCTAATTGATTTAGGTAACAAGCCACAACCCCAGAAGCCAGGCATCCAGACAGCTCCTGATGGTAAGTTGTATTTTTAGTAATCAAAATTATGGGGAAAACAATAAACCAGAATAATATTTAAAAGACAGCTTACTATATATTTGTAAATACATGTTTTTTCTCACAAGCTCTCTTTTTTTTTTTTTTGTATCTGTTAAATTTGTTAATTTCATTGAAGTAATAATTGTTTATTCTCATTGAAAGTGCTAATTTTAAAATGATACTCTTATTTCAACCTTTCTTATCTTTAGATCATCTTCGGCATGTTTTTTTTTATAATATGTTTATAATAATTGTTAATAATATGATTTATCAATATTTTTGGTGCGTAGTCATTTTTATGTATGTATTTTTATATTTGCATACATATATATTACTTGTAAAATAAAACTATAAAGGTAAATTAATTACCCATTGATCCTTTTATCAACTATTATTACATTTTTATATGATTTTAAAATTCAATTTATACTAATCTTGGTTTAAAGATTTTAATATATTATTATGAGTTAATTCTTTCAGCTTTTATTTAAATTAATATTCAAAATTTCCTTCCACTTCTCCTTCGTATTTGCATTGCTGAATTATATATAATATACCATATACACCTTAATTTACACTCTACAATGCAGTTTAACATATGATTTATTTTTTATCTCTTCTTGCCTACAGTTTCAACTGTCTAGCAGTCATCATTAGAGCTTTTATAAACCTCACCACACTCTTGCCTACAGTTTCAACTGTCCAGCCGTCATTATCAGAGCTTTTGTAAACCTCACCACACCTGCCTACATCATCAGAGCTTTTATAAACCTCACCACATTTATTTTGGTGTGGTGAGGTTTATAAAAGCTCTGATGATGACTGCCAGACAGTTGAAACTGTAGGCAATAGGAGATCAAATAAATCATATGTTAAACTACATTGTGGAGTGTAAATTAAGGTGTATATGGTATATTATATTAAATTAACATTATGTTAATTTAATTATTAAATAATTATTGTATACTTTTTACATTTTTTCATTCTAATTTTTGCATAAATAATAAAAATCATTTACGTACTTTTTTTCAAGATAGTATGCTGAACTGAACAGCTTTTTTTGTACAGTATATTGTTATTCTTCTTTGAGAGTATTTGTGAATATATTAGTTTGTAAATTAGTATTTTATTTACAGTTTAGCACAGCGATAAGAGTAGTATGGTTGAGTGTTAATGGTTCCTTGATCTTCTCAATTAAGTAAATTAAAATAAAATAAAAATCTGTGTTTTTGATGATGGTGTTTTAGTTGTATTTATATATTGGACCATTTCCATCATCCACGTTCGACCGTTCATTGTCTTTTACTCCTAATATTTTCCTTTTAATTAAAATAAGTTTTATCTATCAAGATAGCAATCTATACATTTTTGATTCTTTTCTTACATTTAACGTATCTTTTTGACAATTCTGTACTCCGTCTTTCATCTTGAAAATAAAACTTGGCCATGTAACTTTTCCTTCTTTTAGTGAATTTATTACACTTATTCACCCATACAGCAATATAAATACACGCGCTTCTAAACAAAATACAAGAGCACAAACCCTATAACCCCCCTTCCTCTTTTGTCTTAATCTATTTTTATTTCCCCATTTAAGACATACACACACACACGAAAAAAAAAGAAGAAAGAATCGAATTTATTATCGATTCTGATTAAATATATATGCGTGCCCATATACTACCCTACTTTAGAACAGGGTTTGAACCCAGCCCTGTTATACTTGATTACGGCTAACCTGCAGTTTTTATGCCCAAAATGAAACGGTCTCTTATCCTGTCAACCTGCAAAAGACTAAATCATTAATTAGATTTCAACTTTATTATATAGAGTGATTGCATGTTGTGTGCTATTGGGTATACATGAACATCTCATATTGTTGCCAGAAACCATAACACAAATGATGTAACCGATTCATTTACACACGTATTTCTAGTCTATATGATAAATATGAGTGTGCTATTTATATGATACAATTGTCTTCTAGCATTATAAATATTTAAAGATATTCATATCGTGTTTCAATTCTGAATATGCCAAACGATATATGGGTATATTGCATGTAATTCGAACTGTAAGCCTTTCAAATAAATATCTCATATGATCTGATGAGCATTTTCTTCATACCTCTGACTATCAAGTTTACCACATTATTATTTCATAACATATGATAACTCTTATGTATTTTTGACCCTTCCTGTTCTTTAAAATATGACGGTTTATATTTTCTTTTATTGTTGTGTGATTATTTTCAAACAGTTATACATTTAATTTAAAATTATACTCATATTTATTTATT